>OU026145.1:86830159-87244722 GCA_907269125.1 Eristalis pertinax
AATTTGGTTGAGCGGTGTAGTTTTTGAGATTTGAGTGGTTCGTGTGTGTGGTAGTTTAGTTCTTAGTTATTCCGTTTGGTTTGAGTGTATTGATGATGATAAAGTGAGATTTGTTTTGTTGGGAGATGAAGGGTTAGATTGATTGTTTGCCTGTGAAATGGGTTGTGAGAGAAGTGACTGACTTTGTGTGGGCTGTTTTGTGGTAACTTGTTTCCTTAAGCACGATTTCTAATTATATCCGCCAAAGAGATGTAGGGTAGAGTTGTCATTGAAAATTTGCCACGCCTCGCGTACTTAATTTTATTAACAGATTTATATCCGAGGAAGGTTGGACAAGTATACTCAGAAGACGCATGACCTTCATCTTCGCAATTAATGCAATAGAAACGTGTGCATACGTCGTGAAGCGGAGGAAGGCAACTCACTTTGCAGATCGCGATACTGGTGCAGTGATTTTTTGTGTGACCTAGTATCTGGCAGTATATGCACCTCATTCGGTTGGAGATATATTCTTCTACCTTACGATTTACCCACCCAATTTTAATGCTAGAAGGTTGGCGAATACGATCGAAAGTAAGAATTGCCGCACCCGCTGGCACTAAGGTGTTGTTTCCTTTTTTCATAATTTTATTTCACTTCCATAACCTTAGCGTTCTTTAGCTCGTTTAGTAGCTCTTCGTCAGAAATGTCTACTATGTGTTTGGAGATGATTATTCCTTGAACCGATTTGAGATTATTATGTGCAGTGATTTTTATCGGGATAGTGTCAATGTACAGAGCTCTCAAGAATTTATATGCAGTGATCAAATTTGATACTTCAACTAGCAGATCACCTGATCTCATGGCCCTTACTTCGAGCACATCCGTTGACATATATTTCAATCCAGACATTCATCTTTCTTTTCTAAACCAGATATAATAATGTATCGCAGAATGCTATCATTGCTTGGGCAATCAAGATCGGTGCATTTTCTTTTTGGCTTTATTGTCCGGTTAAGAGAGACCTCGGGGCCTTAATCTTTAAACCGGTTTTGATAAGGGGGAAAGTGTACCCCATTTCATCTTAGTTTAAGTCACAAAATGATTTGCTATTTGTCTTTGACGGTTATTTGTAAAAGAAGCAAAAGAAACACGTGGGCGGTAATTGATTGACACTTCGAATGTAAACAAAAATGTACTTCTCCTTTCTCACTTGTCTATACGCGGCAAATGCCAATTTGGTACTGGATGGATGGGATGCTGGACGTCATCATGGTTAGTGGAGACGGTGTGTTAAAGTAGCTTGCGATTACAAAAGGGAATTGCAGAAAATCGTGAGTAAAATGTTGCATGTGTTAGAGCGGCCCTTAGGTGCAGTGTAAACGTACTTGGTGGACATCTGTTTTTAACATAATTTTTGAAATCTTGGGTGTTCTCCAGTGGAAGGTTGAATATCTGCATGTAGTTGATGCCTGGAACGAGACGTTCTACTTCCTATTTTTATATGCATATTGCTTACACTGCTTTTGTTTTGTGTTTTCGTGAAAAGTGGAACGGTTTGCGCGTCTTTTCGCTCAGGTTGCAAAACAATAATTTTCACCGATAAGAGGGTACTAGTTGAAAACCATTATTTTTTTTATACAAGCACTACATCTATACATTCAAATGGAATTACTGTTATTAAAAATTAGAGATGGCAGCATATAGTTCTTCGCAAATTATTTTTAACAATAATATACGACCTGAAGAAGCTTGTCAGATAGTACCAGCCATATCTGTACCTTCAGTTTCCACGTTAGGAATTGAGTCAGCAAGTTTTTCAATTCCAAGTACAACTACCGGGAATTTTACATATGATATACCTAAGAACTTCGACGAGTTGGCTCAGTATATAAATTCAGCCGAAGACTATGTACCTCCGGAAGTCAAAAGAGAACCATGTCAGGTGTCAGAAGTAACTACATCAGCTGTCCAAGAAATTCACCTGTCGAGAAGTCGAAAAATCTATAAAACTGTGTTAAATACAACGTCAGGTGTAAAGATTGAGTCCATATCGCGTAAACAACCTGAAGTGGACGAATGTATTTCCCAAATAAAGACATGTAACATAAATTAACTGTTGACCTATTATATTTATTTCTATGCATAGTTTTTGCAGATCCCCCAAATTTTATTAGAGATACTACTACTAGCCAGTCACAAAAGGAAATTAGTTATTTTGGCATCCGTGTTGCTGATTTAGGTAAATATTAAGAAATTTAGGTAAGAATTTGCATGTGAAAAATAATTTATTATGTTGTAGCAACCGCTGGAAGTGGAAATATATACCTCGCTAGCGCAAATTTTGTATCTGCTGAGGGTACAGAAGAAATAAACCCCAGTATCCACAATATGAACAGATCATCGTCAACTTTTTGGCAATATCCTAGTAAGCATTTTATATTAACCTGAAATCAAATCGGAAATATTCATAAAATAATGTCTGCTTTCTACGAACACATTATTTATCATATTAATTCATATAAGTATTTGCCCACGCGATTTGTTTTGATACGCACACAAGTGACCGTTTACATTGTATCTAGGTCCATTCCCCTCACACGCTATCTCTTTCTAATATTCGCGTGCTTCTCTGAGCAATGTGAACACGAATTGGGAGATTTCACATTCAAAACTGACATAAAATTTCCTGATATGAACGTTTTTAATTCACAATAATACGATTCTCTGTCCACTGAGTTACACAATACCGTTGTATATGAAACTTACGGGACTATCACTTTAGGGAATTCTTAGTGCGCCATCTGTGATCGCGACAAACAACTACATCAGTGAGTACCAATAAATATTACGCTCTTTGTTCTTAAGTACACGCGGACGCACTCAAAGATATAATACATTTTCACCGAACCTTAACCAATCTTCACCAATATCGTACGTTGTAAGTACCCTAATGTCATCACAAAATACCGTAAATGGCTTCGAACCGTTCGATGATCCCAACAGAAAGTGATTGGGCGTAAGAGCTTCTAGGTTATCAGCATCTACAGGTATATATGTCAAGGGTCGTGAATTGACGATATGTTCCGATTCTATCAGCATGCATTTAAATAGTTCGTCCGATGGGTTACGTACAGGCTTTATGGCATATAGAGTTGTCTTGTTAGGTCTTGTCAGATCGACCATCCTCTCCCAACTGCCCCCCATGTGTGGAGAACCTGGCGGGATAAATTTCCACTTTGTCGTTTTGAAGTAATGGTCCCTGCCAGCTTTCCTTTGTTGATATTTTCCAACGCTACCTTTAATTCCCTTTCCGCCCCTTGGCAGGGAAGGGTGTGCCATGTCTCATCATAAAATTCCGAATGGCGAGAATGCACGAGTCCGGTCTTAAGGTATGGGCAAGTTCAATGTGCACAGCTCGTATTCTGAAGCAGGTAAAAAGAACTACATCTCTTCTCCGTTCTTCCACCCATGGGTCCGAAGTAGTCGATGCCGACATACGAAAAGGGTCTGCAAAAGGCGGCTAAGGGACCAGGGGGTAGATGAGCCATGATAGGCGCTCGTGGTCGGGCTGCTGGTTTTTGCATTCCTGGGAAGACTTCCTCACGGTTCGTAAGGCGGCTCTTATTCGAGTGACGTGAAATTTTTGCCGGAGTTTATTGATCACGGTTTCATGGTTTTGATGTCTATATCGACGGTGGAAATCCTCTAGGATTAGTATAGTGATTTTATGTGATCTGAGAAGAATAATCAGCTGCTTCACTCTTGTGTTAGCAGTTGAAATGAGTGCAAGTGTTTTTTTCCAATCGTGTGTTCTTAGAGAATAAAATTTCTTTAAGTGCTAATATTAAATATTCAACAATGGTGAATAATACAAATTATTACGGAGTGCTGGACGACTCCGGCGAAAATGCGGATAGTATTAATAATGAACGTTTAAACGGCATAAAAGATAGTGACCCTCCTATAGTTGTAATAAAATCAATAGGTGAACGTGTTTTGAGTGATTTAAAAATCGATAATTATCTTATCAAAAACATATCGCTCGGCCAAACAATTATTTCTCCATCTTTGGAAAGCTCAGAGAAAATAAAGTCAGAACTAAACAGACTAAATATTGAATTCTTCACATTTTCTCGGAAGGAAACGACCTTTGAAAGTAGTTTTATCGGGACTTGATCTTACAAGCGAAAAACTGGTAAAGGAAGAACTTATTTCATCTGGAATAAAGTGCATCGACGTGATCACAAACAATGTTAACCCAAACATCCATTACAAAAGCTATATTTACATTGTGTATATTAAACGCGGAACAAAAAAATTAAACGAACTGAAGAAAAATCATTCCAGTTTGTTCAGAACCATAGTCCGCTGGGACTTTAAGAGACAAACCAGGAAAAATTACATAATGTCATAATTGTCAGCTGTATGGACACGGCTCCATGCATTGTCATGCTAAAAGTTCTTGGGCTAATTGCTCCGGCAGACACAAAACAACTGAATGCAAAGAACCCGACGCGCCAATTGCAACGAACCACACAGATTATCCGATCCAAGTTGCATTAGCCGTAAACAATATCTGAAGATTCGCCAAAAATTCTCCTCACATCAACGTCCAAACAACAACAAACGCACACCACCTATATTACTCCCACAAAAACCTTTCGATTCACACTCCCTTTCACAATTCCCCTTCTCTTCCCACACGTGTAACCGCTGTACCAACACCTCAGCCAACAAACAAAATTCGACCAGCTAATCGCTCTCTACCATCAACTGCCACGCAGGTCCATGGCTCTCATCAGAATACATCAAATACATCTGTAAACAATGAGAGCAACAAATTATTCTCTTTCGAAGAAATAAATTCTCTTTTAAATGAAGTATTAGCAAAGCTTCAAACCTGTATAACAAAAGTGATCAATTCAATGTAATCACATCTCTTGCTATCAAATACATTTATTCAAATAATTATGGTATATAATTCCCTGAACATTATTACTTGGAATGCAAGAAGCATATCAAATAAAGTATTAGAATTATTTAATTATATTATTGATAAAAAAGTTGATATTGCTTTGATTACGGAAACTCACTTAAATGTAAATAAACCCTTTTCTCACCCAAACTTTACTTGTTATCGTCTCGACAGGAGTAACACAACACGAGGTGGCGTTGCTGTCGTCATACGGAAAATTATTGTACAATCGGTACACCCAGGCTTACAACTGCGTTGTATTGAATCAATTGGCATAGAAATTAATATAGGCAGCAAATCTAAAGTGAGTATCTTTTCTGTTTATTTCCCGGGTGGAAATAGAAATATTGATAAGATGTCTCACTTTAAGAACGACATGCAAAAAATATTTAGATATCGAGGTAAAGTTATCTTTGACGGAGATTTAAATTGTCGCCATCAATTGTGGAATTGTCTCCGGGCTAATTGCTGGGGTAACGAATTGTGTAATATTAACGAAATGCACCCAAATTTTTCTTTCCTATACCCTCCTGAATTTATCTACGTCCCAACATCTAAATCTAAAAGTCCTTCCACTCTAGACTTCTTTATGACTAATATTTCAACGCACTGCTCTATGCCGTTCACTTATGACAATTTAGGGTCAGTATCAATATGAATCTCTTAGTTGAAGTCAATCGACCTACGTTATATTATAAATATTCCGCAGCCAATTGGAACCATTTTGCTTTATTTATCAATACCAACTGCAATCAGAATAATGTTATTTCTTCGCCTGTAACTACGACTACCCAAATTGATTCAATGTGTATGCATTTTACTTCGTTATTAAACTGCGCTGTCGATTTCGCAATACCTAAGTACCATAGGAAAGAAAGTAATGCAATTCCACTTCCTAGTAATATTTTACTATTAATACGGCTGAGAAACCCAGAAAGAAGAAAATGGATACGTTATCGCTATGACTGCTTTCTTTACAGCACGAAAATGTTAAACAAAGCCATAGCGAAAGAAATTAATGAGTTATGAGTTAGAAATAAACGTTGGAATAACCTACTTTATAGCTTCGATAAATAAAGTAAGCCATTCTGGAAAGTTTTAAAAATTATTAAAAAGAGAGGTTTGAGTATTCCACCTCTAAGGGTTCAAAGCCAGCTTTATATTTCTCCAAGCGATAAAGCCAATCTACTTCCAGAGACTTTCTCAAAAAATCACATCTTTACTGCCCATTCTAGTGATCCTGCCACTTCCACTGAAGTGTCTCACACCATTGACAGTCTCTCACAAGCAAATGTTGAATTATCGGATTTAAGTATACTTAATACTAATAAAGTAAGATCATTGATCAAAAACCTTAAAGCTAAAAAAAGTCCTGGCTTAGATGGTATTAACATAAGCTTTTAAAGGCCCTTCCTCTCACAGGCTTACGGTACTTAACTGCAATTCTTAATGCATGCCTTAAACTCACCTACTTCCCTGATTGTTAGAAAACAACTTTGGTAATTCCGATTGGCAAGCCTGGTAAACCAAAAGACGACGTCAACAGTTATAGGCCAATAAGCTTACTAAGCAGATTAAGTAAGCTATTAGAAAAGATAATAAAAGAAAAGATTGACGATCACTTAACTGTAAATAATATACTCCCCGACTATCAATTTGGGTTTCTCACAATACGTACCATCAAATCATTAGGATTAAGAAACATGTCAAACATAAATTTCAATCCAAAGAGTCAAATGGGTTCTATCGATATTGACTGGAGCACTGCAGATATCTCGGAGTTATGATTGATAAGAAACTAACTTTTCAGAAACATATTTCTGTCACTGTAGATAAAATTAACAAATACATCAAGATTCTCTACTCCATTATAAATAGAAAATTGAAACTTAGTACTGACAATAAACTTATTTTGTATAAGTCTGTCTTTCAATCAATTCTACTGTAGGGGGCTCCTGTTTGGTACGACTGCGCTAGAACTCACAAACTTAAACTTCAAATATGCCAAAATAAAATCATTAAAATTATGCTTAATTTACCACGTTATTATTCAACCCGCAGATTTCACAGCCAAAGCAGTATCAACTTTTTACACTTTCTTATAGAAAATTTAACACAAAGATTCTATGATAATTGTTTCAAATAATGATCTTATCAAATGCATATCATTGTCAAATTAAACGTTTAACATTTGTCCAGCTGTGTAAAATAGTTAAATAAAAATATTTGACTAGGAGACATTGCAATATTAGAGTTTAAGAGTTGAATAAGGGTTTTTTCTTGTAGCTTTCCCTTGAATTAATATCTAAATATTTTTGTTGTATCTCGCTCACTCCACTCTTTATTAAATCATAGTTGTAAAGGACAGTTGTCCTAAACCTCTAATTATAAATATTCTTACAAATGTAAACACTATTTGTCTTGCTACATAAATAAACAAATGAATGAACAAAATCAGCTGCTTGCACTCGATGTTGTATCCGTTAAGTGAATGGATTCTTCCGTTAGCTCGAACTATTTTCATCTCGTCCAAAAATGGGCACAGGTTGCAGATGGTACTACTCTTTTGCACGCGCGACTCGATTCCAGATCCGCTATTTCCTCTGAATACTCACTCCTTCCAGCTATTTTCAATAGCACGTTTTCAGCTCGCTGGAGCCCCTCTTGTGTCAAGGGTCCACCCGGCTTGCCTATTTTTCCTTGCGTTCTGAGGATATATCGTAGAACGTATGCAGTGCTTCGAAGCAATAGCCTCCAACTCCAGATCATGTCGAAGGATACTCTTTGTCGATTCACCGTGAGTGTTTATGTTGACAAACTATGCCTTTATTTCTTCCATTGTAGTTTTTTGTACCGTAGTGTCTTCTTGCCGTAGCTGTGTATCCGGACCCCAAGACGTGATGGATACGTAGCACCTTTGAATTTGGAGCGTCTGCATATCGGGCAGTAAACGAGTCCATTTGAGCCACTTCTTGTGTTCGGCATCTTTAACTTTTTGGTCCCACTCTATTCTAGACCGCCAGTATTTTGAGGTACATAAGGAAATGCGCCAACAAGCCAAAGGGATTGAAAATCGTCATTAGCGTTCGCAGAACTTCTCGTTTTGTAGGACGACAGGACCCAAAGGGATATGGCACGCTACACGAATAGGTTGACATCTTGTAAGTGAAGCAATCGGACGACGTACTCCACCACATACCGAGAACCCTTTCTGTATCCAGCTCGATGTCCCGATTTAGATTGAGTTGAGCGGTTGATCCCGCTTTAAGGACGGCTGGTGAGTTTGAGATCCAATTCCGAATATGGAAGCCCCCCTTGCTCCTTCCAGGTGTATATAATGAACTTCCTGAGCCAATCTAATGGCGTCGTCTTCTGTTGGTATTCTTTTGCGAAGAATACCAACAGACGTATTGTGCCGTACACGGTGAACGTATTGTGCCGTACACGGTGAACACGTAGCTCCGAAAGTCATCACCATCACTACATATATATCTGGGTGCTCGTCTTGACCGATAATAATAATAATAATAATAATAACATGGGTGGCGCTACAGCCCGTAGAGTGCCAGGGCCAGGGCCTAGCTTCTCAGAAACCACTCGTATTGTGCGTGCTATTGTTCTATCACAAGTGGAAGGGACCTACCTTATGCCGACTCCAAACGGTCAAGTTTGAGAAGTTTTTTCTAGACAGTTATACTCTTTGTGCATTGTCAATGACTCGAAAGAGGTGGGGCCGTGAAAAGTATTTCTTGTCTTACCAGGAATCGAACCTAGACAGATTGGTCCAAGTGCGTAGGAGTCGACCCACAACGCCACGGGCCACCGCCACGGTGCTCCACAGAAATCGTTGAAAATGCTGGTATCGCTGTGTCGAATTTACCAGTCTAGAGCTCGTGCATCTTCGGTGGGCATTAGAGGTTTTGATGAATTAGACGCTCCGAAATTCTCGTTTTTTTTCATCTTTATTATTTACCGGTTCTTCGCTATTGTATTTCAAAATTAATACATTATACAAACAAAAACGACTTAAGCTTAAATATATAAATCTCGAGATTACTGTGTTACACTATATCACAGAAACATCTTAATGGTGCTAGATTTTACATAATTTATCAAATTTCTCTTAAACGATCCTATTTGGCTTTCTTGTTTTAGATCTTCAGGTAATTCATTAAACAATAAAAAAATGCTGAGTTCTTACAAATATGAGACGAAAGTTATTTTTATTACGAACATTATAGTCGTGGACATTGTTTACGGTTTTTCATTTTAAAGGTAATAATAAGCAATAACAATAAAAAAATGTTGAGTTCTTACAAATATGAGACGAAAGTTATTTTTATTACGAACATTATAGTCGTGGACATTGTTTACGGTTTTTCATTTTAAAGGCAATAATAAGTACATTAATGATCGTTTTTTGTTTGACTCTTAACCATTTCAACATATTTAACATATTTTCAATTGGCGTAAGCCAGTGGCATTTTAATATAACTAGCATTGCTTTATTTTGGAATTTCTGTAGTCTGTCAATCATTGTATTATTAGCTAAGTGTATAATGGTCCTTTAATTTATATTATAATTATTTATCGAACTAACAATTGATAATCTTTTTGTTATCCTTCCAAAGAAACTTACTTTTTTACTAATTTTCTTAGATATATAATCTATGTGGCTATCAAAACTTAACTTTGAGTCAAATATAACTCCTAGATACTTCATCTCATTTACATTTTATATAATTTTATTATCTATTTCAATATTCATATTTGTCCATTTATAAACATGTATTTAGTTATATCAACATTTAGACTCAACATGTTCATTTGAAACCACAGAATAAGCAATTTTAAGTCATGATTAATTTTAGCGACGCATTTATCAATATCATCACATGAAACGTACAGGAGACCATCAAGTATGACTCGAACCATCTTAACTCCGCTCCTCTGACGCCATATTTCTCCAGTTTGTTCAATAGGATTCCCCTGTCGATAGTTTCGAAAGCTCGCTTGAGGTCGATAAAAACAGCAAACATTTTCTTTTTAATATCTACTTCCTTCCACTCCGCAATAATTAGATTGAGAAGAGAATCACAGCTATGTCTACCACTAAACCCTGATTGACATTTTGCCAATATATTATTGGACTCAACATATTTCTGTAGCTGTAATTGTACCACTTTTTCTAAAATGTTGGCCTCATTTGGTAATAAATTAATTGGCCGAAAATCAGCTGGCTTCATAGAATTTTTTTTCTTTTCAATCGGTATTACTAGCGATTCTTTCCATGTTTAGGGGAATACACCACATGTCAAGGACTTATTAATTATATTGCACAGTTTGGGACCAATAAATGATAACGCGTCACTGATCATATTTACACTTAATATTTTTCCGTCTTTCTTATTTTTCAATTATCAAAAAGCTACCCAGCTTACAAAGCACCCACAGACTGTCCTAACTAAACATAAACATGTGCCTTGGTGAAATGCCGAGCTCTCACTACTTCGCAATGAAAAAATGCCTTCGCTAAAAAATTAAAAAAAAGACATCTACGCACAACCTGATTATTTACAAAAAATTCAACGCCAGATTCAGACGCTTCGTCAAAATAAGCAAATCAAACCCTCCTCCCTCGCAATAATATGTCAAGATATTCGGACTCTTACAGGTGATCTTACCCCACTAACTATTCCCACCATCACTTGCAGGAACAGAACTATCGTGTGCCCGCAAAGAAAAAGCAAATATTTTATCTAATCTTCCACCACTGCATCTCTCAAACACAATACCCCGGCGAATAAAAGATCCAATAACTCTCATTGAAAGACACCAAGCAGGGACAGAATCTCATATCCAATGCTCAAAAACCTTCCCACCGAAACTAAACACAGAATTGTTGCCCTTTACAATAGCATCGTTAACAACCACATAATCCCTCAAACCTGGAAATCTAACACTGATGCAACAAAAATAGAAAGCTATCGCCCCATCCCTCTCATCCCATAATAATAATATGAGTGGCGCTACAGCCCGTAGAGGGCCAGGGCCTAGCTTCTCAACAACCACTCGTGTTGTCACGAGTTGAAGGGACCTACAGTTTTTTATGCCGACTCCGAACGGCCTAGTTTGAGAAGCTTTTTCTAGCCAGTTATACTTTGCATTGTCAGTGACTAGAAAGAGGTTGGGCAGTGAAAAGTATTTCTTGTCGTACAAGGAATCGAACTTAGACAGATTGGTCCAAGTGCGTAGGAGCCGACGCACATACCCACAACGCCACTGGTCACCACAAATCTTAGACAACTTTTTTAAAACGGTTACTGTGGCCTGCCGAAACAAAAAAATCGTATAAGCTCTAACCAAGTTGCGTTCAAAGCCCAAAGAGAATGTATCGATGCTCTTCTTCACATCGACTATGCTAGAAAAAGCATTCGATGAAATAAATATTATCCTAACTAAGCACCATCTTCTATACCGCTGTATTTACGTAGATGTTACGTGATGCATATATATTATGTAAAACAAATAATCTAAGTAGAAGCAAATATTTATTTGAACTCGCCATAGAAGATATCATAAATTGGTCAAAAAAATCTGGCGCAAAACTATCAATTCAAAAACGTAAATTTCTCAACATATGTCGTAAAACAAATTTTGAACAACCGACTATAAATATCAGCACCTCTGAAGTAAATAATGTTCATAATTTATGTATCTTATGGCTAAATTTGATTTGTAAATATTCCTGGAAAGAACATTGTCTAGAAATTAAGAAAGCTCTAGCCGCCCGAACGAACATTGAGAGATATTTATCAACTAAAAAAAGTAATGTACATATAAAAATTCTCTCAATATCAGAGATCGGAGAGACATGCTTGCAAAACTAACATTTTGCAAAAACTTGATAATCGACAACGACATCAAGAAAACTCTGAACCAAAAATCAACAAAGAGAATTCAATCCGCCATTGCAAGAGTCTTGAAAAAACAACTGAAGCCAATCTACCAACCAAACGAGCGAGATTTGTCACCCTCGCCATCCATCATGGCTAATCAATGAAAAAATTAATTTGCAAAAAAAAAACACTCATCACGACATTTACCGCAAACTATTCTCTAGTATCTCCGCCGAGCTAAGAACCGACGATTGGGAGTTTATCTTCACCGATGGCTCCAAGACCCTGGAAGCAATATCATTTGCAGTGACCTACGAAAACGGATGGATAATAAGCATAGGCCCCTATTGCGAGTTTCAAATATCAATCAATTGATGATTGATGAATTTGTCAATCAAAAAGAATTTCGGTATTGTGTAACTCAGTTGATAAAATTGTTGACAATTGTGAATAAATTGACTACTATGAATGAGACATTATATTTGACACCCCTATTGCGAGTGTAAAAAAATAAAGGATATAAATTTCATATGTGATTTGTTGTCTTTCTCAATTTAATTTTATTAATTTAATTAAAAGAATAAAATAAAAATGAGTTCAGTTGAATTGTGCCTTGACTATGATAAACAATCTTCAGTTTTCTTGGAAGCTCTGAGAAGAAGGCTTTTTTTGCAAACTCCTTTTGCGATGTTCTGGTTTTCCGCCATTAGTTGAACCAATCGTTCTAACTGTTTTTTTGTCGCTTACTATTTTCGCCATAGACCCATACATATTTTTTGTTATAAATATACTAAAATAGTATAGAAATTAAGCAATATGTTATTACGCTGAAAAGCCGCTTCGTCTAAGTTTTCGATGGACTCAATGGACGTGAGAAGCATTTGTTTCCTGGAGAAGACAAGTTCTCGAAGAAGATCCCAATCCGTGCATTTGGGGTCATGTCTGTTGGCTCCATCTGATAATTGTATGTCAAACCTGATGTGTTGGTTGTCTGACAGGGATGCTTCATCTGACATATGCTAATTCACAATTGAATTAGAAATAAATGGACATGCGAGTGTAAGGTCTAGTACCTTGGTGAATCGCATTTATGAAGTTTGTTTTTGAGCCTTTATTAAGTAATATATTCTAAAAGACACTTACCTTTTCTGTGTTGGTGAGCTCTAGGTTTTGTGGAACCCTCGGACAATGTCAGATTTCGGGAAAAGTCCTTCTTAAACTAGTGTCACAGTCCACTTTAAGCTTTGATTGCCTCAAAGTTGTTTATCATCCATTCAGCAGTAGCACTGTCTTGTGAATCGAACCTGAAAAATGTGGCCACACGCCTTTGTTCTTCAGGTCGATGGAGACGTCTAGAACAGGGGTGGAATCGGTGAAGGCTATAGTTGACTGATTTATATGCCTCAAAGTGTCATCACTTCTAATTGGTGGAATTATTTGCTACATTTTATATCCAAATTTCTTTTTTTTGCAAGGATTTACGGCTTTTTTGAGTAGCTTTCGAATATTTAGTACGTCTTCTCTATATTGGTTGCCGGCTTGACTAAATTGTTTGCTTTGAGTTTTTCATTGATTCGTATTAGATGAAAAATGTGAATAGATTTATAAATAAATAAGTGTTGTTGCATACCATTGTTTACAATATATACTTTTCGTGGTTTGCATTGCATTTGTCCCAAATACTAATATTGAACAAAAATACATGAAAACGGCACTTATTTAGATGACACATGAAATCGGTAGCAAATGTACAACTCTTAAATTGACAATCACAAGACGCAGAGCAAAAACCACGATTGCGATAATCAACTATCGCATGTCGCCCTAGCCAATTCCACCCAGCCTCTTGAAACAGAGCCATTTGCTCTGTGGACAGCGGTTCTTTTCTGATGTCCATCGGGACAAAACCCAACCTAACAGCGCTGGTCACTTGGCTAAAAGTGGGAGATTTCGGTGTGGTGCCATGGAAGGGTGATCCTCTGGTCTTACCTTTTTAACTACTTTTGCAGTGTGGGTTTTGGCAAATGTTAGGACCTTTGATCTAGATTCGCCTTTTGCGAATGGCCAATTTATAACGTCTTCTCTCGGCAGAATTCAATTTAATGAATTCGTAAGGGACTACGTGCAGCTTATCGAGTTTCCACCCAATGAAGGAGCACCCCGATTTGTTTGTGGCAACGCTACACGTGTCCATGAGAGTGGCGAAGACGTGTCAGAGTCAGCGTTGGCTGTTGACTCCTCATTTGGAGTATCAGCAGACAAGGGGTGTGCTCTTATGGCAGACTGATCAGTGGTGATTGTGGCCGAAAATGTTGTGGCCTTCAGATGCCCACACAAGCGTTGTGACTAATCGTTTTTGCTTGCTCAACCGCAGAGCAGAAATTGGTGTATATACATTTCCATCTTTGCTAATTGCATCAGAAATTTTAATTCCTACGAGTATTCGGGAAAGGAGCATCACCCCGGCCAGAGCCCGATATACACAGGTGGTTCTCCCTGATTAAAGCCTAAGGTCGCCAAGGTATTCGAAGTTCGCATACTAGGGACTAAGCGCTTGTCAGACTGAGACCCCCTTGCTCCT
This sequence comes from Eristalis pertinax, assembly GCA_907269125.1. Taxonomy (NCBI): domain Eukaryota; kingdom Metazoa; phylum Arthropoda; class Insecta; order Diptera; family Syrphidae; genus Eristalis; species Eristalis pertinax. The sequence continues at coordinate 86,844,597 of OU026145.1, forward strand.
TGCTGGTGTACATATTGAACTTCCTGAGCCAATTTAATGGCGTCGTCTTCTGTTGGTATTCTTTTGCGAAGAATACCAACAGACGTATTGTGCCGTACACGGTGAACACGTAGCTCCGAAAGTCATCACAATCACCGCATATATATCTGGGTGCTCGCCTTGACCGATAATAATAATAATAATAACATGGGTGGCGCTACAGCCCGTAGAGGGCCAGGGCCAGGGCCTAGCTTCTCAGAAACCACTCGTATTGTGCGTGCTATTGTTCTATCACAAGTGGAAGGGACCTACAGTTTTATGCCGACTCCAAACGGTCAAGTTTGAGAAGTTTTTTCTAGACAGTTATACTCATTGTGCATTGTCAATGACTCGAAAGAGGTGGGGCCGTGAAAAGTATATCTTGTCTTACCAGGAATCGAACCTAGACAGATTGGTCCAAGTGCGTAGGAGTCGACGCACATACCCACAACGCCACGGGCCACCGCCACGGTGCTCCACAGAAATCGTTGAAAATGCTGGTATCGCTGTGTCGAATTTACCAGTCTAGAGCTCGTGCATCTTCGGTGGGCATTAGAGGTTTTGATGAATTAGACGCTCCGAAATTCTCGTTTTTTTTCATCTTTATTATTTATTTATATTGTATTTCAAAATTAATATAAATTTCGAGATTACTCTGTTAAACTATATCACAGAAACATCTTAATGGTGGTAGATTTTACATAATTTATCAAATTTCTCTTAACGATCTTATTTGGCTTTCCTGTTTTAGATCTTCAGGTAATTCATTAAACAATAAAAAAAAATGCTGAGTTCTTACAAATATGAGACGAAAGTTATTTTTATTACGAACATTATAGTCGTGGACATTGTTTACGGTTTTTCATTTTAAAGGTAATAATAAGCAATAACAATAAAAAAAATGTTGAGTTCTTACAAATATGAGACGAAAGTAATTTTTATTACGAACATTATAGTCGTGGACATTGTTTACGGTTTTTCATTTTAAAGGCAATAATAAGTACATTAATGATCGTTTTTTGTTTGACTCTTAACCATTTCAACATATTTAACATATTTTCAATTGGCGTAAGCCAGTGGCATTTTAATATAACTAGCATTGCTTTATTTTGGAATTTCTGTAGTCTGTCAATCATTGTATTATTAGCTAAGTGTATAATGGTCCTTTAATTTATATTATAATTATTTATCGAACTAACAATTGATAATCTTTTTGTTATCCTTCCAAAGAAACTTACTTTTTTACTAATTTTCTTAGATATATAATCTATGTGGCTATCAAAACTTAACTTTGAGTCAAATATAACTCCTAGATACTTCATCTCATTTACATTTTGTATAATTTTATTATCTATTTCAATATTCATATTTGTCCATTTATAAACATGTATTTAGTTATATCAACATTTAGACTCAACATGTTCATTTGAAACCACAGAATAAGCAATTTTAAGTCATGATTAATTTTAGCGACGCATTTATCAATATCATCACATGAAACGTACAGGAGACCATCAAGTATGACTCGAACCATCTTAACTCCGCTCCTCTGACGCCATATTTCTCCAGTTTGTTCAATAGGATTCCCCTGTCGATAGTTTCGAAAGCTCGCTTGAGGTCGATAAAAACAGCAAACATTTTCTTTTTAATATCTACTTCCTTCCACTCCGCAATAATTAGATTGAGAAGAGAATCACAGCTATGTCTACCACTAAACCCTGATTGACATTTTGCCAATATATTATTGGACTCAACATATTTCTGTAGCTGTAATTGTACCACTTTTTCTAAAATGTTGGCCTCATTTGGTAATAAATTAATTGGCCGAAAATCAGCTGGCTTCATAGAATTTTTTTTCTTTTCAATCGGTATTACTAGCGATTCTTTCCATGTTTAGGGGAATACACCACATGTCAAGGACTTATTAATTAGTTGGGGACCAATAAATGATAACGCGTCACTGATCATATTTACACTTAATATTTTTCCGTCTTTCTTATTTTTCAATTATCAAAAAGCTGCCCAGCTTACAAAGCACCCACAGACTGTCCTAACTAAACATAAACATGTGCCTTGGTGAAATGCCGAGCTCTCACTACTTCGCAATGAAAAAATGCCTTCGCTAAAAAATTAAAAAAAAGACATCTACGCACAACCTGATTATTTACAAAAAATTCAACGCCAGATTCAGACGCTTCGTCAAAATAAGCAAATCAAACCCTCCTCCCTCGCAATAATATGTCAAGATATTCGGACTCTTACAGGTGATCTTACCCCACTAACTATTCCCACCATCACTTGCAGGAACAGAACTATCGTGTGCCCGCAAAGAAAAAGCAAATATTTTATCTAATCTTCCACCACTGCATCTCTCAAACACAATACCCCGGCGAATAAAAGATCCAATAACTCTCATTGAAAGACACCAAGCAGGGACAGAATCTCATATCCAATGCTCAAAAACCTTCCCACCGAAACTAAACACAGAATTGTTGCCCTTTACAATAGCATCGTTAACAACCACATAATCCCTCAAACCTGGAAATCTAACACTGATGCAACAAAAATAGAAAGCTATCGCCCCATCCCTCTCATCCCATAATAATAATATGAGTGGCGCTACAGCCCGTAGAGGGCCAGGGCCTAGCTTCTCAACAACCACTCGTGTTGTCACGAGTTGAAGGGACCTACAGTTTTTTATGCCGACTCCGAACGGCCTAGTTTGAGAAGCTTTTTCTAGCCAGTTATACTTTGCATTGTCAGTGACTAGAAAGAGGTTGGGCAGTGAAAAGTATTTCTTGTCGTACAAGGAATCGAACTTAGACAGATTGGTCCAAGTGCGTAGGAGCCGACGCACATACCCACAACGCCACTGGTCACCACAAATCTTAGACAACTTTTTTAAAACGGTTACTGTGGCCTGCCGAAACAAAAAAATCGTATAAGCTCTAACCAAGTTGCGTTCAAAGCCCAAAGAGAATGTATCGATGCTCTTCTTCACATCGACTATGCTAGAAAAAGCATTCGATGAAATAAATATTATCCTAACTAAGCACCATCTTCTATACCGCTGTATTTACGTAGATGTTACGTGATGCATATATATTATGTAAAACAAATAATCTAAGTAGAAGCAAATATTTATTTGAACTCGCCATAGAAGATATCATAAATTGGTCAAAAAAATCTGGCGCAAAACTATCAATTCAAAAACGTAAATTTCTCAACATATGTCGTAAAACAAATTTTGAACAACCGACTATAAATATCAGCACCTCTGAAGTAAATAATGTTCATAATTTATGTATCTTATGGCTAAATTTGATTTGTAAATATTCCTGGAAAGAACATTGTCTAGAAATTAAGAAAGCTCTAGCCGCCCGAACGAACATTGAGAGATATTTATCAACTAAAAAAAGTAATGTACATATAAAAATTCTCTCAATATCAGAGATCGGAGAGACATGCTTGCAAAACTAACATTTTGCAAAAACTTGATAATCGACAACGACATCAAGAAAACTCTGAACCAAAAATCAACAAAGAGAATTCAATCCGCCATTGCAAGAGTCTTGAAAAAACAACTGAAGCCAATCTACCAACCAAACGAGCGAGATTTGTCACCCTCGCCATCCATCATGGCTAATCAATGAAAAAATTAATTTGCAAAAAAAAAACACTCATCACGACATTTACCGCAAACTATTCTCTAGTATCTCCGCCGAGCTAAGAACCGACGATTGGGAGTTTATCTTCACCGATGGCTCCAAGACCCTGGAAGCAATATCATTTGCAGTGACCTACGAAAACGGATGGATAATAAGCATAGGCCCCTATTGCGAGTTTCAAATATCAATCAATTGATGATTGATGAATTTGTCAATCAAAAAGAATTTCGGTATTGTGTAACTCAGTTGATAAAATTGTTGACAATTGTGAATAAATTGACTACTATGAATGAGACATTATATTTGACACCCCTATTGCGAGTGTAAAAAAATAAAGGATATAAATTTCATATGTGATTTGTTGTCTTTCTCAATTTAATTTTATTAATTTAATTAAAAGAATAAAATAAAAATGAGTTCAGTTGAATTGTGCCTTGACTATGATAAACAATCTTCAGTTTTCTTGGAAGCTCTGAGAAGAAGGCTTTTTTTGCAAACTCCTTTTGCGATGTTCTGGTTTTCCGCCATTAGTTGAACCAATCGTTCTAACTGTTTTTTTGTCGCTTACTATTTTCGCCATAGACCCATACATATTTTTTGTTATAAATATACTAAAATAGTATAGAAATTAAGCAATATGTTATTACGCTGAAAAGCCGCTTCGTCTAAGTTTTCGATGGACTCAATGGACGTGAGAAGCATTTGTTTCCTGGAGAAGACAAGTTCTCGAAGAAGATCCCAATCCGTGCATTTGGGGTCATGTCTGTTGGCTCCATCTGATAATTGTATGTCAAACCTGATGTGTTGGTTGTCTGACAGGGATGCTTCATCTGACATATGCTAATTCACAATTGAATTAGAAATAAATGGACATGCGAGTGTAAGGTCTAGTACCTTGGTGAATCGCATTTATGAAGTTTGTTTTTGAGCCTTTATTAAGTAATATATTCTAAAAGACACTTACCTTTTCTGTGTTGGTGAGCTCTAGGTTTTGTGGAACCCTCGGACAATGTCAGATTTCGGGAAAAGTCCTTCTTAAACTAGTGTCACAGTCCACTTTAAGCTTTGATTGCCTCAAAGTTGTTTATCATCCATTCAGCAGTAGCACTGTCTTGTGAATCGAACCTGAAAAATGTGGCCACACGCCTTTGTTCTTCAGGTCGATGGAGACGTCTAGAACAGGGGTGGAATCGGTGAAGGCTATAGTTGACTGATTTATATGCCTCAAAGTGTCATCACTTCTAATTGGTGGAATTATTTGCTACATTTTATATCCAAATTTCTTTTTTTTGCAAGGATTTACGGCTTTTTTGAGTAGCTTTCGAATATTTAGTACGTCTTCTCTATATTGGTTGCCGGCTTGACTAAATTGTTTGCTTTGAGTTTTTCATTGATTCGTATTAGATGAAAAATGTGAATAGATTTATAAATAAATAAGTGTTGTTGCATACCATTGTTTACAATATATACTTTTCGTGGTTTGCATTGCATTTGTCCCAAATACTAATATTGAACAAAAATACATGAAAACGGCACTTATTTAGATGACACATGAAATCGGTAGCAAATGTACAACTCTTAAATTGACAATCACAAGACGCAGAGCAAAAACCACGATTGCGATAATCAACTATCGCATGTCGCCCTAGCCAATTCCACCCAGCCTCTTGAAACAGAGCCATTTGCTCTGTGGACAGCGGTTCTTTTCTGATGTCCATCGGGACAAAACCCAACCTAACAGCGCTGGTCACTTGGCTAAAAGTGGGAGATTTCGGTGTGGTGCCATGGAAGGGTGATCCTCTGGTCTTACCTTTTTAACTACTTTTGCAGTGTGGGTTTTGGCAAATGTTAGGACCTTTGATCTAGATTCGCCTTTTGCGAATGGCCAATTTATAACGTCTTCTCTCGGCAGAATTCAATTTAATGAATTCGTAAGGGACTACGTGCAGCTTATCGAGTTTCCACCCAATGAAGGAGCACCCCGATTTGTTTGTGGCAACGCTACACGTGTCCATGAGAGTGGCGAAGACGTGTCAGAGTCAGCGTTGGCTGTTGACTCCTCATTTGGAGTATCAGCAGACAAGGGGTGTGCTCTTATGGCAGACTGATCAGTGGTGATTGTGGCCGAAAATGTTGTGGCCTTCAGATGCCCACACAAGCGTTGTGACTAATCGTTTTTGCTTGCTCAACCGCAGAGCAGAAATTGGTGTATATACATTTCCATCTTTGCTAATTGCATCAGAAATTTTAATTCCTACGAGTATTCGGGAAAGGAGCATCACCCCGGCCAGAGCCCGATATACACAGGTGGTTCTCCCTGATTAAAGCCTAAGGTCGCCAAGGTATTCGAAGTTCGCATACTAGGGACTAAGCGCTTGTCAGACTGAGACCCCCTTGCTCCTTGCTGGTGTACATATTGAACTTCCTGAGCCAATTTAATGGCGTCGTCTTCTGTTGGTATTCTTTTGCGAAGAATACCAACAGACGTATTGTGCCGTACACGGTGAACACGTAGCTCCGAAAGTCATCACAATCACCGCATATATATCTGGGTGCTCGCCTTGACCGATAATAATAATAATAATAACATGGGTGGCGCTACAGCCCGTAGAGGGCCAGGGCCAGGGCCTAGCTTCTCAGAAACCACTCGTATTGTGCGTGCTATTGTTCTATCACAAGTGGAAGGGACCTACAGTTTTATGCCGACTCCAAACGGTCAAGTTTGAGAAGTTTTTTCTAGACAGTTATACTCATTGTGCATTGTCAATGACTCGAAAGAGGTGGGGCCGTGAAAAGTATATCTTGTCTTACCAGGAATCGAACCTAGACAGATTGGTCCAAGTGCGTAGGAGTCGACGCACATACCCACAACGCCACGGGCCACCGCCACGGTGCTCCACAGAAATCGTTGAAAATGCTGGTATCGCTGTGTCGAATTTACCAGTCTAGAGCTCGTGCATCTTCGGTGGGCATTAGAGGTTTTGATGAATTAGACGCTCCGAAATTCTCGTTTTTTTTCATCTTTATTATTTATTTATATTGTATTTCAAAATTAATATAAATTTCGAGATTACTCTGTTAAACTATATCACAGAAACATCTTAATGGTGGTAGATTTTACATAATTTATCAAATTTCTCTTAACGATCTTATTTGGCTTTCCTGTTTTAGATCTTCAGGTAATTCATTAAACAATAAAAAAAAATGCTGAGTTCTTACAAATATGAGACGAAAGTTATTTTTATTACGAACATTATAGTCGTGGACATTGTTTACGGTTTTTCATTTTAAAGGTAATAATAAGCAATAACAATAAAAAAAATGTTGAGTTCTTACAAATATGAGACGAAAGTAATTTTTATTACGAACATTATAGTCGTGGACATTGTTTACGGTTTTTCATTTTAAAGGCAATAATAAGTACATTAATGATCGTTTTTTGTTTGACTCTTAACCATTTCAACATATTTAACATATTTTCAATTGGCGTAAGCCAGTGGCATTTTAATATAACTAGCATTGCTTTATTTTGGAATTTCTGTAGTCTGTCAATCATTGTATTATTAGCTAAGTGTATAATGGTCCTTTAATTTATATTATAATTATTTATCGAACTAACAATTGATAATCTTTTTGTTATCCTTCCAAAGAAACTTACTTTTTTACTAATTTTCTTAGATATATAATCTATGTGGCTATCAAAACTTAACTTTGAGTCAAATATAACTCCTAGATACTTCATCTCATTTACATTTTGTATAATTTTATTATCTATTTCAATATTCATATTTGTCCATTTATAAACATGTATTTAGTTATATCAACATTTAGACTCAACATGTTCATTTGAAACCACAGAATAAGCAATTTTAAGTCATGATTAATTTTAGCGACGCATTTATCAATATCATCACATGAAACGTACAGGAGACCATCAAGTATGACTCGAACCATCTTAACTCCGCTCCTCTGACGCCATATTTCTCCAGTTTGTTCAATAGGATTCCCCTGTCGATAGTTTCGAAAGCTCGCTTGAGGTCGATAAAAACAGCAAACATTTTCTTTTTAATATCTACTTCCTTCCACTCCGCAATAATTAGATTGAGAAGAGAATCACAGCTATGTCTACCACTAAACCCTGATTGACATTTTGCCAATATATTATTGGACTCAACATATTTCTGTAGCTGTAATTGTACCACTTTTTCTAAAATGTTGGCCTCATTTGGTAATAAATTAATTGGCCGAAAATCAGCTGGCTTCATAGAATTTTTTTTCTTTTCAATCGGTATTACTAGCGATTCTTTCCATGTTTAGGGGAATACACCACATGTCAAGGACTTATTAATTAGTTGGGGACCAATAAATGATAACGCGTCACTGATCATATTTACACTTAATATTTTTCCGTCTTTCTTATTTTTCAATTATCAAAAAGCTGCCCAGCTTACAAAGCACCCACAGACTGTCCTAACTAAACATAAACATGTGCCTTGGTGAAATGCCGAGCTCTCACTACTTCGCAATGAAAAAATGCCTTCGCTAAAAAATTAAAAAAAAGACATCTACGCACAACCTGATTATTTACAAAAAATTCAACGCCAGATTCAGACGCTTCGTCAAAATAAGCAAATCAAACCCTCCTCCCTCGCAATAATATGTCAAGATATTCGGACTCTTACAGGTGATCTTACCCCACTAACTATTCCCACCATCACTTGCAGGAACAGAACTATCGTGTGCCCGCAAAGAAAAAGCAAATATTTTATCTAATCTTCCACCACTGCATCTCTCAAACACAATACCCCGGCGAATAAAAGATCCAATAACTCTCATTGAAAGACACCAAGCAGGGACAGAATCTCATATCCAATGCTCAAAAACCTTCCCACCGAAACTAAACACAGAATTGTTGCCCTTTACAATAGCATCGTTAACAACCACATAATCCCTCAAACCTGGAAATCTAACACTGATGCAACAAAAATAGAAAGCTATCGCCCCATCCCTCTCATCCCATAATAATAATATGAGTGGCGCTACAGCCCGTAGAGGGCCAGGGCCTAGCTTCTCAACAACCACTCGTGTTGTCACGAGTTGAAGGGACCTACAGTTTTTTATGCCGACTCCGAACGGCCTAGTTTGAGAAGCTTTTTCTAGCCAGTTATACTTTGCATTGTCAGTGACTAGAAAGAGGTTGGGCAGTGAAAAGTATTTCTTGTCGTACAAGGAATCGAACTTAGACAGATTGGTCCAAGTGCGTAGGAGCCGACGCACATACCCACAACGCCACTGGTCACCACAAATCTTAGACAACTTTTTTAAAACGGTTACTGTGGCCTGCCGAAACAAAAAAATCGTATAAGCTCTAACCAAGTTGCGTTCAAAGCCCAAAGAGAATGTATCGATGCTCTTCTTCACATCGACTATGCTAGAAAAAGCATTCGATGAAATAAATATTATCCTAACTAAGCACCATCTTCTATACCGCTGTATTTACGTAGATGTTACGTGATGTATATATATTATGCAAAACAAATAATCTAAGTAGAAGCAAATATTTATTTGAACTCGCCATAGAAGATATCAATTCAAAAACGTAAATTTCTCAACATATGTCGTAAAAAAAAATTTTGAACAACCGACTATAAATATCAGCACCTCTGAAGTAAATAATGTTCATAATTTATGTATCTTATGGCTAAATTTGATTTGTAAATATTCCTGGAAAGAACATTGTCTAGAAATTAAGAAAGCTCTAGCCGCCCGAACGAACATTGCAAGATATTTATCAACTAAAAAAAGTAATGTACATATCAAAATTCTCTCAAAAATAACCAAAATGTTAGTATTAAGTAAGATATTTGAACTGAAACTGGACTTTTCAATATCAGAGATCGGAGAGACATGCTTGCAAAACTAACATTTTGCAAAAACTTGATAATCGACAACGACATCAAGAAAAGCCTGAACTAAAAATCAACAAAGAGAATTCAATCCGCCATTGCAAGAGTCTTGAAAAAACAACTGAAGCCAATCTTCCAACCAAACGAGCGAGATTTGTCACCCTCGCCATCCATCATGGCTAATCAATGAAAAAATTAATTTGCAAAAAAAAAACACTCATCACGACATTTACCGCAAACTATTCTCTAGTATCTCCGCCGAGCTAAGAACCGACGATTGGGAGTTTATCTTCACCGATGGCTCCAAGACCCTGGAAGCAATATCATTTGCAGTGACCTACGAAAACGGATGGATAATAAGCATAGGCCCCTATTGCGAGTTTCAAATATCAATCAATTGATGATTGATGAATTTGTCAATCAAAAAGAATTTCGGTATTGTGTAACTCAGTTGATAAAATTGTTGACAATTGTGAATAAATTGACTACTATGAATGAGACATTATATTTGACACCCCTATTGCGAGTGTAAAAAAACAAAGGATATAAATTTCATATGTGATTTGTTGTCTTTCTCAATTTAATTTTATTAATTTAATTAAAAGAATAAAATAAAAATGAGTTCAGTTGAATTGTGCCTTGACTATGATAAACAATCTTCAGTTTTCTTGGAAGCTCTGAGAAGAAGGCTTTTTTTGCAAACTCCTTTTGCGATGTTCTGGTTTTCCGCCATTAGTTGAACCAATCGTTCTAACTGTTTTTTTGTCGCTTACTATTTTCGCCATAGACCCATACATATTTTTTGTTATAAATATACTAAAATAGTATAGAAATTAAGCAATATGTTATTACGCTGAAAAGCCGCTTCGTCTAAGTTTTCGATGGACTCAATGGACGTGAGAAGCATGTTTCCTGGAGAAGACAAGTTCTCGAAGAAGATCCCAATCCGTGCATTTGGGGTCATGTCTGTTGGCTCCATCTGATAATTGTATGTCAAACCTGATGTGTTGGTTGTCTGACAGGGATGCTTCATCTGACATATGCTAATTCACAATTGAATTAGAAATAAATGGACATGCGAGTGTAAGGTCTAGTACCTTGGTGAATCGCATTTATGAAGTTTGTTTTTGAGCCTTTATTAAGTAATATATTCTAAAAGACACTTACCTTTTCTGTGTTGGTGAGCTCTAGGTTTTGTGGAACCCTCGGACAATGTCAGATTTCGGGAAAAGTCCTTCTTCCACTAGTGTCACAGTCCACTTTAAGCTTTGATTGCCTCAAAGTTGTTTATCATCCATTCAGCAGTAGCACTGTCTTGTGAATCGAACCTGAAAAATGTGGCCACACGCCTTTGTTCTTCAGGTCGATGGAGACGTCTAGAACAGGGGTGGAATCGGTGAAGGCTATAGTTGACTGATTTATATGCCTCAAAGTGTCATCACTTCTAATTGGTGGAATTATTTGCTACATTTTATATCCAAATTTCTTTTTTTTGCAAGGATTTACGGCTTTTTTGAGTAGCTTTCGAATATTTAGTACGTCTTCTCTATATTGGTTGCCGGCTTGACTAAATTGTTTGCTTTGAGTTTTTCATTGATTCGTATTAGATGAAAAATGTGAATAGATTTATAAATAAATAAGTGTTGTTGCATACCATTGTTTACAATATATACTTTTCGTGGTTTGCATTGCATTTGTCCCAAATACTAATATTGAACAAAAATACATGAAAACGGCACTTATTTAGATGACACATGAAATCGGTAGCAAATGTACAACTCTTAAATTGACAATCACAATACGCAGAGCAAAAACCACGATTGCGATAATCAACTATCGCATGTCGCCCTAGCCAATTCCACCCAGCCTCTTGAAACAGAGCCATTTGCTCTGTGGACAGCGGTTCTTTTCTGATGTCCATCGGGACAAAACCCAACCTAACAGCGCTGGTCACTTGGCTAAAAGTGGGAGATTTCGGTGTGGTGCCATGGAAGGGTGATCCTCTGGTCTTACCTTTTTAACTACTTTTGCAGTGTGGGTTTTGGCAAATGTTAGGACCTTTGATCTAGATTCGCCTTTTGCGAATGGCCAATTTATAACGTCTTCTCTCGGCAGAATTCAATTTAATGAATTCGTAAGGGACTACGTGCAGCTTATCGAGTTTCCACCCAATGAAGGAGCACCCCGATTTGTTTGTGGCAACGCTACACGTGTCCATGAGAGTGGCGAAGACGTGTCAGAGTCAGCGTTGGCTGTTGACTCCTCATTTGGAGTATCAGCAGACAAGGGGTGTGCTCTTATGGCAGACTGATCAGTGGTGATTGTGGCCGAAAATGTTGTGGCCTTCAGATGCCCACACAAGCGTTGTGACTAATCGTTTTTGCTTGCTCAACCGCAGAGCAGAAATTGGTGTATATACATTTCCATCTTTGCTAATTGCATCAGAAATTTTAATTCCTACGAGTATTCGGGAAAGCCTGATACCCCGGCCAGAGCCTGATATACACAGGTGGTTCTCCCTGATTAAAGCCTAAGGTCGCCAAGGTATTCGAAGTTCGCATACTAGGGACTAAGCGCTTGTCAGACTGAGACCCCCTTGCTCCTTGCTGGTGTACATATTGAACTTCCTGAGCCAATTTAATGGCGTCGTCTTCTGTTGGTATTCTTTTGCGAAGAATACCAACAGACGTATTGTGCCGTACACGGTGAACACGTAGCTCCGAAAGTCATCACAATCACCGCATATATATCTGGGTGCTCGCCTTGACCGATAATAATAATAATAATAACATGGGTGGCGCTACAGCCCGTAGAGGGCCAGGGCCAGGGCCTAGCTTCTCAGAAACCACTCGTATTGTGCGTGCTATTGTTCTATCACAAGTGGAAGGGACCTACAGTTTTATGCCGACTCCAAACGGTCAAGTTTGAGAAGTTTTTTCTAGACAGTTATACTCATTGTGCATTGTCAATGACTCGAAAGAGGTGGGGCCGTGAAAAGTATATCTTGTCTTACCAGGAATCGAACCTAGACAGATTGGTCCAAGTGCGTAGGAGTCGACGCACATACCCACAACGCCACGGGCCACCGCCACGGTGCTCCACAGAAATCGTTGAAAATGCTGGTATCGCTGTGTCGAATTTACCAGTCTAGAGCTCGTGCATCTTCGGTGGGCATTAGAGGTTTTGATGAATTAGACGCTCCGAAATTCTCGTTTTTTTTCATCTTTATTATTTACCGGTTCTTCGCTATTGTATTTCAAAATTAATATAAATTTCGAGATTACTGTGTTAAACTATATCACAGAAACATCTTAATGGTGGTCGATTTTACATAATTTATCAAATTTCTCTTAACGATCTTATTTGGCTTTCCTGTTTTAGATCTTCAGGTAATTCATTAAACAATAAAAAAAAATGCTGAGTTCTTACAAATATGAGACGAAAGTTATTTTTATTACGAACATTATAGTCGTGGACATTGTTTACGATTTTTCATTTTAAAGGTAATAATAAGCAATAACAATAAAAAAATGTTGAGTTCTTACAAATATGAGACGAAAGTAATTTTTATTACGAACATTATAGTCGTGGACATTGTTTACGGTTTTTCATTTTAAAGGCAATAATAAGTACATTAATGATCGTTTTTTGTTTGACTCTTAACCATTTCAACATATTTAACATATTTTCAATTGGCGTAAGCCAGTGGCATTTTAATATAACTAGCATTGCTTTATTTTGGAATTTCTGTAGTCTGTCAATCATTGTATTATTAGCTAAGTGTATAATGGTCCTTTAATTTATATTATAATTATTTATCGAACTAACAATTGATAATCTTTTTGTTATCCTTCCAAAGAAACTTACTTTTTTACTAATTTTCTTAGATATATAATCTATGTGGCTATCAAAACTTAACTTTGAGTCAAATATAACTCCTAGATACTTCATCTCATTTACATTTTGTATAATTTTATTATCTATTTCAATATTCATATTTGTCCATTTATAAACATGTATTTAGTTATATCAACATTTAGACTCAACATGTTCATTTGAAACCACAGAATAAGCAATTTTAAGTCATGATTAATTTTAGCGACGCATTTATCAATATCATCACATGAAACGTACAGGAGACCATCAATTATGACTCGAACCATCTTAACTCCGCTCCTCTGACGCCATATTTCTCCAGTTTGTTCAATAGGATTCCCCTGTCGATAGTTTCGAAAGCTCGCTTGAGGTCGATAAAAACAGCAAAAATTTTCTTTTTAATATCTACTTCCTTCCACTCCGCAATAATTAGATTGAGAAGAGATTCACAGCTATGTCTGCCACTAAACCCTGATTGACATTTTGCTAATATATTATTGGACTCTACATATTTCTGTAGCTGTAATTGTACCACTTTTTCTAAAATGTTGGCCTCATTTGGTAATAAATTAATTGGCCGAAAATCAGCTGGCTTCATAGAAATTTTTTTTTTCAGTCGGTATTACTAGCGATTCTTTCCATGTTTAGGGGAATACACCACATGTCAAAGACTTATTAATTAGTTGGGGAGCAATAAATGATAACGCGTCACTGATCATATTTACACTTAATATTTTTCCGTCTTTCTTATTTTTCAATTATCAAAAAGCTGCCCAGCTTACAAAGCACCCACAGACTGTCCTAACTAAACATAAACATGTGCCTTGGTGAAATGCCGAGCTCTCACTACTTCGCAATGAAAAAATGCCTTCGCTAAAAAATTAAAAAAATGACATCTACGCACAACCTGATTATTTACAAAAAATTCAACGCCAGATTCAGACGCTTCGTCAAAATAAGCAAATCAAACCCCCTCCCCCGCAATAATATGTCAAGATATTCGGACTCTTACAGGTGATCTTACCCCACTAACTATTTCCCACCATCACAACAGAACTATCGTGTGCCCGCAAAGAAAAAGCAAATATTTTATCTAATCTTCCACCACTGCATCCTTCAAACACAATACCCCGGCGAATAAAAGATCCAATAACTCTCATTGAAAGACACCAAGCAGGGACAGAATCTCATATCCAATGCTCAAAAACCTTCCCACCGAAACTAATCACAGAATTGTTGCCCTTTACAATAGCATCGTTAACGACCACATAATCCCTCAAACCTGGAAATCTAACACTGATGCAACAAAAATAGAAAGCTATCGCCCCATCCCTCTCATCCCATAATAATAATATGAGTGGCGCTACAGCCCGTAGAGGGCCAGGGCCTAGCTTCTCAACAACCACTCGTGTTGTCACGAGTGGAAGGGACCTACAGTTTTTTATGCCGACTCCGAACGGCCTAGTTTGAGAAGCTTTTTCTAGGCAGTTATACTTTGCATTGTCAGTGACTAGAAAGAGGTTGGGCCGTGAACAGTATTTCTTCTCGTACAAGGAATCGAACTTAGACAGATTGGTCCAAGTGCGTAGGAGCCGACGCACATACCCACAACGCTACTGGCCACCACAAATCTTAGACAACTTTTTTTAAACGGTTACTGTGGCCTGCCGAAACAAAAAAATCCTATAAGCTCTAACCAAGTTGCGTTCAAAGCCAAAAGAGAATGTATCGATGCTCTTCTTCACATCGACTAAGCTAGAAAAAGCATTCGATGAAATAAATATTATCCTTACTAAGCACCATCTTCTATACCGCTGTATTTACGTAGATGTTACGTGATGTATATATATTATGCAAAACAAATAATCTAAGTAGAAGCAAATATTTATTTGAACTCGCCATAGAAGATATCAATTCAAAAACGTAAATTTCTCAACATATGTCGTAAAAAAAAATTTTGAACAACCGACTATAAATATCAGCACCTCTGAAGTAAATAATGTTCATAATTTATGTATCTTATGGCTAAATTTGATTTGTAAATATTCCTGGAAAGAACATTGTCTAGAAATTAAGAAAGCTCTAGCCGCCCGAACGAACATTGCAAGATATTTATCAACTAAAAAAAGTAATGTACATATCAAAATTCTCTCAAAAATAACCAAAATGTTAGTATTAAGTAAGATATTTGAACTGAAACTGGACTTTTCAATATCAGAGATCGGAGAGACATGCTTGCAAAACTAACATTTTGCAAAAACTTGATAATCGACAACGACATCAAGAAAAGCCTGAACTAAAAATCAACAAAGAGAATTCAATCCGCCATTGCAAGAGTCTTGAAAAAACAACTGAAGCCAATCTTCCAACCAAACGAGCGAGATTTGTCACCCTCGCCATCCATCATGGCTAATCAATGAAAAAATTAATTTGCAAAAAAAAAACACTCATCACGACATTTACCGCAAACTATTCTCTAGTATCTCCGCCGAGCTAAGAACCGACGATTGGGAGTTTATCTTCACCGATGGCTCCAAGACCCTGGAAGCAATATCATTTGCAGTGACCTACGAAAACGGATGGATAATAAGCATAGGCCCCTATTGCGAGTTTCAAATATCAATCAATTGATGATTGATGAATTTGTCAATCAAAAAGAATTTCGGTATTGTGTAACTCAGTTGATAAAATTGTTGACAATTGTGAATAAATTGACTACTATGAATGAGACATTATATTTGACACCCCTATTGCGAGTGTAAAAAAACAAAGGATATAAATTTCATATGTGATTTGTTGTCTTTCTCAATTTAATTTTATTAATTTAATTAAAAGAATAAAATAAAAATGAGTTCAGTTGAATTGTGCCTTGACTATGATAAACAATCTTCAGTTTTCTTGGAAGCTCTGAGAAGAAGGCTTTTTTTGCAAACTCCTTTTGCGATGTTCTGGTTTTCCGCCATTAGTTGAACCAATCGTTCTAACTGTTTTTTTGTCGCTTACTATTTTCGCCATAGACCCATACATATTTTTTGTTATAAATATACTAAAATAGTATAGAAATTAAGCAATATGTTATTACGCTGAAAAGCCGCTTCGTCTAAGTTTTCGATGGACTCAATGGACGTGAGAAGCATGTTTCCTGGAGAAGACAAGTTCTCGAAGAAGATCCCAATCCGTGCATTTGGGGTCATGTCTGTTGGCTCCATCTGAGAATTGTATGTCAAACCTGATGTGTTGGTTGTCTGACATGGATGCTTCATCTGACATATGCTAATTCACAATTGAATTAGAAATAAATGAACATGCGAGTGTAAGGTCTAGTACCTTGGCGAATCGCATTTATGAAGTTTGTTTTTGAGCCTTTATTAAGTAATATATTCTAAAAGACACTCACCTTTTCTGTGTTTGGGGAGCTCGAGGTTTTGTGGAACCCTCGGACAATGTCAAATTTCGGGAAAAGTCCTTCTTCCACTAGTGTCACAGTCCACTTTTAGCTTTGATTGCCTCAAAGTTGTTTATCATCCATTCAGCAGTAGCACTGTCTTGTGAATCGAACCTGAAAAATGTGGCCACACGCCTTTGTTCTTCAGGTCGATGGAGACGTCTAGAACAGGGGTGGAATCGGTGAAGGCTATAGTTGACTGATTTATATGCCTCAAAGTGTCATCACTTCTAATTGGTGGAATTATTTGCTACATTTTATATCCAAATTTCTTTTTTTTGCAAGGATTTACGGCTTTTTTGAGTAGCTTTCGAATATTTAGTACGTCTTCTCTATATTGGTTGCCGGCTTGACTAAATTGTTTGCTTTGAGTTTTTCATTGATTCGTATTAGATGAAAAATGTGAATAGATTTATAAATAAATAAGTGTTGTTGCATACCATTGTTTACAATATATACTTTTCGTGGTTTGCATTGCATTTGTCCCAAATACTAATATTGAACAAAAATACATGAAAACGGCACTTATTTAGATGACACATGAAATCGGTAGCAAATGTACAACTCTTAAATTGACAATCACAATACGCAGAGCAAAAACCACGATTGCGATAATCGCCCTAGCCAATTCCACCCAGCCTCTTGAAACAGAGCCATTTGCTCTGTGGACAGCGGTTCTTTTCTGATGTCCATCGGGACAAAACCCAACCTAACAGCGCTGGTCACTTGGCTAAAAGTGGGAGATTTCGGTGTGGTGCCATGGAAGGGTGATCCTCTGGTCTTACCTTTTTAACTACTTTTGCAGTGTGGGTTTTGGCAAATGTTAGGACCTTTGATCTAGATTCGCCTTTTGCGAATGGCCAATTTATAACGTCTTCTCTCGGCAGAATTCAATTTAATGAATTCGTAAGGGACTACGTGCAGCTTATCGAGTTTCCACCCAATGAAGGAGCACCCCGATTTGTTTGTGGCAACGCTACACGTGTCCATGAGAGTGGCGAAGACGTGTCAGAGTCAGCGTTGGCTGTTGACTCCTCATTTGGAGTATCAGCAGACAAGGGGTGTGCTCTTATGGCAGACTGATCAGTGGTGATTGTGGCCGAAAATGTTGTGGCCTTCAGATGCCCACACAAGCGTTGTGACTAATCGTTTTTGCTTGCTCAACCGCAGAGCAGAAATTGGTGTATATACATTTCCATCTTTGCTAATTGCATCAGAAATTTTAATTCCTACGAGTATTCGGGAAAGGAGCATCACCCCGGCCAGAGCCCGATATACGGTCGCCAAGGTATTCCAAGTTCGCATACTAGGGACTAAGCACTTGTCAGACTGAGACCCCCTTGCTCCTTGCTGGTGTACATATTGAACTTCCTGAGCCAATCTAATGGCGTCGTCTTCTGTTGGTATTCTTTTGCGAAGAATACCAACAGACGTATTGTGCCGTACACGGTGAACACGTAGCTCCGAAAGTCATCACAATCACCACATATATATCTGGGTGCTCGTCTTGACCGATAATAATAATAATAATAACATGGGCGGCGCTACAGCCCGTAGAGGGCCAGGGCCAGGGCCTAGCTTCTCAGAAACCACTCGTATTGTGCGTGCTATTGTTCTATCACAAGTGGAAGGGACCTACAGTTTTATGCCGACTCCAAACGGTCAAGTTTGAGAAGTTTTTTCTAGACAGTTATACTCATTGTGCATTGTCAATGACTCGAAAGAGGTGGGGCCGTGAAAAGTATTTCTTGTCTTACCAGGAATCGAACCTAGACAGATTGGTCCAAGTGCGTAGGAGTCGACGCACATACCCACAACGCCACGGGCCACCGCCACGGTGCTCCACAGAAATCGTTGAAAATGCTGGTATCGCTGTGTCGAATTTACCAGTCTAGAGCTCGTGCATCTTCGGTGGGCATTAGAGGTTTTGATGAATTAGACGCTCCGAAATTCTCGTTTTTTTTCATCTTTATTATTTACCGGTTCTTCGCTATTGTATTTCAAAATTAATATAAATTTCGAGATTACTGTGTTAAACTATATCACAGAAACATCTTAATGGTGGTAGATTTTACATAATTTATCAAATTTCTCTTAAACGATCTTATTTGGCTTTCCTGTTTTAGATCTTCAGGTAATTCATTAAACAATAAAAAAAATGCTGAGTTCTTACAAATATGAGACGAAAGTTATTTTTATTACGAACATTATAGTCGTGGACATTGTTTACGGTTTTTCATTTTAAAGGTAATAATAAGCAATAACAATAAAAAAATGTTGAGTTCTTACAAATATGAGACGAAAGTAATTTTTATTACGAACATTATAGTCGTGGACATTGTTTACGGTTTTTCATTTTAAAGGCAATAATAAGTACATTAATGATCGTTTTTTGTTTGACTCTTAACCATTTCAACATATTTAACATATTTTCAATTGGCGTAAGCCAGTGGCATTTTAATATAACTAGCATTGCTTTATTTTGGAATTTCTGTAGTCTGTCAATCATTGTATTATTAGCTAAGTGTATAATGGTCCTTTAATTTATATTATAATTATTTATCGAACTAACAATTGATAATCTTTTTGTTATCCTTCCAAAGAAACTTACTTTTTTCTAATTTTCTTAGATATATAATCTATGTGGCTATCAAAACTTAACTTTGAGTCAAATATAACTCCTAGATACTTCATCTCATTTACATTTTGTATAATTTTATTATCTATTTCAATATTCATATTTGTCCATTTATAAACATGTATTTAGTTATATCAACATTTAGACTCAACATGTTCATTTGAAACCACAGAATAAGCAATTTTAAGTCATGATTAATTTTAGCGACGCATTTATCAATATCATCACATGAAACGTACAGGAGACCATCAATTATGACTCGAACCATCTTAACTCCGCTCCTCTGACGCCATATTTCTCCAGTTTGTTCAATAGGATTCCCCTGTCGATAGTTTCGAAAGCTCGCTTGAGGTCGATAAAAACAGCAAAAATTTTCTTTTTAATATCTACTTCCTTCCACTCCGCAATAATTAGATTGAGAAGAGATTCACAGCTATGTCTGCCACTAAACCCTGATTGACATTTTGCCAATATATTATTGGACTCTACATATTTCTGTAGCTGTAATTGTACCACTTTTTCTAAAATGTTGGCCTCATTTGGTAATAAATTAATTGGCCGAAAATCAGCTATCATAGAAATTTTTTTTTTTCAATCGGTATTACTAGCGATTCTTTCCATGTTTAGGGGAATACACCACATGTCAAGGACTTATTAATTAGTTGGGGACCAATATATGATAACGCGTCACTGATCATATTTACACTTAATATTTTTCCGTCTTTCTTATTTTTCAATTATCAAAAAGCTGCCCAGCTTACAAAGCACCCACAGACTGTCCTAACTAAACATAAACATGTGCCTTGGTGAAATGCCGAGCTCTCACTACTTCGCAATGAAAAAATGCCTTCGCTAAAAAATTAAAAAAAAGACATCTACGCACAACCTGATTATTTACAAAAAATTCAACGCCAGATTCAGACGCTTCGTCAAAATAAGCAAATCAAACCCCCTCCCCCGCAATAATATGTCAAGATATTCGGACTCTTACAGGTGATCTTACCCCACTAACTATTTCCCACCATCACAACAGAACTATCGTGTGCCCGCAAAGAAAAAGCAAATATTTTATCTAATCTTCCACCACTGCATCCCTCAAACACAATACCCCGGCGAATAAAAGATCCAATAACTCTCATTGAAAGACACCAAGCAGGGACAGAATCTCATATCCAATGCTCAAAAACCTTCCCACCGAAACTAAACACAGACTTGTTGCCCTTTACAATAGCATCGTTAACAACCACATAATCCCTCAAACCTGGAAATCTAACACTGATGCAACAAAAATAGAAAGCTATCGCCCCATCCCTCTCATCCCATAATAATAATATGAGTGGCGCTACAGCCCGTAGAGGGCCAGGGCCTAGCTTCTCAACAACCACTCGTGTTGTCACGAGTGGAAGGGACCTACAGTTTTTTATGCCGACTCCGAACGGCCTAGTTTGAGAAGCTTTTTCTAGGCAGTTATACTTTGCATTGTCAGTGACTAGAAAGAGGTTGGGCCGTGAACAGTATTTCTTGTCGTACAAGGAATCGAACTTAGACAGATTGGTCCAAGTGCGTAGGAGCCGACGCACATACCCACAACGCCACTGGCCACCACAAATCTTAGACAACTTTTTTTAAACGGTTACTGTGGCCTGCCGAAACAAAAAAATCCTATAAGCTCTAACCAAGTTGCGTTCAAAGCCAAAAGAGAATGTATCGATGCTCTTCTTCACATCGACTAAGCTAGAAAAAGCATTCGATGAAATAAATATTATCCTTACTAAGCACCATCTTCTATACCGCTGTATTTACGTAGATGTTACGTGATGTATATATATTATGCAAAACAAATAATCTAAGTAGAAGCAAATATTTATTTGAACTCGCCATAGAAGATATCAATTCAAAAACGTAAATTTCTCAACATATGTCGTAAAAAAAAATTTTGAACAACCGACTATAAATATCAGCACCTCTGAAGTAAATAATGTTCATAATTTATGTATCTTATGGCTAAATTTGATTTGTAAATATTCCTGGAAAGAACATTGTCTAGAAATTAAGAAAGCTCTAGCCGCCCGAACGAACATTGCAAGATATTTATCAACTAAAAAAAGTAATGTACATATCAAAATTCTCTCAAAAATAACCAAAATGTTAGTATTAAGTAAGATATTTGAACTGAAACTGGACTTTTCAATATCAGAGATCGGAGAGACATGCTTGCAAAACTAACATTTTGCAAAAACTTGATAATCGACAACGACATCAAGAAAAGCCTGAACTAAAAATCAACAAAGAGAATTCAATCCGCCATTGCAAGAGTCTTGAAAAAACAACTGAAGCCAATCTTCCAACCAAACGAGCGAGATTTGTCACCCTCGCCATCCATCATGGCTAATCAATGAAAAAATTAATTTGCAAAAAAAAAACACTCATCACGACATTTACCGCAAACTATTCTCTAGTATCTCCGCCGAGCTAAGAACCGACGATTGGGAGTTTATCTTCACCGATGGCTCCAAGACCCTGGAAGCAATATCATTTGCAGTGACCTACGAAAACGGATGGATAATAAGCATAGGCCCCTATTGCGAGTTTCAAATATCAATCAATTGATGATTGATGAATTTGTCAATCAAAAAGAATTTCGGTATTGTGTAACTCAGTTGATAAAATTGTTGACAATTGTGAATAAATTGACTACTATTAATGAGACATTATATTTGACACCCCTATTGCGAGTGTAAAAAAACAAAGGATATAAATTTCATATGTGATTTGTTGTCTTTCTCAATTTAATTTTATTAATTTAATTAAAAGAATAAAATAAAAATGAGTTCAGTTGAATTGTGCCTTGACTATGATAAACAATCTTCAGTTTTCTTGGAAGCTCTGAGAAGAAGGCTTTTTTTGCAAACTCCTTTTGCGATGTTCTGGTTTTCCGCCATTAGTTGAACCAATCGTTCTAACTGTTTTTTTGTCGCTTACTATTTTCGCCATAGACCCATACATATTTTTTGTTATAAATATACTAAAATAGTATAGAAATTAAGCAATATGTTATTACGCTGAAAAGCCGCTTCGTCTAAGTTTTCGATGGACTCAATGGACGTGAGAAGCATGTTTCCTGGAGAAGACAAGTTCTCGAAGAAGATCCCAATCCGTGCATTTGGGGTCATGTCTGTTGGCTCCATCTGAGAATTGTATGTCAAACCTGATGTGTTGGTTGTCTGACATGGATGCTTCATCTGACATATGCTAATTCACAATTGAATTAGAAATAAATGAACATGCGAGTGTAAGGTCTAGTACCTTGGCGAATCGCATTTATGAAGTTTGTTTTTGAGCCTTTATTAAGTAATATATTCTAAAAGACACTCACCTTTTCTGTGTTTGGGGAGCTCGAGGTTTTGTGGAACCCTCGGACAATGTCAAATTTCGGGAAAAGTCCTTCTTCCACTAGTGTCACAGTCCACTTTTAGCTTTGATTGCCTCAAAGTTGTTTATCATCCATTCAGCAGTAGCACTGTCTTGTGAATCGAACCTGAAAAATGTGGCCACACGCCTTTGTTCTTCAGGTCGATGGAGACGTCTAGAACAGGGGTGGAATCGGTGAAGGCTATAGTTGACTGATTTATATGCCTCAAAGTGTCATCACTTCTAATTGGTGGAATTATTTGCTACATTTTATATCCAAATTTCTTTTTTTTGCAAGGATTTACGGCTTTTTTGAGTAGCTTTCGAATATTTAGTACGTCTTCTCTATATTGGTTGCCGGCTTGACTAAATTGTTTGCTTTGAGTTTTTCATTGATTCGTATTAGATGAAAAATGTGAATAGATTTATAAATAAATAAGTGTTGTTGCATACCATTGTTTACAATATATACTTTTCGTGGTTTGCATTGCATTTGTCCCAAATACTAATATTGAACAAAAATACATGAAAACGGCAC
The DNA here is from genome assembly GCA_907269125.1 of Eristalis pertinax. Taxonomy (NCBI): domain Eukaryota; kingdom Metazoa; phylum Arthropoda; class Insecta; order Diptera; family Syrphidae; genus Eristalis; species Eristalis pertinax. The sequence continues at coordinate 86,868,097 of OU026145.1, forward strand.
TTATTTAGATGACACATGAAATCGGTAGCAAATGTACAACTCTTAAATTGACAATCACAATACGCAGAGCAAAAACCACGATTGCGATAATCGCCCTAGCCAATTCCACCCAGCCTCTTGAAACAGAGCCATTTGCTCTGTGGACAGCGGTTCTTTTCTGATGTCCATCGGGACAAAACCCAACCTAACAGCGCTGGTCACTTGGCTAAAAGTGGGAGATTTCGGTGTGGTGCCATGGAAGGGTGATCCTCTGGTCTTACCTTTTTAACTACTTTTGCAGTGTGGGTTTTGGCAAATGTTAGGACCTTTGATCTAGATTCGCCTTTTGCGAATGGCCAATTTATAACGTCTTCTCTCGGCAGAATTCAATTTAATGAATTCGTAAGGGACTACGTGCAGCTTATCGAGTTTCCACCCAATGAAGGAGCACCCCGATTTGTTTGTGGCAACGCTACACGTGTCCATGAGAGTGGCGAAGACGTGTCAGAGTCAGCGTTGGCTGTTGACTCCTCATTTGGAGTATCAGCAGACAAGGGGTGTGCTCTTATGGCAGACTGATCAGTGGTGATTGTGGCCGAAAATGTTGTGGCCTTCAGATGCCCACACAAGCGTTGTGACTAATCGTTTTTGCTTGCTCAACCGCAGAGCAGAAATTGGTGTATATACATTTCCATCTTTGCTAATTGCATCAGAAATTTTAATTCCTACGAGTATTCGGGAAAGGAGCATCACCCCGGCCAGAGCCCGATATACGGTCGCCAAGGTATTCCAAGTTCGCATACTAGGGACTAAGCACTTGTCAGACTGAGACCCCCTTGCTCCTTGCTGGTGTACATATTGAACTTCCTGAGCCAATCTAATGGCGTCGTCTTCTGTTGGTATTCTTTTGCGAAGAATACCAACAGACGTATTGTGCCGTACACGGTGAACACGTAGCTCCGAAAGTCATCACAATCACCACATATATATCTGGGTGCTCGTCTTGACCGATAATAATAATAATAATAACATGGGTGGCGCTACAGCCCGTAGAGGGCCAGGGCCAGGGCCTAGCTTCTCAGAAACCACTCGTATTGTGCGTGCTATTGTTCTATCACAAGTGGAAGGGACCTACAGTTTTATGCCGACTCCAAACGGTCAAGTTTGAGAAGTTTTTTCTAGACAGTTATACTCATTGTGCATTGTCAATGACTCGAAAGAGGTGGGGCCGTGAAAAGTATTTCTTGTCTTACCAGGAATCGAACCTAGACAGATTGGTCCAAGTGCGTAGGAGTCGACGCACATACCCACAACGCCACGGGCCACCGCCACGGTGCTCCACAGAAATCGTTGAAAATGCTGGTATCGCTGTGTCGAATTTACCAGTCTAGAGCTCGTGCATCTTCGGTGGGCATTAGAGGTTTTGATGAATTAGACGCTCCGAAATTCTCGTTTTTTTTCATCTTTATTATTTACCGGTTCTTCGCTATTGTATTTCAAAATTAATATAAATTTCGAGATTACTGTGTTAAACTATATCACAGAAACATCTTAATGGTGGTAGATTTTACATAATTTATCAAATTTCTCTTAAACGATCTTATTTGGCTTTCCTGTTTTAGATCTTCAGGTAATTCATTAAACAATAAAAAAAATGCTGAGTTCTTACAAATATGAGACGAAAGTTATTTTTATTACGAACATTATAGTCGTGGACATTGTTTACGGTTTTTCATTTTAAAGGTAATAATAAGCAATAACAATAAAAAAATGTTGAGTTCTTACAAATATGAGACGAAAGTTATTTTTATTACGAACATTATAGTCGTGGACATTGTTTACGGTTTTTCATTTTAAAGGCAATAATAAGTACATTAATGATCGTTTTTTGTTTGACTCTTAACCATTTCAACATATTTAACATATTTTCAATTGGCGTAAGCCAGTGGCATTTTAATATAACTAGCATTGCTTTATTTTGGAATTTCTGTAGTCTGTCAATCATTGTATTATTAGCTAAGTGTATAATGGTCCTTTAATTTATATTATAATTATTTATCGAACTAACAATTGATAATCTTTTTGTTATCCTTCCAAAGAAACTTACTTTTTTACTAATTTTCTTAGATATATAATCTATGTGGCTATCAAAACTTAACTTTGAGTCAAATATAACTCCTAGATACTTCATCTCATTTACATTTTGTATAATTTTATTATCTATTTCAATATTCATATTTGTCCATTTATAAACATGTATTTAGTTATATCAACATTTAGACTCAACATGTTCATTTGAAACCACAGAATAAGCAATTTTAAGTCATGATTAATTTTAGCGACGCATTTATCAATATCATCACATGAAACGTACAGGAGACCATCAATTATGACTCGAACCATCTTAACTCCGCTCCTCTGACGCCATATTTCTCCAGTTTGTTCAATAGGATTCCCCTGTCGATAGTTTCGAAAGCTCGCTTGAGGTCGATAAAAACAGCAAAAATTTTCTTTTTAATATCTACTTCCTTCCACTCCGCAATAATTAGATTGAGAAGAGATTCACAGCTATGTCTGCCACTAAACCCTGATTGACATTTTGCCAATATATTATTGGACTCTACATATTTCTGTAGCTGTAATTGTACCACTTTTTCTAAAATGTTGGCCTCATTTGGTAATAAATTAATTGGCCGAAAATCAGCTATCATAGAAATTTTTTTTTTTCAATCGGTATTACTAGCGATTCTTTCCATGTTTAGGGGAATACACCACATGTCAAGGACTTATTAATTAGTTGGGGACCAATATATGATAACGCGTCACTGATCATATTTACACTTAATATTTTTCCGTCTTTCTTATTTTTCAATTATCAAAAAGCTGCCCAGCTTACAAAGCACCCACAGACTGTCCTAACTAAACATAAACATGTGCCTTGGTGAAATGCCGAGCTCTCACTACTTCGCAATGAAAAAATGCCTTCGCTAAAAAATTAAAAAAAAGACATCTACGCACAACCTGATTATTTACAAAAAATTCAACGCCAGATTCAGACGCTTCGTCAAAATAAGCAAATCAAACCCCCTCCCCCGCAATAATATGTCAAGATATTCGGACTCTTACAGGTGATCTTACCCCACTAACTATTTCCCACCATCACAACAGAACTATCGTGTGCCCGCAAAGAAAAAGCAAATATTTTATCTAATCTTCCACCACTGCATCCCTCAAACACAATACCCCGGCGAATAAAAGATCCAATAACTCTCATTGAAAGACACCAAGCAGGGACAGAATCTCATATCCAATGCTCAAAAACCTTCCCACCGAAACTAAACACAGAATTGTTGCCCTTTACAATAGCATCGTTAACAACCACATAATCCCTCAAACCTGGAAATCTAACACTGATGCAACAAAAATAGAAAGCTATCGCCCCATCCCTCTCATCCCATAATAATAATATGAGTGGCGCTACAGCCCGTAGAGGGCCAGGGCCTAGCTTCTCAACAACCACTCGTGTTGTCACGAGTGGAAGGGACCTACAGTTTTTTATGCCGACTCCGAACGGCCTAGTTTGAGAAGCTTTTTCTAGGCAGTTATACTTTGCATTGTCAGTGACTAGAAAGAGGTTGCGACTATAAATATCAGCACCTCTGAAGTAAATAATGTTCATAATTTATGTATCTTATGGCTAAATTTGATTTGTAAATATTCCTGGAAAGAACATTGTCTAGAAATTAAGAAAGCTCTAGCCGCCCGAACGAACATTGCAAGATATTTATCAACTAAAAAAAGTAATGTACATATCAAAATTCTCTCAAAAATAACCAAAATGTTAGTATTAAGTAAGATATTTGAACTGAAACTGGACTTTTCAATATCAGAGATCGGAGAGACATGCTTGCAAAACTAACATTTTGCAAAAACTTGATAATCGACAACGACATCAAGAAAACCCTGAACTAAAAATCAAGAAAGAGAATTCAATCCGCCATTGCAAGAGTCTTGAAAAAACAACTGAAGCCAATCTTCCAACCAAACGAGCGAGATTTGTCACCCTCGCCATCCATCATGGCTAATCAATGAAAAAATTAATTTGCAAAAAAAAAACACTCATCACGACATTTACCGCAAACTATTCTCTAGTATCTCCGCCGAGCTAAGAACCGACGATTGGGAGTTTATCTTCACCGATGGCTCCAAGACCCTGGAAGCAATATCATTTGCAGTGACCTACGAAAACGGATGGATAATAAGCATAGGCCCCTATTGCGAGTTTCAAATATCAATCAATTGATGATTGATGTATTTGTCAATCAAAAAGAATTTCGGTATTGTGTAACTCAGTTGATAAAATTGTTGACAATTGTGAATAAATTGACTACTATGAATGAGACATTATATTTGACACCCCTATTGCGAGTGTAAAAAAACAAAGGATATAAATTTCATATGTGATTTGTTGTCTTTCTCAATTTAATTTTATTAATTTAATTAAAAGAATAAAATAAAAATGAGTTCAGTTGAATTGTGCCTTGACTATGATAAACAATCTTCAGTTTTCTTGGAAGCTCTGAGAAGAAGGCTTTTTTTGCAAACTCCTTTTGCGATGTTCTGGTTTTCCGCCATTAGTTGAACCAATCGTTCTAACTGTTTTTTTGTCGCTTACTATTTTCGCCATAGACCCATACATATTTTTTGTTATAAATATACTAAAATAGTATAGAAATTAAGCAATATGTTATTACGCTGAAAAGCCGCTTCGTCTAAGTTTTCGATGGACTCAATGGACGTGAGAAGCATGTTTCCTGGAGAAGACAAGTTCTCGAAGAAGATCCCAATCCGTGCATTTGGGGTCATGTCTGTTGGCTCCATCTGAGAATTGTATGTCAAACCTGATGTGTTGGTTGTCTGACATGGATGCTTCATCTGACATATGCTAATTCACAATTGAATTAGAAATAAATGGACATGCGAGTGTAAGGTCTAGTACCTTGGCGAATCGCATTTATGAAGTTTGAGTAATATATTCTAAAAGACACTCACCTTTTCTGTGTTTGGGGAGCTCGAGGTTTTGTGGAACCCTCGGACAATGTCAAATTTCGGGAAAAGTCCTTCTTCCACTAGTGTCACAGTCCACTTTTAGCTTTGATTGCCTCAAAGTTGTTTATCATCCATTCAGCAGTAGCACTGTCTTGTGAATCGAACCTGAAAAATGTGGCCACACGCCTTTGTTCTTCAGGTCGATGGAGACGTCTAGAACAGGGGTGGAATCGGTGAAGGCTATAGTTGACTGATTTATATGCCTCAAAGTGTCATCACTTCTAATTGGTGGAATTATTTGCTACATTTTATATCCAAATTTCTTTTTTTTGCAAGGATTTACGGCTTTTTTGAGTAGCTTTCGAATATTTAGTACGTCTTCTCTATATTGGTTGCCGGCTTGACTAAATTGTTTGCTTTGAGTTTTTCATTGATTCGTATTAGATGAAAAATGTGAATAGATTTATAAATAAATAAGTGTTGTTGCATACCATTGTTTACAATATATACTTTTCGTGGTTTGCATTGCATTTGTCCCAAATACTAATATTGAACAAAAATACATGAAAACGGCACAGATGACACATGAAATCGGTAGCAAATGTACAACTCTTAAATTAACAATCACAATACGCAGAGCAAAAACCACGATTGCGATAATCAACTATCGCATGTCGCCCTAGCCAATTCCACCCAGCCTCTTGAAACAGAGCCATTTGCTCTGTGGACAGCGGTTCTTTGCTGATGTCCATCGTGACAAAACCCAACCTAACAGCGCTGGTCACTTGGCTAAAAGTGGGAGATTTCGGTGTGGTGCCATGGAAGGGTGATCCTCTGGTCTTACCTTTTTAACTACTTTTGCAGTGTGGGTTTTGGCAAATGTTAGGACCTTTGATCTAGATTCGCCTTTTGCGAATGGCCAATTTATAACGTCTTCTCTCGGCAGAATTCAATTTAATGAATTCGTAAGGGACTACGTGCAGCTTATCGAGTTTCCACCCAATGAAGGAGCACCCCGATTTGTTTGTGGCAACGCTACACGTGTCCATGAGAGTGGCGAAGACGTGTCAGAGTCAGCGTTGGCTGTTGACTCCTCATTTGGAGTATCAGCAGACAAGGGGTGTGCTCTTATGGCAGACTGATCAGTGGTGATTGTGGCCGAAAATGTTGTGGCCTTCAGATGCCCACACAAGCGTTGTGACTAATCGTTTTTGCTTGCTCAACCGCAGAGCAGAAATTGGTGTATATACATTTCCATCTTTGCTAATTGCATCAGAAATTTTAATTCCTACGAGTATTCGGGAAAGGAGCATCACCCCGGCCAGAGCCTGATATACACAGGTGGTTCTCCCTGATTAAAGCCTAAGGTCGCCCAGGTATTCGAAGTTCGCATACTAGGGACTAAGCACTTGTCAGACTGAGACCCCCTTGCTCCTTGCTGGTGTACATATTGAACTTCCTGAGGCAATCTAATGGCGTCGTCTTCTGTTGGTATTCTTTTGCGAAGAATACCAACAGACGTATTGTGCCGTACACGGTGAACACGTAGCTCCGAAAGTCATCACAATCACCACATATATATCTGGGTGCTCGTCTTGACCGATAATAATAATAATATTAACATGGGTGGCGCTACAGCCCGTAGAGGGCCAGGGCCAGGGCCTAGCTTCTCAGAAACCACTCGTATTGTGCGTGCTATTGTTCTATCACAAGTGGAAGGGACCTACAGTTTTATGCCGACTCCAAACGGTCAAGTTTGAGAAGTTTTTTCTAGACAGTTATACTCATTGTGCATTGTCAATGACTCGAAAGAGGTGGGGCCGTGAAAAGTATTTCTTGTCGTACAAGGAATCGAACTTAGACAGATTGGTCCAAGTGCGTAGGAGCCGACGCACATACCCATAACGCCACGGGCCACCGCCACGGTGCTCCACAGAAATCGTTGAAAATGCTGGTATCGCTGTGTCGAATTTACCAGTCTAGAGCTCGTGCATCTTCGGTGGGCATTAGAGGTTTTGATGAATTAGACGCTCCGAAATTCTCGTTTTTTTTCATCTTTATTATTTACCGGTTCATCGCTATTGTATTTCAAAATTAATACATTATACAAACAAAAACGACTTAAGCTTAAATATATAAATCTCGAGATTACTGTGTTACACTATATCACAGAAACATCTTAATGGTGCTAGATTTTACATAATTTATCAAATTTCTCTTAAACGATCTTATTTGGCTTTCTTGTTTTAGATCTTCAGGTAATTCATTAAACAATAAAAAAAAATGCTGAGTTCTTACAAATATGAGACGAAAGTTATTTTTATTACGAACATTATAGTCGTGGACATTGTTTACGGTTTTTCATTTTAAAGGTAATAATAAGCAATAACAATAAAAAAATGTTGAGTTCTTACAAATATGAGACGAAAGTAATATGTATTACGAACATTATAGTCGTGGACATTGTTTACGGTTTTTCATTTTAAAGGCAATAATAAGTACATTAATGATCGTTTTTTGTTTGACTCTTAACCATTTCAACATATTTAACATATTTTCAATTGGCGTAAGCCAGTGGCATTTTAATATAACTAGCATTGCTTTATTTTGGAATTTCTGTAGTCTGTCAATCATTGTATTATTAGATAAGTGTATAATGATCCTTTAATTTATATTATAATTATTTATCGAACTAACAATTGATAATCTTTTTGTTATCCTTCCAAAGAAACTTACTTTTTTACTAATTTTCTTAGATATATAATCTATGTGGCTATCAAAACTTAACTTTGAGTCATCTTCTTCATCTCATTTACATTTTGTATAATTTTATTATCTATTTCAATATTCATATTTGTCCATTTATAAACATGTATTTAGTTATATCAACATTTAGACTCAACATGTTCATTTGAAACCACAGAATAAGCAATTTTAAGTCATGATTAATTTTAGCGACGCATTTATCAATATCATCACATGAAACGTACAGGAGACCATCAAGTATGACTCGAACCATCTTAACTCCGCTCCTCTGACGCCATATTTCTCCAGTTTGTTCAATAGGATTCCCCTGTCGATAGTTTCGAAAGCTCGCTTGAGGTCGATAAAAACAGCAAAAATTTTCTTTTTAATATCTACTTCCTTCCACTCCGCAATAATTAGATTGAGAAGAGATTCACAGCTATGTCTGCCACTAAACCCTGATTGACATTTTGCCAATATATTATTGGACTCTACATATTTCTGTAGCTGTAATTGTACCACTTTTTCTAAAATGTTGGCCTCATTTGGTAATAAATTAATTGGCCGAAAATCAGCTGGCTTCATAGAAATTTTTTTTTTTCAATCGGTATTACTAGCGATTCTTTCCATGTTTAGGGGAATACACCACATGTCAAGGACTTATTAATTAGTTGGGGACCAATAAATGATAACGCGTCACTGATCATATTTACACTTAATATTTTTCCGTCTTTCTTATTTTTCAATTATCAAAAAGCTGCCCAGCTTACAAAGCACCCACAGACTGTCCTAACTAAACATAAACATGTGCCTTGGTGAAATGCCGAGCTCTCACTACTTCGCAATGAAAAAATGCCTTCGCTAAAAAATTAAAAAAAGACATCTACGCACAACCTGATTATTTACAAAAAATTCAACGCCAGATTCAGACGCTTCGTCAAAATAAGCAAATCAAACCACCTCCCCCGCAATAATATGTCAAGATATTCGGACTCTTACAGGTGATCTTACCCCACTAACTATTTCCCACCATCACAACAGAACTATCGTGTGCCCGCAAAGAAAAAGCAAATATTTTATCTAATCTTCCACCACTGCATCCCTCAAACACAATACCCCGGCGAATAAAAGATCCAATAACTCTCATTGAAAGACACCAAGCAGGGACATAATCTCATATCCAATGCTCAAAAACCTTCCCACCGAAACTAAACACAGAATTGTTGCCCTTTACAATAGCATCGTTAACAACCACATAATCCCTCAAACCTGGAAATCTAACACTGATGCAACAAAAATAGAAAGCTATCGCCCCATCCCTCTCATCCCATAATAATAATATGAGTGGCGCTACAGCCCGTAGAGGGCCAGGGCCTAGCTTCTCAACAACCACTCGTGTTGTCACGAGTGGAAGGGACCTACAGTTTTTTATGCCGACTCCGAACGGCCTAGTTTGAGAAGCTTTTTCTAGGCAGTTATACTTTGCATTGTCAGTGACTAGAAAGAGGTTGGGCCGTGAACAGTATTTCTTGTCGTACAAGGAATCGAACTTAGACAGATTGGTCCAAGTGCGTAGGAGCCGACGCACATACCCACAACGCCACTGGCCACCACAAATCTTAGACAACTTTTTTTAAACGGTTACTGTGGCCTGCCGAAACAAAAAAATCTTATAAGCTCTAACCAAGTTGCGTTCAAAGCCAAAAGAGAATGTATCGATGCTCTTCTTCACATCGACTAAGCTAGAAAAAGCATTCGATGAAATAAATATTATCCTAACTAAGCACCATCTTCTATACCGCTGTATTTACGTAGATGTTACGTGATGTATATATATTATGTAAAACAAATAATCTAAGTAGAAGCAAATATTTATTTGAACTCGCCATAGAAGATATCATAAATTGGTCAAAAAAATCTGGCGCAAAACTATCAATTCAAAAACGCAAATTTCTCAACATATGTCGTAAAACAAATTTTGAACAACCGACTATAAATATCAGCACCTCTGAAGTAAATAATGTTCATAATTTATGTATCTTATGGCTAAATTTGATTTGTAAATATTCCTGGAAAGAACATTGTCTAGAAATTAAGAAAGCTCTAGCCGCCCGAACGAACATTGAGAGATATTTATCAACTAAAAAAAGTAATGTACATATAAAAATTCTCTCAAAAATAACCAAAATGTTAGTATTAAGTAAGATATTTGAACTGAAGCTGGACTTCTCAATATCAGAGATCGGAGAGACATGCTTGCAAAACTAACATTTTGCAAAAACTTGATAATCGACAACGACATCAAGAAAACCCTGAACCAAAAATCAACAAAGAGAATTCAATCCGCCATTGCAAGAGTCTTGAAAAAACAAAGCCATCCATCATGGCTAATCAATGAAAAAATTAATTTGCAAAAAAAAAAACACTCATCACGACATTTACCGCAAACTATTCTCTAGTATCTCCGCCGAGCTAAGAACCGACGATTGGGAGTTTATCTTCACCGATGGCTCCAAGACCCTGGAAGCAATATCATTTGCAGTGACCTACGAAAACGGATGGATAATAAGCATAGGCCCCTATTGCGAGTTTTCAAATATCAATCAATTGATGATTGATGAATTTGTCAATCAAAAAGAATTTCGGTATTGTGTAACTCAGTTGATAAAATTGTTGACAATTGTGAATAAATTGACTACTATGAATGAGACATTATATTTGACACCCCTATTGCGAGTGTAAAAAAACAAAGGATATAAATTTCATATGTGATTTGTTGTCTTTCTCAATTTAATTTTATTAATTTAATTAAAAGAATAAAATAAAAATGAGTTCAGTTGAATTGTGCCTTGACTATGATAAACAATCTTCAGTTTTCTTGGAAGCTCTGAGAAGAAGGCTTTTTTTGCAAACTCCTTTTGCGATGTTCTGGTTTTCCGCCATTAGTTGAACCAATCGTTCTAACTGTTTTTTTGTCGCTTACTATTTTCGCCATAGACCCATACATATTTTTTGTTATAAATATACTAAAATAGTATAGAAATTAAGCAATATGTTATTACGCTGAAAAGCCGCTTCGTCTAAGTTTTCGATGGACTCAATGGACGTGAGAAGCATGTTTCCTGGAGAAGACAAGTTCTCGAAGAAGATCCCAATCCGTGCATTTGGGGTCATGTCTGTTGGCTCCATCTGGGAATTGTATGTCAAACCTGATGTGTTGGTTGTCTGACATGGATGCTTCATCTGACATATGCTAATTCACAATTGAATTAGAAATAAATGGACATGCGAGTGTAAGGTCTAGTACCTTGGCGAATCGCATTTATGAAGTTTGTTTTTGAGCCTTTATTAAGTAATATATTCTAAAAGACACTCACCTTTTCTGTGTTTGGGGAGCTCGAGGTTTTGTGGAACCCTCGGACAATGTCAAATTTCGGGAAAAGTCCTTCTTCCACTAGTGTCACAGTCCACTTTTAGCTTTGATTGCCTCAAAGTTGTTTATCATCCATTCAGCAGTAGCACTGTCTTGTGAATCGAACCTGAAAAATGTGGCCACACGCCTTTGTTCTTCAGGTCGATGGAGACGTCTAGAACAGGGGTGGAATCGGTGAAGGCTATAGTTGACTGATTTATATGCCTCAAAGTGTCATCACTTCTAATTGGTGGAATTATTTGCTACATTTTATATCCAAATTTCTTTTTTTTGCAAGGATTTACGGCTTTTTTGAGTAGCTTTCGAATATTTAGTACGTCTTCTCTATATTGGTTGCCGGCTTGACTAAATTGTTTGCTTTGAGTTTTTCATTGATTCGTATTAGATGAAAAATGTGAATAGATTTATAAATAAATAAGTGTTGTTGCATACCATTGTTTACAATATATACTTTTCGTGGTTTGCATTGCATTTGTCCCAAATACTAATATTGAACAAAAATACATGAAAACGGCACTTATTTAGATGACACATGAAATCGGTAGCAAATGTACAACTCTTAAATTAACAATCACAATACGCAGAGCAAAAACCACGATTGCGATAATCAACTATCGCATGTCGCCCTAGCCAATTCCACCCAGCCTCTTGAAACAGAGCCATTTGCTCTGTGGACAGCGGTTCTTTGCTGATGTCCATCGTGACAAAACCCAACCTAACAGCGCTGGTCACTTGGCTAAAAGTGGGAGATTTCGGTGTGGTGCCATGGAAGGGTGATCCTCTGGTCTTACCTTTTTAACTACTTTTGCAGTGTGGGTTTTGGCAAATGTTAGGACCTTTGATCTAGATTCGCCTTTTGCGAATGGCCAATTTATAACGTCTTCTCTCGGCAGAATTCAATTTAATGAATTCGTAAGGGACTACGTGCAGCTTATCGAGTTTCCACCCAATGAAGGAGCACCCCGATTTGTTTGTGGCAACGCTACACGTGTCCATGAGAGTGGCGAAGACGTGTCAGAGTCAGCGTTGGCTGTTGACTCCTCATTTGGAGTATCAGCAGACAAGGGGTGTGCTCTTATGGCAGACTGATCAGTGGTGATTGTGGCCGAAAATGTTGTGGCCTTCAGATGCCCACACAAGCGTTGTGACTAATCGTTTTTGCTTGCTCAACCGCAGAGCAGAAATTGGTGTATATACATTTCCATCTTTGCTAATTGCATCAGAAATTTTAATTCCTACGAGTATTCGGGAAAGGAGCATCACCCCGGCCAGAGCCTGATATACACAGGTGGTTCTCCCTGATTAAAGCCTAAGGTCGCCCAGGTATTCGAAGTTCGCATACTAGGGACTAAGCACTTGTCAGACTGAGACCCCCTTTCTCCTTGCTGGTGTACATATTGAACTTCCTGAGGCAATCTAATGGCGTCGTCTTCTGTTGGTATTCTTTTGCGAAGAATACCAACAGACGTATTGTGCCGTACACGGTGAACACGTAGCTCCGAAAGTCATCACAATCACCACATATATATCTGGGTGCTCGTCTTGACCGATAATAATAATAATATTAACATGGGTGGCGCTACAGCCCGTAGAGGGCCAGGGCCAGGGCCTAGCTTCTCAGAAACCACTCGTATTGTGCGTGCTATTGTTCTATCACAAGTGGAAGGGACCTACAGTTTTATGCCGACTCCAAACGGTCAAGTTTGAGAAGTTTTTTCTAGACAGTTATACTCATTGTGCATTGTCAATGACTCGAAAGAGGTGGGGCCGTGAAAAGTATTTCTTGTCTTACCAGAAATCGAACCTAGACAGATTGGTCCAAGTGCGTAGGAGTCGACGCACATACCCATAACGCCACGGGCCACCGCCACGGTGCTCCACAGAAATCGTTGAAAATGCTGGTATCGCTGTGTCGAATTTACCAGTCTAGAGCTCGTGCATCTTCGGTGGGCATTAGAGGTTTTGATGAATTAGACGCTCCGAAATTCTCGTTTTTTTTCATCTTTATTATTTACCGGTTCATCGCTATTGTATTTCAAAATTAATACATTATACAAACAAAAACGACTTAAGCTTAAATATATAAATCTCGAGATTACTGTGTTACACTATATCACAGAAACATCTTAATGGTGCTAGATTTTACATAATTTATCAAATTTCTCTTAAACGATCTTATTTGGCTTTCTTGTTTTAGATCTTCAGGTAATTCATTAAACAATAAAAAAAAATGCTGAGTTCTTACAAATATGAGACGAAAGTTATTTTTATTACGAACATTATAGTCGTGGACATTGTTTACGGTTTTTCATTTTAAAGGTAATAATAAGCAATAACAATAAAAAAATGTTGAGTTCTTACAAATATGAGACGAAAGTAATTTTTATTACGAACATTATAGTCGTGGACATTGTTTACGGTTTTTCATTTTAAAGGCAATAATAAGTACATTAATGATCGTTTTTTGTTTGACTCTTAACCATTTCAACATATTTAACATATTTTCAATTGGCGTAAGCCAGTGGCATTTTAATATAACTAGCATTGCTTTATTTTGGAATTTCTGTAGTCTGTCAATCATTGTATTATTAGATAAGTGTATAATGATCCTTTAATTTATATTATAATTATTTATCGAACTAACAATTGATAATCTTTTTGTTATCCTTCCAAAGAAACTTACTTTTTTACTAATTTTCTTAGATATATAATCTATGTGGCTATCAAAACTTAACTTTGAGTCATCTTCTTCATCTCATTTACATTTTGTATAATTTTATTATCTATTTCAATATTCATATTTGTCCATTTGTAAACATGTATTTAGTTATATCAACATTTAGACTCAACATGTTCATTTGAAACCACAGAATAAGCAATTTTAAGTCATGATTAATTTTAGCGACGCATTTATCAATATCATCACATGAAACGTACAGGCGACCATCAAGTATGACTCGAACCATCTTAACTCCGCTCCTCTGACGCCATATTTCTCCAGTTTGTTCAATAGGATTCCCCTGTCGATAGTTTCGAAAGCTCGCTTGAGGTCGATAAAAACAGCAAAAATTTTCTTTTTAATATCTACTTCCTTCCACTCCGCAATAATTAGATTGAGAAGAGATTCACAGCTATGTCTGCCACTAAACCCTGATTGACATTTTGCCAATATATTATTGGACTCTACATATTTCTGTAGCTGTAATTGTACCACTTTTTCTAAAATGTTGGCCTCATTTGGTAATAAATTAATTGGCCGAAAATCAGCTGGCTTCATAGAAATTTTTTTTTTTCAATCGGTATTACTAGCGATTCTTTCCATGTTTAGGGGAATACACCACATGTCAAGGACTTATTAATTAGTTGGGGACCAATAAATGATAACGCGTCACTGATCATATTTACACTTAATATTTTTCCGTCTTTCTTATTTTTCAATTATCAAAAAGCTGCCCAGCTTACAAAGCACCCACAGACTGTCCTAACTAAACATAAACATGTGCCTTGGTGAAATGCCGAGCTCTCACTACTTCGCAATGAAAAAATGCCTTCGCTAAAAAATTAAAAAAAGACATCTACGCACAACCTGATTATTTACAAAAAATTCAACGCCAGATTCAGACGCTTCGTCAAAATAAGCAAATCAAACCCCCTCCCCCGCAATAATATGTCAAGATATTCGGACTCTTACAGGTGATCTTACCCCACTAACTATTTCCCACCATCACAACAGAACTATCGTGTGCCCGCAAAGAAAAAGCAAATATTTTATCTAATCTTCCACCACTGCATCCCTCAAACACAATACCCCGGCGAATAAAAGATCCAATAACTCTCATTGAAAGACACCAAGCAGGGACAGAATCTCATATCCAATGCTCAAAAACCTTCCCACCGAAACTAAACACAGAATTGTTGCCCTTTACAATAGCATCGTTAACAACCACATAATCCCTCAAACCTGGAAATCTAACACTGATGCAACAAAAATAGAAAGCTATCGCCCCATCCCTCTCATCCCATAATAATAATATGAGTGGCGCTACAGCCCGTAGAGGGCCAGGGCCTAGCTTCTCAACAACCACTCGTGTTGTCACGAGTGGAAGGGACCTACAGTTTTTTATGCCGACTCCGAACGGCCTAGTTTGAGAAGCTTTTTCTAGGCAGTTATACTTTGCATTGTCAGTGACTAGAAAGAGGTTGGGCCGTGAACAGTATTTCTTGTCGTACAAGGAATCGAACTTAGACAGATTGGTCCAAGTGCGTAGGAGCCGACGCACATACCCACAACGCCACTGGCCACCACAAATCTTAGACAACTTTTTTTAAACGGTTACTGTGGCCTGCCGAAACAAAAAAATCCTATAAGCACTAACCAAGTTGCGTTCAAAGCCAAAAGAGAATGTATCGATGCTCTTCTTCACATCGACTAAGCTAGAAAAAGCATTCGATGAAATAAATATTATCCTTACTAAGCACCATCTTCTATACCGCTGTATTTACGTAGATGTTACGTGATGTATATATATTATGCAAAACAAATAATCTAAGTAGAAGCAAATATTTATTTGAACTCGCCATAGAAGATATCAATTCAAAAACGTAAATTTCTCAACATATGTCGTAAACAAAAATTTTGAACAACCGACTATAAATATCAGCACCTCTGAAGTAAATAATGTTCATAATTTATGTATCTTATGGCTAAATTTGATTTGTAAATATTCCTGGAAAGAACATTGTCTAGAAATTAAGAAAGCTCTAGCCGCCCGAACGAACATTGCAAGATATTTATCAACTAAAAAAAGTAATGTACATATCAAAATTCTCTCAAAAATAACCAAAATGTTAGTATTAAGTAAGATATTTGAACTGAAACTGGACTTTTCAATATCAGAGATCGGAGAGACATGCTTGCAAAACTAACATTTTGCAAAAACTTGATAATCGACAACGACATCAAGAAAACCCTGAACTAAAAATCAAGAAAGAGAATTCAATCCGCCATTGCAAGAGTCTTGAAAAAACAACTGAAGCCAATCTTCCAACCAAACGAGCGAGATTTGTCACCCTCGCCATCCATCATGGCTAATCAATGAAAAAATTAATTTGCAAAAAAAAAACACTCATCACGACATTTACCGCAAACTATTCTCTAGTATCTCCGCCGAGCTAAGAACCGACGATTGGGAGTTTATCTTCACCGATGGCTCCAAGACCCTGGAAGCAATATCATTTGCAGTGACCTACGAAAACGGATGGATAATAAGCATAGGCCCCTATTGCGAGTTTCAAATATCAATCAATTGATGATTGATGTATTTGTCAATCAAAAAGAATTTCGGTATTGTGTAACTCAGTTGATAAAATTGTTGACAATTGTGAATAAATTGACTACTATGAATGAGACATTATATTTGACACCCCTATTGCGAGTGTAAAAAAACAAAGGATATAAATTTCATATGTGATTTGTTGTCTTTCTCAATTTAATTTTATTAATTTAATTAAAAGAATAAAATAAAAATGAGTTCAGTTGAATTGTGCCTTGACTATGATAAACAATCTTCAGTTTTCTTGGAAGCTCTGAGAAGAAGGCTTTTTTTGCAAACTCCTTTTGCGATGTTCTGGTTTTCCGCCATTAGTTGAACCAATCGTTCTAACTGTTTTTTTGTCGCTTACTATTTTCGCCATAGACCCATACATATTTTTTGTTATAAATATACTAAAATAGTATAGAAATTAAGCAATATGTTATTACGCTGAAAAGCCGCTTCGTCTAAGTTTTCGATGGACTCAATGGACGTGAGAAGCATGTTTCCTGGAGAAGACAAGTTCTCGAAGAAGATCCCAATCCGTGCATTTGGGGTCATGTCTGTTGGCTCCATCTGAGAATTGTATGTCAAACCTGATGTGTTGGTTGTCTGACATGGATGCTTCATCTGACATATGCTAATTCACAATTGAATTAGAAATAAATGGACATGCGAGTGTAAGGTCTAGTACCTTGGCGAATCGCATTTATGAAGTTTGTTTTTGAGCCTTTATTAAGTAATATATTCTAAAAGACACTCACCTTTTCTGTGTTTGGGGAGCTCGAGATTTTGTGGAACCCTCGGACAATGTCAAATTTCGGGAAAAGTCCTTCTTCCACTAGTGTCACAGTCCACTTTTAGCTTTGATTGCCTCAAAGTTGTTTATCATCCATTCAGCAGTAGCACTGTCTTGTGAATCGAACCTGAAAAATGTGGCCACACGCCTTTGTTCTTCAGGTCGATGGAGACGTCTAGAACAGGGGTGGAATCGGTGAAGGCTATAGTTGACTGATTTATATGCCTCAAAGTGTCATCACTTCTAATTGGTGGAATTATTTGCTACATTTTATATCCAAATTTCTTTTTTTTGCAAGGATTTACGGCTTTTTTGAGTAGCTTTCGAATATTTAGTACGTCTTCTCTATATTGGTTGCCGGCTTGACTAAATTGTTTGCTTTGAGTTTTTCATTGATTCGTATTAGATGAAAAATGTGAATAGATTTATAAATAAATAAGTGTTGTTGCATACCATTGTTTACAATATATACTTTTCGTGGTTTGCATTGCATTTGTCCCAAATACTAATATTGAACAAAAATACATGAAAACGGCACTTATTTAGATGACACATGAAATCGGTAGCAAATGTACAACTCTTAAATTAACAATCACAATACGCAGAGCAAAAACCACGATTGCGATAATCAACTATCGCATGTCGCCCTAGCCAATTCCACCCAGCCTCTTGAAACAGAGCCATTTGCTCTGTGGACAGCGGTTCTTTGCTGATGTCCATCGTGACAAAACCCAACCTAACAGCGCTGGTCACTTGGCTAAAAGTGGGAGATTTCGGTGTGGTGCCATGGAAGGGTGATCCTCTGGTCTTACCTTTTTAACTACTTTTGCAGTGTGGGTTTTGGCAAATGTTAGGACCTTTGATCTAGATTCGCCTTTTGCGAATGGCCAATTTATAACGTCTTCTCTCGGCAGAATTCAATTTAATGAATTCGTAAGGGACTACGTGCAGCTTATCGAGTTTCCACCCAATGAAGGAGCACCCCGATTTGTTTGTGGCAACGCTACACGTGTCCATGAGAGTGGCGAAGACGTGTCAGAGTCAGCGTTGGCTGTTGACTCCTCATTTGGAGTATCAGCAGACAAGGGGTGTGCTCTTATGGCAGACTGATCAGTGGTGATTGTGGCCGAAAATGTTGTGGCCTTCAGATGCCCACACAAGCGTTGTGACTAATCGTTTTTGCTTGCTCAACCGCAGAGCAGAAATTGGTGTATATACATTTCCATCTTTGCTAATTGCATCAGAAATTTTAATTCCTACGAGTATTCGGGAAAGGAGCATCACCCCGGCCAGAGCCTGATATACACAGGTGGTTCTCCCTGATTAAAGCCTAAGGTCGCCCAGGTATTCGAAGTTCGCATACTAGGGACTAAGCACTTGTCAGACTGAGACCCCCTTTCTCCTTGCTGGTGTACATATTGAACTTCCTGAGGCAATCTAATGGCGTCGTCTTCTGTTGGTATTCTTTTGCGAAGAATACCAACAGACGTATTGTGCCGTACACGGTGAACACGTAGCTCCGAAAGTCATCACAATCACCACATATATATCTGGGTGCTCGTCTTGACCGATAATAATAATAATATTAACATGGGTGGCGCTACAGCCCGTAGAGGGCCAGGGCCAGGGCCTAGCTTCTCAGAAACCACTCGTATTGTGCGTGCTATTGTTCTATCACAAGTGGAAGGGACCTACAGTTTTATGCCGACTCCAAACGGTCAAGTTTGAGAAGTTTTTTCTAGACAGTTATACTCATTGTGCATTGTCAATGACTCGAAAGAGGTGGGGCCGTGAAAAGTATTTCTTGTCGTACAAGGAATCGAACTTAGACAGATTGGTCCAAGTGCGTAGGAGCCGACGCACATACCCATAACGCCACGGGCCACCGCCACGGTGCTCCACAGAAATCGTTGAAAATGCTGGTATCGCTGTGTCGAATTTACCAGTCTAGAGCTCGTGCATCTTCGGTGGGCATTAGAGGTTTTGATGAATTAGACGCTCCGAAATTCTCGTTTTTTTTCATCTTTATTATTTACCGGTTCATCGCTATTGTGTTTCAAAATTAATACATTATACAAACAAAAACGACTTAAGCTTAAATATATAAATCTCGAGATTACTGTGTTACACTATATCACAGAAACATCTTAATGGTGCTAGATTTTACATAATTTATCAAATTTCTCTTAAACGATCTTATTTGGCTTTCTTGTTTTAGATCTTCAGGTAATTCATTAAACAATAAAAAAAAATGCTGAGTTCTTACAAATATGAGACGAAAGTTATTTTTATTACGAACATTATAGTCGTGGACATTGTTTACGGTTTTTCATTTTAAAGGTAATAATAAGCAATAACAATAAAAAAATGTTGAGTTCTTACAAATATGAGACGAAAGTAATATGTATTACGAACATTATAGTCGTGGACATTGTTTACGGTTTTTCATTTTAAAGGCAATAATAAGTACATTAATGATCGTTTTTTGTTTGACTCTTAACCATTTCAACATATTTAACATATTTTCAATTGGCGTAAGCCAGTGGCATTTTAATATAACTAGCATTGCTTTATTTTGGAATTTCTGTAGTCTGTCAATCATTGTATTATTAGATAAGTGTATAATGATCCTTTAATTTATATTATAATTATTTATCGAACTAACAATTGATAATCTTTTTGTTATCCTTCCAAAGAAACTTACTTTTTTACTAATTTTCTTAGATATATAATCTATGTGGCTATCAAAACTTAACTTTGAGTCATCTTCTTCATCTCATTTACATTTTGTATAATTTTATTATCTATTTCAATATTCATATTTGTCCATTTATAAACATGTATTTAGTTATATCAACATTTAGACTCAACATGTTCATTTGAAACCACAGAATAAGCAATTTTAAGTCATGATTAATTTTAGCGACGCATTTATCAATATCATCACATGAAACGTACAGGAGACCATCAAGTATGACTCGAACCATCTTAACTCCGCTCCTCTGACGCCATATTTCTCCAGTTTGTTCAATAGGATTCCCCTGTCGATAGTTTCGAAAGCTCGCTTGAGGTCGATAAAAACAGCAAAAATTTTCTTTTTAATATCTACTTCCTTCCACTCCGCAATAATTAGATTGAGAAGAGATTCACAGCTATGTCTGCCACTAAACCCTGATTGACATTTTGCCAATATATTATTGGACTCTACATATTTCTGTAGCTGTAATTGTACCACTTTTTCTAAAATGTTGGCCTCATTTGGTAATAAATTAATTGGCCGAAAATCAGCTGGCTTCATAGAAATTTTTTTTTTTCAATCGGTATTACTAGCGATTCTTTCCATGTTTAGGGGAATACACCACATGTCAAGGACTTATTAATTAGTTGGGGACCAATAAATGATAACGCGTCACTGATCATATTTACACTTAATATTTTTCCGTCTTTCTTATTTTTCAATTATCAAAAAGCTGCCCAGCTTACAAAGCACCCACAGACTGTCCTAACTAAACATAAACATGTGCCTTGGTGAAATGCCGAGCTCTCACTACTTCGCAATGAAAAAATGCCTTCGCTAAAAAATTAAAAAAAGACATCTACGCACAACCTGATTATTTACAAAAAATTCAACGCCAGATTCAGACGCTTCGTCAAAATAAGCAAATCAAACCACCTCCCCCGCAATAATATGTCAAGATATTCGGACTCTTACAGGTGATCTTACCCCACTAACTATTTCCCACCATCACAACAGAACTATCGTGTGCCCGCAAAGAAAAAGCAAATATTTTATCTAATCTTCCACCACTGCATCCCTCAAACACAATACCCCGGCGAATAAAAGATCCAATAACTCTCATTGAAAGACACCAAGCAGGGACATAATCTCATATCCAATGCTCAAAAACCTTCCCACCGAAACTAAACACAGAATTGTTGCCCTTTACAATAGCATCGTTAACAACCACATAATCCCTCAAACCTGGAAATCTAACACTGATGCAACAAAAATAGAAAGCTATCGCCCCATCCCTCTCATCCCATAATAATAATATGAGTGGCGCTACAGCCCGTAGAGGGCCAGGGCCTAGCTTCTCAACAACCACTCGTGTTGTCACGAGTGGAAGGGACCTACAGTTTTTTATGCCGACTCCGAACGGCCTAGTTTGAGAAGCTTTTTCTATACAGTTATATTTTGCATTGTCAGTGACTAGAAAGAGGTTGGGCCGTGAAAAGTATTTCTTGTCGTACAAGGAATCGAACTTAGACAGATTGGTCCAAGTGCGTAGGAGCCGACGCACATACCCACAACGCCACTGGCCACCACAAATCTTAGACAACTTTTTTTAAACGGTTACTGTGGCCTGCCGAAACAAAAAAATCTTATAAGCTCTAACCAAGTTGCGTTCAAAGCCAAAAGAGAATGTATCGATGCTCTTCTTCACATCGACTAAGCTAGAAAAAGCATTCGATGAAATAAATATTATCCTAACTAAGCACCATCTTCTATACCGCTGTATTTACGTAGATGTTACGTGATGTATATATATTATGTAAAACAAATAATCTAAGTAGAAGCAAATATTTATTTGAACTCGCCATAGAAGATATCATAAATTGGTCAAAAAAATCTGGCGCAAAACTATCAATTCAAAAACGTAAATTTCTCAACATATGTCGTAAAACAAATTTTGAACAACCGACTATAAATATCAGCACCTCTGAAGTAAATAATGTTCATAATTTATGTATCTTATGGCTAAATTTGATTTGTAAATATTCCTGGAAAGAACATTGTCTAGAAATTAAGAAAGCTCTAGCCGCCCGAACGAACATTGAGAGATATTTATCAACTAAAAAAAGTAATGTACATATAAAAATTCTCTCAAAAATAACCAAAATGTTAGTATTAAGTAAGATATTTGAACTGAAGCTGGACTTCTCAATATCAGAGATCGGAGAGACATGCTTGCAAAACTAACATTTTGCAAAAACTTGATAATCGACAACGACATCAAGAAAACCCTGAACCAAAAATCAACAAAGAGAATTCAATCCGCCATTGCAAGAGTCTTGAAAAAACAAAGCCATCCATCATGGCTAATCAATGAAAAAATTAATTTGCAAAAAAAAAAACACTCATCACGACATTTACCGCAAACTATTCTCTAGTATCTCCGCCGAGCTAAGAACCGACGATTGGGAGTTTATCTTCACCGATGGCTCCAAGACCCTGGAAGCAATATCATTTGCAGTGACCTACGAAAACGGATGGATAATAAGCATAGGCCCCTATTGCGAGTTTTCAAATATCAATCAATTGATGATTGATGAATTTGTCAATCAAAAAGAATTTCGGTATTGTGTAACTCAGTTGATAAAATTGTTGACAATTGTGAATAAATTGACTACTATGAATGAGACATTATATTTGACACCCCTATTGCGAGTGTAAAAAAACAAAGGATATAAATTTCATATGTGATTTGTTGTCTTTCTCAATTTAATTTTATTAATTTAATTAAAAGAATAAAATAAAAATGAGTTCAGTTGAATTGTGCCTTGACTATGATAAACAATCTTCAGTTTTCTTGGAAGCTCTGAGAAGAAGGCTTTTTTTGCAAACTCCTTTTGCGATGTTCTGGTTTTCCGCCATTAGTTGAACCAATCGTTCTAACTGTTTTTTTGTCGCTTACTATTTTCGCCATAGACCCATACATATTTTTTGTTATAAATATACTAAAATAGTATAGAAATTAAGCAATATGTTATTACGCTGAAAAGCCGCTTCGTCTAAGTTTTCGATGGACTCAATGGACGTGAGAAGCATGTTTCCTGGAGAAGACAAGTTCTCGAAGAAGATCCCAATCCGTGCATTTGGGGTCATGTCTGTTGGCTCCATCTGGGAATTGTATGTCAAACCTGATGTGTTGGTTGTCTGACATGGATGCTTCATCTGACATATGCTAATTCACAATTGAATTAGAAATAAATGGACATGCGAGTGTAAGGTCTAGTACCTTGGCGAATCGCATTTATGAAGTTTGTTTTTGAGCCTTTATTAAGTAATATATTCTAAAAGACACTCACCTTTTCTGTGTTTGGGGAGCTCGAGGTTTTGTGGAACCCTCGGACAATGTCAAATTTCGGGAAAAGTCCTTCTTCCACTAGTGTCACAGTCCACTTTTAGCTTTGATTGCCTCAAAGTTGTTTATCATCCATTCAGCAGTAGCACTGTCTTGTGAATCGAACCTGAAAAATGTGGCCACACGCCTTTGTTCTTCAGGTCGATGGAGACGTCTAGAACAGGGGTGGAATCGGTGAAGGCTATAGTTGACTGATTTATATGCCTCAAAGTGTCATCACTTCTAATTGGTGGAATTATTTGCTACATTTTATATCCAAATTTCTTTTTTTTGCAAGGATTTACGGCTTTTTTGAGTAGCTTTCGAATATTTAGTACGTCTTCTCTATATTGGTTGCCGGCTTGACTAAATTGTTTGCTTTGAGTTTTTCATTGATTCGTATTAGATGAAAAATGTGAATAGATTTATAAATAAATAAGTGTTGTTGCATACCATTGTTTACAATATATACTTTTCGTGGTTTGCATTGCATTTGTCCCAAATACTAATATTGAACAAAAATACATGAAAACGGCACTTATTTAGATGACACATGAAATCGGTAGCAAATGTACAACTCTTAAATTAACAATCACAATACGCAGAGCAAAAACCACGATTGCGATAATCAACTATCGCATGTCGCCCTAGCCAATTCCACCCAGCCTCTTGAAACAGAGCCATTTGCTCTGTGGACAGCGGTTCTTTGCTGATGTCCATCGTGACAAAACCCAACCTAACAGCGCTGGTCACTTGGCTAAAAGTGGGAGATTTCGGTGTGGTGCCATGGAAGGGTGATCCTCTGGTCTTACCTTTTTAACTACTTTTGCAGTGTGGGTTTTGGCAAATGTTAGGACCTTTGATCTAGATTCGCCTTTTGCGAATGGCCAATTTATAACGTCTTCTCTCGGCAGAATTCAATTTAATGAATTCGTAAGGGACTACGTGCAGCTTATCGAGTTTCCACCCAATGAAGGAGCACCCCGATTTGTTTGTGGCAACGCTACACGTGTCCATGAGAGTGGCGAAGACGTGTCAGAGTCAGCGTTGGCTGTTGACTCCTCATTTGGAGTATCAGCAGACAAGGGGTGTGCTCTTATGGCAGACTGATCAGTGGTGATTGTGGCCGAAAATGTTGTGGCCTTCAGATGCCCACACAAGCGTTGTGACTAATCGTTTTTGCTTGCTCAACCGCAGAGCAGAAATTGGTGTATATACATTTCCATCTTTGCTAATTGCATCAGAAATTTTAATTCCTACGAGTATTCGGGAAAGGAGCATCACCCCGGCCAGAGCCTGATATACACAGGTGGTTCTCCCTGATTAAAGCCTAAGGTCGCCCAGGTATTCGAAGTTCGCATACTAGGGACTAAGCACTTGTCAGACTGAGACCCCCTTTCTCCTTGCTGGTGTACATATTGAACTTCCTGAGGCAATCTAATGGCGTCGTCTTCTGTTGGTATTCTTTTGCGAAGAATACCAACAGACGTATTGTGCCGTACACGGTGAACACGTAGCTCCGAAAGTCATCACAATCACCACATATATATCTGGGTGCTCGTCTTGACCGATAATAATAATAATATTAACATGGGTGGCGCTACAGCCCGTAGAGGGCCAGGGCCAGGGCCTAGCTTCTCAGAAACCACTCGTATTGTGCGTGCTATTGTTCTATCACAAGTGGAAGGGACCTACAGTTTTATGCCGACTCCAAACGGTCAAGTTTGAGAAGTTTTTTCTAGACAGTTATACTCATTGTGCATTGTCAATGACTCGAAAGAGGTGGGGCCGTGAAAAGTATTTCTTGTCTTACCAGAAATCGAACCTAGACAGATTGGTCCAAGTGCGTAGGAGTCGACGCACATACCCATAACGCCACGGGCCACCGCCACGGTGCTCCACAGAAATCGTTGAAAATGCTGGTATCGCTGTGTCGAATTTACCAGTCTAGAGCTCGTGCATCTTCGGTGGGCATTAGAGGTTTTGATGAATTAGACGCTCCGAAATTCTCGTTTTTTTTCATCTTTATTATTTACCGGTTCATCGCTATTGTATTTCAAAATTAATACATTATACAAACAAAAACGACTTAAGCTTAAATATATAAATCTCGAGATTACTGTGTTACACTATATCACAGAAACATCTTAATGGTGCTAGATTTTACATAATTTATCAAATTTCTCTTAAACGATCTTATTTGGCTTTCTTGTTTTAGATCTTCAGGTAATTCATTAAACAATAAAAAAAAATGCTGAGTTCTTACAAATATGAGACGAAAGTTATTTTTATTACGAACATTATAGTCGTGGACATTGTTTACGGTTTTTCATTTTAAAGGTAATAATAAGCAATAACAATAAAAAAATGTTGAGTTCTTACAAATATGAGACGAAAGTAATTTTTATTACGAACATTATAGTCGTGGATATTGTTTACGGTTTTTCATTTTAAAGGCAATAATAAGTACATTAATGATCGTTTTTTGTTTGACTCTTAACCATTTCAACATATTTAACATATTTTCAATTGGCGTAAGCCAGTGGCATTTTAATATAACTAGCATTGCTTTATTTTGGAATTTCTGTAGTCTGTCAATCATTGTATTATTAGATAAGTGTATAATGATCCTTTAATTTATATTATAATTATTTATCGAACTAACAATTGATAATCTTTTTGTTATCCTTCCAAAGAAACTTACTTTTTTACTAATTTTCTTAGATATATAATCTATGTGGCTATCAAAACTTAACTTTGAGTCATCTTCTTCATCTCATTTACATTTTGTATAATTTTATTATCTATTTCAATATTCATATTTGTCCATTTGTAAACATGTATTTAGTTATATCAACATTTAGACTCAACATGTTCATTTGAAACCACAGAATAAGCAATTTTAAGTCATGATTAATTTTAGCGACGCATTTATCAATATCATCACATGAAACGTACAGGCGACCATCAAGTATGACTCGAACCATCTTAACTCCGCTCCTCTGACGCCATATTTCTCCAGTTTGTTCAATAGGATTCCCCTGTCGATAGTTTCGAAAGCTCGCTTGAGGTCGATAAAAACAGCAAAAATTTTCTTTTTAATATCTACTTCCTTCCACTCCGCAATAATTAGATTGAGAAGAGATTCACAGCTATGTCTGCCACTAAACCCTGATTGACATTTTGCCAATATATTATTGGACTCTACATATTTCTGTAGCTGTAATTGTACCACTTTTTCTAAAATGTTGGCCTCATTTGGTAATAAATTAATTGGCCGAAAATCAGCTGGCTTCATAGAATTTTTTTTTTTTCAATCGGTATTACTAGCGATTCTTTCCATGTTTAGGGGAATACACCACATGTCAAGGACTTATTAATTAGTTGGGGACCAATAAATGATAACGCGTCACTGATCATATTTACACTTAATATTTTTCCGTCTTTCTTATTTTTCAATTATCAAAAAGCTGCCCAGCTTACAAAGCACCCACAGACTGTCCTAACTAAACATAAACATGTGCCTTGGTGAAATGCCGAGCTCTCACTACTTCGCAATGAAAAAATGCCTTCGCTAAAAAATTAAAAAAAGACATCTACGCACAACCTGATTATTTACAAAAAATTCAACGCCAGATTCAGACGCTTCGTCAAAATAAGCAAATCAAACCCCCTCCCCCGCAATAATATGTCAAGATATTCGGACTCTTACAGGTGATCTTACCCCACTAACTATTTCCCACCATCACAACAGAACTATCGTGTGCCCGCAAAGAAAAAGCAAATATTTTATCTAATCTTCCACCACTGCATCCCTCAAACACAATACCCCGGCGAATAAAAGATCCAATAACTCTCATTGAAAGACACCAAGCAGGGACAGAATCTCATATCCAATGCTCAAAAACCTTCCCACCGAAACTAAACACAGAATTGTTGCCCTTTACAATAGCATCGTTAACAACCACATAATCCCTCAAACCTGGAAATCTAACACTGATGCAACAAAAATAGAAAGCTATCGCCCCATCCCTCTCATCCCATAATAATAATATGAGTGGCGCTACAGCCCGTAGAGGGCCAGGGCCTAGCTTCTCAACAACCACTCGTGTTGTCACGAGTGGAAGGGACCTACAGTTTTTTATGCCGACTCCGAACGGCCTAGTTTGAGAAGCTTTTTCTAGGCAGTTATACTTTGCATTGTCAGTGACTAGAAAGAGGTTGGGCCGTGAACAGTATTTCTTGTCGTACAAGGAATCGAACTTAGACAGATTGGTCCAAGTGCGTAGGAGCCGACGCACATACCCACAACGCCACTGGCCACCACAAATCTTAGACAACTTTTTTTAAACGGTTACTGTGGCCTGCCGAAACAAAAAAATCCTATAAGCACTAACCAAGTTGCGTTCAAAGCCAAAAGAGAATGTATCGATGCTCTTCTTCACATCGACTAAGCTAGAAAAAGCATTCGATGAAATAAATATTATCCTTACTAAGCACCATCTTCTATACCGCTGTATTTACGTAGATGTTACGTGATGTATATATATTATGCAAAACAAATAATCTAAGTAGAAGCAAATATTTATTTGAACTCGCCATAGAAGATATCAATTCAAAAACGTAAATTTCTCAACATATGTCGTAAACAAAAATTTTGAACAACCGACTATAAATATCAGCACCTCTGAAGTAAATAATGTTCATAATTTATGTATCTTATGGCTAAATTTGATTTGTAAATATTCCTGGAAAGAACATTGTCTAGAAATTAAGAAAGCTCTAGCCGCCCGAACGAACATTGCAAGATATTTATCAACTAAAAAAAGTAATGTACATATCAAAATTCTCTCAAAAATAACCAAAATGTTAGTATTAAGTAAGATATTTGAACTGAAACTGGACTTTTCAATATCAGAGATCGGAGAGACATGCTTGCAAAACTAACATTTTGCAAAAACTTGATAATCGACAACGACATCAAGAAAACCCTGAACTAAAAATCAAGAAAGAGAATTCAATCCGCCATTGCAAGAGTCTTGAAAAAACAACTGAAGCCAATCTTCCAACCAAACGAGCGAGATTTGTCACCCTCGCCATCCATCATGGCTAATCAATGAAAAAATTAATTTGCAAAAAAAAAACACTCATCACGACATTTACCGCAAACTATTCTCTAGTATCTCCGCCGAGCTAAGAACCGACGATTGGGAGTTTATCTTCACCGATGGCTCCAAGACCCTGGAAGCAATATCATTTGCAGTGACCTACGAAAACGGATGGATAATAAGCATAGGCCCCTATTGCGAGTTTCAAATATCAATCAATTGATGATTGATGTATTTGTCAATCAAAAAGAATTTCGGTATTGTGTAACTCAGTTGATAAAATTGTTGACAATTGTGAATAAATTGACTACTATGAATGAGACATTATATTTGACACCCCTATTGCGAGTGTAAAAAAACAAAGGATATAAATTTCATATGTGATTTGTTGTCTTTCTCAATTTAATTTTATTAATTTAATTAAAAGAATAAAATAAAAATGAGTTCAGTTGAATTGTGCCTTGACTATGATAAACAATCTTCAGTTTTCTTGGAAGCTCTGAGAAGAAGGCTTTTTTTGCAAACTCCTTTTGCGATGTTCTGGTTTTCCGCCATTAGTTGAACCAATCGTTCTAACTGTTTTTTTGTCGCTTACTATTTTCGCCATAGACCCATACATATTTTTTGTTATAAATATACTAAAATAGTATAGAAATTAAGCAATATGTTATTACGCTGAAAAGCCGCTTCGTCTAAGTTTTCGATGGACTCAATGGACGTGAGAAGCATGTTTCCTGGAGAAGACAAGTTCTCGAAGAAGATCCCAATCCGTGCATTTGGGGTCATGTCTGTTGGCTCCATCTGAGAATTGTA
The DNA here is from genome assembly GCA_907269125.1 of Eristalis pertinax. Classification (NCBI taxonomy): domain Eukaryota; kingdom Metazoa; phylum Arthropoda; class Insecta; order Diptera; family Syrphidae; genus Eristalis; species Eristalis pertinax. The sequence goes on from OU026145.1 coordinate 86,897,460, forward strand.
TGTCAAACCTGATGTGTTGGTTGTCTGACATGGATGCTTCATCTGACATATGCTAATTCACAATTGAATTAGAAATAAATGGACATGCGAGTGTAAGGTCTAGTACCTTGGCGAATCGCATTTATGAAGTTTGTTTTTGAGCCTTTATTAAGTAATATATTCTAAAAGACACTCACCTTTTCTGTGTTTGGGGAGCTCGAGATTTTGTGGAACCCTCGGACAATGTCAAATTTCGGGAAAAGTCCTTCTTCCACTAGTGTCACAGTCCACTTTTAGCTTTGATTGCCTCAAAGTTGTTTATCATCCATTCAGCAGTAGCACTGTCTTGTGAATCGAACCTGAAAAATGTGGCCACACGCCTTTGTTCTTCAGGTCGATGGAGACGTCTAGAACAGGGGTGGAATCGGTGAAGGCTATAGTTGACTGATTTATATGCCTCAAAGTGTCATCACTTCTAATTGGTGGAATTATTTGCTACATTTTATATCCAAATTTCTTTTTTTTGCAAGGATTTACGGCTTTTTTGAGTAGCTTTCGAATATTTAGTACGTCTTCTCTATATTGGTTGCCGGCTTGACTAAATTGTTTGCTTTGAGTTTTTCATTGATTCGTATTAGATGAAAAATGTGAATAGATTTATAAATAAATAAGTGTTGTTGCATACCATTGTTTACAATATATACTTTTCGTGGTTTGCATTGCATTTGTCCCAAATACTAATATTGAACAAAAATACATGAAAACGGCACTTATTTAGATGACACATGAAATCGGTAGCAAATGTACAACTCTTAAATTAACAATCACAATACGCAGAGCAAAAACCACGATTGCGATAATCAACTATCGCATGTCGCCCTAGCCAATTCCACCCAGCCTCTTGAAACAGAGCCATTTGCTCTGTGGACAGCGGTTCTTTGCTGATGTCCATCGTGACAAAACCCAACCTAACAGCGCTGGTCACTTGGCTAAAAGTGGGAGATTTCGGTGTGGTGCCATGGAAGGGTGATCCTCTGGTCTTACCTTTTTAACTACTTTTGCAGTGTGGGTTTTGGCAAATGTTAGGACCTTTGATCTAGATTCGCCTTTTGCGAATGGCCAATTTATAACGTCTTCTCTCGGCAGAATTCAATTTAATGAATTCGTAAGGGACTACGTGCAGCTTATCGAGTTTCCACCCAATGAAGGAGCACCCCGATTTGTTTGTGGCAACGCTACACGTGTCCATGAGAGTGGCGAAGACGTGTCAGAGTCAGCGTTGGCTGTTGACTCCTCATTTGGAGTATCAGCAGACAAGGGGTGTGCTCTTATGGCAGACTGATCAGTGGTGATTGTGGCCGAAAATGTTGTGGCCTTCAGATGCCCACACAAGCGTTGTGACTAATCGTTTTTGCTTGCTCAACCGCAGAGCAGAAATTGGTGTATATACATTTCCATCTTTGCTAATTGCATCAGAAATTTTAATTCCTACGAGTATTCGGGAAAGCCTGATACCCCGGCCAGAGCCTGATATACACAGGTGGTTCTCCCTGATTAAAGCCTAAGGTCGCCCAGGTATTCGAAGTTCGCATACTAGGGACTAAGCACTTGTCAGACTGAGACCCCCTTGCTCCTTGCTGGTGTACATATTGAACTTCCTGAGGCAATCTAATGGCGTCGTCTTCTGTTGGTATTCTTTTGCGAAGAATACCAACAGACGTATTGTGCCGTACACGGTGAACACGTAGCTCCGAAAGTCATCACAATCACCACATATATATCTGGGTGCTCGTCTTGACCGATAATAATAATAATATTAACATGGGTGGCGCTACAGCCCGTAGAGGGCCAGGGCCAGGGCCTAGCTTCTCAGAAACCACTCGTATTGTGCGTGCTATTGTTCTATCACAAGTGGAAGGGACCTACAGTTTTATGCCGACTCCAAACGGTCAAGTTTGAGAAGTTTTTTCTAGACAGTTATACTCATTGTGCATTGTCAATGACTCGAAAGAGGTGGGGCCGTGAAAAGTATTTCTTGTCTTACCAGGAATCGAACCTAGACAGATTGGTCCAAGTGCGTAGGAGTCGACGCACATACCCATAACGCCACGGGCCACCGCCACGGTGCTCCACAGAAATCGTTGAAAATGCTGGTATCGCTGTGTCGAATTTACCAGTCTAGAGCTCGTGCATCTTCGGTGGGCATTAGAGGTTTTGATGAATTAGACGCTCCGAAATTCTCGTTTTTTTTCATCTTTATTATTTACCGGTTCATCGCTATTGTATTTCAAAATTAATACATTATACAAACAAAAACGACTTAAGCTTAAATATATAAATCTCGAGATTACTGTGTTACACTATATCACAGAAACATCTTAATGGTGCTAGATTTTACATAATTTATCAAATTTCTCTTAAACGATCTTATTTGGCTTTCTTGTTTTAGATCTTCAGGTAATTCATTAAACAATAAAAAAAAATGCTGAGTTCTTACAAATATGAGACGAAAGTTATTTTTATTACGAACATTATAGTCGTGGACATTGTTTACGGTTTTTCATTTTAAAGGTAATAATAAGCAATAACAATAAAAAAATGTTGAGTTCTTACAAATATGAGACGAAAGTAATATTTATTACGAACATTATAGTCGTGGACATTGTTTACGGTTTTTCATTTTAAAGGCAATAATAAGTACATTAATGATCGTTTTTTGTTTGACTCTTAACCATTTCAACATATTTAACATATTTTCAATTGGCGTAAGCCAGTGGCATTTTAATATAACTAGCATTGCTTTATTTTGGAATTTCTGTAGTCTGTCAATCATTGTATTATTAGATAAGTGTATAATGATCCTTTAATTTATATTATAATTATTTATCGAACTAACAATTGATAATCTTTTTGTTATCCTTCCAAAGAAACTTACTTTTTTACTAATTTTCTTAGATATATAATCTATGTGGCTATCAAAACTTAACTTTGAGTCATCTTCTTCATCTCATTTACATTTTGTATAATTTTATTATCTATTTCAATATTCATATTTGTCCATTTATAAACATGTATTTAGTTATATCAACATTTAGACTCAACATGTTCATTTGAAACCACAGAATAAGCAATTTTAAGTCATGATTAATTTTAGCGACGCATTTATCAATATCATCACATGAAACGTACAGGAGACCATCAAGTATGACTCGAACCATCTTAACTCCGCTCCTCTGACGCCATATTTCTCCAGTTTGTTCAATAGGATTCCCCTGTCGATAGTTTCGAAAGCTCGCTTGAGGTCGATAAAAACAGCAAAAATTTTCTTTTTAATATCTACTTCCTTCCACTCCGCAATAATTAGATTGAGAAGAGATTCACAGCTATGTCTGCCACTAAACCCTGATTGACATTTTGCCAATATATTATTGGACTCTACATATTTCTGTAGCTGTAATTGTACCACTTTTTCTAAAATGTTGGCCTCATTTGGTAATAAATTAATTGGCCGAAAATCAGCTGGCTTCATAGAAATTTTTTTTTTTCAATCGGTATTACTAGCGATTCTTTCCATGTTTAGGGGAATACACCACATGTCAAGGACTTATTAATTAGTTGGGGACCAATAAATGATAACGCGTCACTGATCATATTTACACTTAATATTTTTCCGTCTTTCTTATTTTTCAATTATCAAAAAGCTGCCCAGCTTACAAAGCACCCACAGACTGTCCTAACTAAACATAAACATGTCCCTTGGTGAAATGCCGAGCTCTCACTACTTCGCAATGAAAAAATGCCTTCGCTAAAAAATTAAAAAAAGACATCTACGCACAACCTGATTATTTACAAAAAATTCAACGCCAGATTCAGACGCTTCGTCAAAATAAGCAAATCAAACCACCTCCCCCGCAATAATATGTCAAGATATTCGGACTCTTACAGGTGATCTTACCCCACTAACTATTTCCCACCATCACAACAGAACTATCGTGTGCCCGCAAAGAAAAAGCAAATATTTTATCTAATCTTCCACCACTGCATCCCTCAAACACAATACCCCGGCGAATAAAAGATCCAATAACTCTCATTGAAAGACACCAAGCAAGGACATAATCTCATATCCAATGCTCAAAAACCTTCCCACCGAAACTAAACACAGAATTGTTGCCCTTTACAATAGCATCGTTAACAACCACATAATCCCTCAAACCTGGAAATCTAACACTGATGCAACAAAAATAGAAAGCTATCGCCCCATCCCTCTCATCCCATAATAATAATATGAGTGGCGCTACAGCCCGTAGAGGGCCAGGGCCTAGCTTCTCAACAACCACTCGTGTTGTCACGAGTGGAAGGGACCTACAGTTTTTTATGCCGACTCCGAACGGCCTAGTTTGAGAAGCTTTTTCTATACAGTTATATTTTGCATTGTCAGTGACTAGAAAGAGGTTGGGCCGTGAAAAGTATTTCTTGTCGTACAAGGAATCGAACTTAGACAGATTGGTCCAAGTGCGTAGGAGCCGACGCACATACCCACAACGCCACTGGCCACCACAAATCTTAGACAACTTTTTTTAAACGGTTACTGTGGCCTGCCGAAACAAAAAAATCTTATAAGCTCTAACCAAGTTGCGTTCAAAGCCAAAAGAGAATGTATCGATGCTCTTCTTCACATCGACTAAGCTAGAAAAAGCATTCGATGAAATAAATATTATCCTAACTAAGCACCATCTTCTATACCGCTGTATTTACGTAGATGTTACGTGATGTATATATATTATGTAAAACAAATAATCTAAGTAGAAGCAAATATTTATTTGAACTCGCCATAGAAGATATCATAAATTGGTCAAAAAAATCTGGCGCAAAACTATCAATTCAAAAACGTAAATTTCTCAACATATGTCGTAAAACAAATTTTGAACAACCGACTATAAATATCAGCACCTCTGAAGTAAATAATGTTCATAATTTATGTATCTTATGGCTAAATTTGATTTGTAAATATTCCTGGAAAGAACATTGTCTAGAAATTAAGAAAGCTCTAGCCGCCCGAACGAACATTGAGAGATATTTATCAACTAAAAAAAGTAATGTACATATAAAAATTCTCTCAAAAATAACCAAAATGTTAGTATTAAGTAAGATATTTGAACTGAGGCTGGACTTCTCAATATCAGAGATCGGAGAGACATGCTTGCAAAACTAACATTTTGCAAAAACTTGATAATCGACAACGACATCAAGAAAACCCTGAACCAAAAATCAACAAAGAGAATTCAATCCGCCATTGCAAGAGTCTTGAAAAAACAAAGCCATCCATCATGGCTAATCAATGAAAAAATTAATTTGCAAAAAAAAAAACACTCATCACGACATTTACCGCAAACTATTCTCTAGTATCTCCGCCGAGCTAAGAACCGACGATTGGGAGTTTATCTTCACCGATGGCTCCAAGACCCTGGAAGCAATATCATTTGCAGTGACCTACGAAAACGGATGGATAATAAGCATAGGCGCCTATTGCGAGTTTCAAATATCAATCAATTGATGATTGATGTATTTGTCAATCAAAAAGAATTTCGGTATTGTGTAACTCAGTTGATAAAATTGTTGACAATTGTGAATAAATTGACTACTATGAATGAGACATTATATTTGACACCCCTATTGCGAGTGTAAAAAAATAAAGGATATAAATTTCATATGTGATTTGTTGTCTTTCTCAATTTAATTTTATTAATTTAATTAAAAGAATAAAATAAAAATGAGTTCAGTTGAATTGTGCCTTGACTATGATAAACAATCTTCAGTTTTCTTGGAAGCTCTGAGAAGAAGGCTTTTTTTGCAAACTCCTTTTGCGATGTTCTGGTTTTCCGCCATTAGTTGAACCAATCGTTCTAACTGTTTTTTTGTCGCTTACTATTTTCGCCATAGACCCATACATATTTTTTGTTATAAATATACTAAAATAGTATAGAAATTAAGCAATATGTTATTACGCTGAAAAGCCGCTTCGTCTAAGTTTTCGATGGACTCAATGGACGTGAGAAGCATGTTTCCTGGAGAAGAAAAGTTCTCGAAGAAGATCCCAATCCGTGCATTTGGGGTCATGTCTGTTGGCTCCATCTGATAATTGTATGTCAAACCTGATGTGTTGGTTGTCTGACAGGGATGCTTCATCTGACATATGCTAATTCACAATTGAATTAGAAATAAATGGACATGCGAGTGTAAGGTCTAGTACCTTGGTGAATCGCATTTATGAAGTTTGTTTTTGAGCCTTTATTAAGTAATATATTCTAAAAGACACTTACCTTTTCTGTGTTGGTGAGCTCTAGGTTTTGTGGAACCCTCGGACAATGTCAGATTTCGGGAAAAGTCCTTCTTCCACTAGTGTCACAGTCCACTTTAAGCTTTGATTGCCTCAAAGTTGTTTATCATCCATTCAGCAGTAGCACTGTCTTGTGAATCGAACCTGAAAAATGTGGCCACACGCCTTTGTTCTTCAGGTCGATGGAGACGTCTAGAACAGGGGTGGAATCGGTGAAGGCTATAGTTGACTGATTTATATGCCTCAAAGTGTCATCACTTCTAATTGGTGGAATTATTTGCTACATTTTATATCCAAATTTCTTTTTTTTGCAAGGATTTACGGCTTTTTTGAGTAGCTTTCGAATTTTTAGTACGTCTTCTCTATATTGGTTGCCGGCTTGACTAAATTGTTTGCTTTGAGTTTTTCATTGATTCGTATTAGATGAAAAATGTGAATAGATTTATAAATAAATAAGTGTTGTTGCATACCATTGTTTACAATATATACTTTTCGTGGTTTGCATTGCATTTGTCCCAAATACTAATATTGAACAAAAATACATGAAAACGGCACTTATTTAGATGACACATGAAATCGGTAGCAAATGTACAACTCTTAAATTGACAATCACAATACGCAGAGCAAAAACCACGATTGCGATAATCAACTATCGCATGTCGCCCTAGCCAATTCCACCCAGCCTCTTGAAACAGAGCCATTTGCTCTGTGGACAGCGGTTCTTTGCTGATGTCCATCGGGACAAAACCCAACCTAACAGCGCTGGTCACTTGGCTAAAAGTGGGAGATTTCGGTGTGGATGCTGCCCTTGTTTACTTGGCTGCTGGTGCCATGGAAGGGTGATCCTCTGGTCTTACCTTTTTAACTACTTTTGCAGTGTGGGTTTTGGCAAATGTTATGACCTAGATTCGCCTTTTGCGAATGGCCAATTTATAACGTCTTCTCTCGGCAGAATTCAATTTAATGAATTCGTAAGGGACTACGTGCAGCTTATCAAGTTTCCACCCAATGAAGGAGCACCCCGATTTGTTTGTGGCAACGCTACACGTGTCCATGAGAGTGGCGAAGACGTGCCAGAGTCAGCGTTGGCTGTTGACTCCTCATTTGGAGTATCAGCAGACAAGGGGTGTGCTCTTATGGCAGACTGATCAGTGATGATTGTGGCCGAAAATGTTGTGGCCTTCAGATGCCCACACAAGCGTTGTGACTGATCGTTTTTGCTTGCTCAACCGCAGGAGCAGAAATTGGTGTATTTAGATATTTACCATTTCCATCTTTGTTAATTGCATCAGAAATTTTAATTCCTACGAGTTTTCGGGAAAGGTGCATCACCCCGGCCAGAGCCTGATATACCCAGGTGGTTCTCCCTGATTACAGCCGAAGGTCGCCAAGGTATTCGAAGTTCACATACTAGGGACTAAGCACTCTTTTAGCCATGCATCTATCAACGTATGCTCTTCCACCACTAGATTAGAGATTATTTTAATCTTCGCATGTCGGAGTTGAAACTTTCGCCGAAACAGTAGCATTCACAAGTGGAAAAAAGCTGCGTACAATTAAATCCTGCTTCATATATATTTTATATTACCTTAGAAAAACTTGACGAACAAATTTATTTTCTAATTTCTACTCGACCTCGAACATAAGATTAACGGCAAGTATATCTTAACATGAACATGTCAATCAAAATTTTAAATCGGAATGCGAATGGTGTAATGCAAAAACTTGACGAACTAGAATTATATATTAGAGAAAAAGATATCGATATTTGTCTGATATCTGAGACAGAAGCAATCATGTGTAAACTTGGAAGCGTACTGTGGTTACAATTGCCACCCGTCCGAACGGGCAAGAGCCGGCTCATCCCTGTTTGTACGCGATAATATAGATCGCTTAGTAGGAATAAGTATAGAATCTAATTCTATACAATTAAGCACGGGCCGTGTAAAAAATAAACATTTATTTAACGTCGCGTCCATTTACTGCCTCTGCGTAGTATAATTGATGAAAACGAGCTCGAAGGAATTTTCCACACTCTTATCCCAAATTTCGTAATTGGTGGAGGTTGAATGCGAAACACATTTTTTGGGGATCAAGCTTAATCTCACAAAAAGGCAGATAATGATGGTATGAAACTAAACTGTGAATTTTACTCGACAGGTAACGACGATAAAACATGTATTCCGATATCCACCGGAAAAACGAAAATTAGTAAGAAAAAAACGTAAAGCTCGTAAGGAATGGTAGCAGATCCGTGCGCCGCAGCATTAAACTCGCCTCAACAAACTGTCTAACCTTCTGAAGGCGAAAATTAAGTCGTTTAAAAATAATAATCTAAATACATATTTAACAGGCTTGTCAGCGAAAAAGTATGCCAACTACTCTGGAAAACAGCAAACGGTTTAAGAAGACCCCAACCACTTGGGGTCCAAATTCGGAAAAATCAATACGAGTGTGCAAAAGAAGATAAAGAGAAAGCGAATCTCTTCGCAGATTATTTGGAGGCAACGTTTAAATCACGCTATGGACAAACACTTCCTGTAAACTCCTTCGATTCAGACACAATTATTGACAATTTTTCTATAAGAAACTTTGACAGAACTTAAGAAAGAAAGCTCCTGGTTTTGACTTAATCACAGGAGAAGTTCTGAAAGAATTACCTCAGAAAGCGCTTCTTATGTTTCTCTACCTTATTAACGCCGCCTTTAGATTGGAACATGTTCGTTGTCAGTAGAGTGGCGGAAATAAAAGTGGTGTCGAAACCGTGGAAACCCCCAACAGGCAAAGTCTTACATACTATGGATTTCACTTCTTCCGACAATGTCTAAAGTGTTCGAATGTGGAAGAAAGACGACTTATTCCTAATCACCAGTTCGGTTTTAGAAGCAAGCATTCAACTATTGACCAAGTACATCGAATAAGTGATGCTATAGAAAAATAGTTTGAACAAAAACAAGTCTGCTCAGCTGTATTTCTTAATGTTTCGCAAGACTTTGACAAAGTTTGGCACGAAGGCTTGAAACACAAGCTTCGGCAATTGCTGACGACACCGCCATATTGATAACTGCCAAAACGGTCGAAGAGTTAACTAGAAAATTCCAAAGTGCCTTAGACCGGATACATGAATGGACGAACACTCAGCGAATAGAGCTTACGAAGCTAAATTCGTTCATACTAATTTTACGTATAAGAATGTGAATAACTTGCCCGTTTTTATAAATAGTGCTGAAATACCCTTTGGTTGAAATACCATTTCTCGATGTAAAACTAATAGGAAAGGAACACGTCAAAAAGAAACGTGAAAATCTATATTTAAGATATAAAGACATGTACTGACTTATTATAAAATATTCCAAGCTAAGCATTGACAACAAACTGCTTATATACCGTTAATTCAACCCGCGCTTATTAGCGGTACCTGCGGTATTAGCTAGATCTCTCAGTGGAGAATCTCTTGCCAAACGCGTCTGAGTCATGAAAGTAGAACTGCTGGATAAGTGTGAAACTTAGTTGTAGTGGAAATAGATTTTATTTGAAGGCAGTTGTTTTTACTGGGTAAAAATCCCTATCGCTATGTGGGAATTGTCCCCATAGTGTGTGTTCGCGCGGTTAAAGCATACTTGTGGTTGCACCCTAATATTTTGTATTGTATTTGTATACCATAATTGATCCTGACATCTAGAAACTGTCATTTTCTATTTCCGCTTAAATAAAAGGTTGTTCTAGTCCTGTAAGGCCAACACACGCGTTTCATTTGCAATACCCTTTTTTTTCTCTGGCATGCTTTCGATTTCACAACTCAAACGATAAGCGCGCAAGCATCGGAAAAAAAATCTGCGTTGCCGTGTTTAGTCGTCGGCCGATATTTAATATTGTAGTTGTAGGCCATAAGCGTTAAAGCCCAGTTCCGTAGTCGGCGCTTTGTCATCTCTGGAATCTGCTTGCCAGGGTTGAAAGTGGCAGTTAGAGGCTTATGATCGGTTTGTAACTCAAAAACACGGCCATACAAATAGCAGTGAAGCGTTTTTACCCATATAAATTACAGATAATGCCTCTTTTTTTATTTGACTGTATAGTTTTTGGTGGCGGTCAATTATTTTTATGTCCCGTCTGGATATCTGTGCGATATCACCGCACCAATGCCATAGCTCGAAGCATCTGCAGCCAAAATCAGGGTAAGTTTGTCATCAAAATTGGCAACCGCGCTGCTTTTTGCTGCTTAGCTGACCAAACAGACTTAACGTCCTTTGCTCGGAGTACATTTAAAGAACCAGAAACCTGTGAGAAATTTTGGATAAATTGATTGTAATAATTCAATTTATCTAATACAGCTTCCAGTTATTTGAAATTTGAGGGCCGCGGCTTATTGCGAACTACTTTATGATGCCTCTCGGAGGGGCGAATGCATGTGGCGGTTAGTGTATGCCCCAAATATTCCAGCTCGGATGGATGTGTATGTGGAGTAGAATGTGTATGTGGCGGAAAAGAGAAGAATTGTGCTAAACATGCACAAGCGATAGTGATCATCAGACGTTCACATGATGGAACATCTCTATTGTAGCGATTGCAAAGTATGAAATTTGATCATACCAAGTATGGTGTGAGCATACTCAGATTAGAATTATAGAGAATAAAATACGAGAAGTAAAATCTCAAGAATGTGTATGTAACATGTACATAACAAAACATCTACTTTGCAATCGTTTGAAAACTCTTTCCAGTATGTTTAAATGGCCCATATCATCTTTGCCCGAGACGACGATGTCGTCTATATAGGCAGCAACTGACAAGTCGGCAGAAAGCTGCTCCATGATATTTTGGAACTCACTCGGAGCACTGCTTATCCCAAATGCCAACCGTTGGTACTGGAACATTCGGAATGTCGTATTAATTACGGTCAGTTCTCTCGAGGCCTCATCCAACCCGATTTGGAGATAAGCGTCCGATCGATTTTTGTAAAATACTTCCCTCCCCGCAACTTATTGAATAAGTTCACTACTAACTGGGATTTCACGCTGGCTTTGAAATCTCCACAGATCCGAATATCACCATTCGCCTTTTGTGTACGTTGTACTGGCTTCAAAAACAAATCTAGTCTCTCAATGCTGTTGAGTATAAAAGAATGTGCACAATATTTGCCTTACTAGCTACCAGCAACTTTAATTTGTGAGTCGTGTTTTTGTATTTTACGTCGACCTCCAATTCTCCTTTGACCGCAAGTGATATGCCTCCGTAAGCTTGAAGTATCTTGTCAGACTTCGAACACTTTGGTCGTCCCAATTGCTGATAATCCTGTACCCCAGTGTCTATTTGAAACGATATTAACTTCCCGTTTACTATCACTCCCATTCTTATCGCAGACTCCAATTTCGTTTGGGTGCCTTGATGCGACTGCACCACTTCGGTAAAATAAAGATTTTCCACTGAATTGGTGGGGTGTCTATAGTGGGGTTGGGAACTCGCTTTGCGACGGAAAGAACCTTTAGTGTTCCGTTGCATTTTCGACTTCGACTCCTGCATAACTTAGATTGCTTCTCGTAAGAAGCCGAAATTTCGCTTCTTACATTTCCGACAGATATCTATATAATGACGGCAGTCAGTTGTAAGATGTTTTTGGAAACACCCGGGACACGATTTACGGATCAATTGAGAGTCTAGATGTGCATCACTGTTTGCAACCGACAACTGGTTCACTTCGATGACATTATTGCTATTTGTAATTGCAGTAAATGTTTTTTTTGTGCCGGTTCATATGCAGTCGCGATGTGCTTATGTGCGAACCGCATCGTGAAGTGTAAAGAGAACGATAATGTCCCGAATCATGCTATCAACATACAACCAGCACAATTTGCATCTGGACATGTGAAGGCAATTATGTGCTACTCCCCTGAGATCGACAACCCACGAGGCGTATGTATAATTCATATCGAGCTGCAAGAACGTGGATCTTAAAAGTAAAGTATTCGTTTAGCTTACGGTTAAGTCCTTGAAACTTTTGCTCGGCACGTCATTGACCCAGTAAAAAATTTGGAGAATCTCAAAATTGTCTGCTCTAACCCAATACAGAAAAAACGCGTGCTTCCGATGGTCATCCGCTATGCAGCCTGCTTTGAAATGTTGCAATTTTTTTAAAAAAAAAAATTCTCGTCGACGATGTGAGTTCCCGACAGATTTTATTCATTTGACATTACAATACAATTTTATAATATAGGAAGCTATAGGAAAGTTTTTCAAAACAAAACACATAAAATTTAGTAAAAATGCATGAAATCTTTATTTGAATCGATATTTCATGCAAATGTTGACCTTGACTGCTCCTCAAATGGTCCATCCGCTTAGTCCAATTTTGGCATACTCTTTCCAACATTTCGGCCGGTGTGAAGAAGTGTGACAGTGAAACAAAACACGAAACGTGCGTCAGCTGTTTAAACCAGTGTTGCCAAAAAGATAATAGCTAAAAAATCACCCTTCAGATTATAGGTAATGCATTTTAGGTAATAGATTATATTCTAATACAGCAATACATATTCGTGGTTTCATTTTATGTGGCAACTTAATTTTATTTTCTCCCATTGCACTCTCGATCGCATTTTTAATATCATATCTTTCTTCATCGTTTTTACTTTCAACTATTATTACACCATTGTGGTTTGTTTTCTATTTTTGAAATTTGTAAAGTTGGGTCCACATTTTTATCTACGCCCTCTTGAATTTTAGTACTATTCTGTAAATTTGTTGGTTTTATGACAAGTGGCAACACCGATGCTATCATTAGGTCTGTTCCTATTGCTGTGAAATTCACCGAAAATCACCGAAAAAACTGTCCAGTTCCATTAGGTAATTTTTTTGTAGTTTTCACAGAATAGCGTGCTCATGAGAGAGTAAAAAATTTCCCCACCCTGCGAATTTCTGCCACAGAAATTTCTGTGGGCAGAAGACTGTCAAATTCAAATTAAAAAAAAACGACATTCAATTTTCATATATTTTCTGTGCATTTCTACGAAATGTTTCTTCCACAAGTTTGTGCACAGTTTCCCTCAGAAAGAGAGATTTTTACCCCCACTACTGACAATATACTCAACTACGAATTTCTGTGCACAAATCAATTGGAACAGACCTATTATGTTATTGAGTACGCAAGCAAAAAGGCATCGATGATGCAGGCGGCACTCTCCCGAATGCTTCCAAATATCGGCGGTCCTGGATACTCACGTAGGATCCTACTGTCCAGAGTGGTCAGCTCAGTCCTGATGTACGCCGCCCCAATATGGGCTGGCGCACTGGCAATTAATGAGTGCAGGAGGAAGTTGTCGGCGCAGTACAGGCTCTGCGCAATCAGAGCCATCAGCGGCTTCCGAACCATATCTGACGATGCAGCATGTGTTCTAGCCGGAATGATCCCCATTGACATACTCGCAAACGAGAGCCAGATGGTGTACCTTCGGCGGCCCCTGAATCGTCAGGAGGCAAAAAGAGTAAAGACGGAGGAAAGAGCGGCATCGATGACGCTGTGGCAAACCAGTTGGGATGGCTCCACAAAGGGCAGGTGGACCCATAGGCTCATTCCCACCATTGCACAATGGACGCAAAGAAAAATAGGGAACTGTAATTTTCATCTTACACAGTTCCTGTCGGGGCATGGTGGCTATCGGAAATACCTCCACAGGTTTGGACACGATTCGTCACCTATGTGCCCCTAATGTCCAGACGTGAATGAAGACGCGGAGCATGCAGTGTTCTACTGCACACGCTTCGCAGAAGACAGAGCGAACTTGCCAACGCCGGAGGATCTCGTACGCTACATGACGAGATCGGAGAGTGACTGGACAGAGGTCTGCTCTTTCATAGCAAACGTGCAGATTGCACTACGAAGAGCTGAAGCTCTAAGAAGAGCCCAAGAGGCGGCCGTACAGAATAGAGCATAATTGCTAACCAGCCCCGCGATGTAATACCTAACGGCAGTTCCGCGGGGAGAGTGGTAGACGTGTGCAGAGGTGTGGTTTAGGACGTAGGCGCGAGGACATAGGAGAATAATATCCCGTGAATCGTTCATGCTGGTGGCACGGGTTACCAGTATCTTGAAGAAGATTCCACATCCATTGGCGCAAACCATAAAAAAAAAAAAAAAAAAAAAAGACCTATTATGTTTCTTCTTTCATTTTGACAGCTTCAGAAAATTACATTTTTACCCCAGCTGTGTTTTGTTTAATGTTTGTGATTTTTTTAATTTCTTTGTAAATACATAACAGCGTCATTAAATTTCAGTTCGGTACATAATTGTCCACCTTTTTCATTTAACTTCTGTTGTACTGTACATTAACAGTTTTGTTGATACATCTTTTATATTCTTTTCCCATACTTGTGCCGTTTTCATTTCACTAAGTCGTTTTATATACATACCTCGTCTCAATTGCTTCTAGTACATTTTCATGTCGTTTTCACTTTTTTTTATATAATTTTGATATTTTTCCTTGTCACTATTTTTGTTCACGGTCTCTTGCATGTCCTTCATTATTAAATCAACAGTTTGAATATACATCAAGCAACAATTGCACATGACATGGTTCATATTGTGATTTTCTAATACTCCAGTGGTGTATTGGTTCAAACTTGAGCATTTTGGCGTTAGGTGAAATATTTTATACGGTGTCTTTTATCTTGGATTCGGATAATTCTTTGAATCGGGTTCGTTTGCTGGTGTTTGCCCTTTCTTGAGTTTGGTTAGGGTCATGACGAAGGATACGTTTTGGATTATCCAAGGGTAGTGGGAGGGATTATGGTTTGCTGGTTGATGGATGGATGGTTTTCAAATTTGGTCCAGTCACCAATTGCCGTTGGGATCAAATTAACGGCACTATACTAGAGTTGTCCATCAGTGGCAGTAGTCTGATTATGGGTATAACAAAGGACCGACATGGTCTAAGTGTGCTGTCGATTTCGCTGGCAGTCCACTCACCCAACCTAACCTTGCAGTGTACTCCTGATTACAGAGGGAAGCCTTTTGTTTCGTTTCAATCATATTGCGCTGTCAGTCCAGTAATTTGTAATGGGTAGCAGGTTCAATGATTGCTCAATTACCATTTCTAGCAGCTAGGCGCTTAATTAGTGCGTTACAGTGGCCCGTAGAGGGCCAGGGCCAGTGCGTGCTATTGTTCTATCACGAGTTGAAGGGACCTACAGTTTTATGCCGGCTCCGAACGGCCAAGTTTGAGAAGCTTTTTCTATACAGTTATACTCTTTGAGCATTGTCAGTGACTCGAAAGAGGTGGGGCCGTGAAAAGTATTTCTTGTCGTACCAGGAATAGAACCTAGACAGCTAGGTTCAAGTGCGTAGGAGTCGACGCACATACCTACAACGCCACGCTAATTACTAAAAGTTAATCCTGGAATCTTAAGCTAATGAACATTTTCTATTGGTATGCTATTTATATTTATGTTAATTTGTGGCCAAAAGTATAAGTAAAGATATATGTAGCAGTTGGCATTTATTAACAGAAAGTTTTGCTCCGGAGGTAGTTGACCATGTGAAAATATCTGTAACTAGTTCAGACAAAATGCTTTGCGTTTTATTGTTGTCAATCTTCTTCCTCAAAATGTATATATCATCCGCGTAGATGCAGTGGTCAACGTATTGATGCCTTGACATGATTTCACTGAGTGCGTTGAATTCGATTATGAATAAAACCACTGAGAGTGGTGACCCTTGGAGTATTCTATTATATAGGGGAAAGGTACGCGGAATATTCTATTGGTTAAGAATGATTTAACGAATCTTAAAATTCTGGGTCTGATTTTCCAGATTTTCAGTTAATTCAATATTAAGTGCCCTATTCTATCAAACGCTTTTTCAAAGTCGAGTGATATATGGCCGTGTGGTGCCTGGCCCAGAGCGAATTCGTGATGTAACTATCTATGTTTAACAGACTGCCAGCTGTACCTCTATTTGGTTTAAATGCAACTTATTTGTAGCTTATTAGCTTCTGCGACACGTTGAACCAAAGCATCCTTTTCGCTACCATTTTCTCCGGCACTTTAGATAGACATTGAAATGGGTCGGAAATCGTTAACCGTGTTTTCCACTGTCTCAGGCTGACGGAGGGGTATGATTGTGGCTATTTCCCAGTGTTAGGGTATGGTACCAGTAGAGAGAATGTTGTTATATAGCATAATTAGTCTGTGTTTAAAATCATCAGGTATATTCTTTAACATTGGATACGAAAAGTGTGGCTATGTCAATTGAGTAGACGTGTCTATCAATTGCTCTTGACATCGTAAGCCTTTCTACCCGGTTAACTCTGCAAACAAAATAAGTCCGTGTTATTATTCTTACAAAGTATCGGTCTGTCTTTTAATTTTTCACTCCAGTAATTGCACTGTGATATGCAATAGCCATAGATACACAAATAAGTTCTTGAAGTGTATTTTTCGCCATGGCTACCAGATCGCAAGCTCTCAAAGAGAAAGAGATATTCTCTCTGGTTCTCACTCCCGATAAGCCTTCACACCAAAATCGCAACTTGAAAATGAAAAATCTATCAAATTATCCGACCAGCTAAAAGAATTAGAAGCAAATCTAATGGCTAAATTCAGTGCGTTGCTGTCCGAGTTCGAAGGTAACATTAAAAAAGAAGAATGCAGAATGCGTGGTTATCAGCCTTCCGCGCAAACAAAGGACAGCTGTTGGAGAGTGAAAACAATAACACACGACAGTCCAACAGCAAAAAATGAATGACTCTTCCGCTCATTAGAAGATGTTTCGAGCAACTTTTTAAAATCGTTTATGTATTTAAGTATTTGTTCAGTCACCGTCTAGCTTTCACAGCTTGCACTTCGTGTTGACTTTTTCCAGTTAGTGTTTTGCGACTGATATCTCTTTCGGATAACATATAGGCATCTCGCTTACTCTATATTCTTGCTCTCCTGTCATAACCGCGTGTTTCAGCCTTAGCACAAAGCAAATAAAGAAAAAATGGCGCCGGGGCCAAACAAACCAAAAACCCGGGAATCGTTTTAGTGATCTTGCAGATCTTTCTGACGTGCAAATCACAGAACCCCGTCCCAAGAGGTACAGATCTGTCGAAGATTTCCCTAGTTTACCCCAAACACATAACCTCAAAAATCCCAGATTTGTTATTATCACTGCCAAGGATGCTAGCAAACCCCTTTCTTCTGTCAGCATATCTGCCCTACGAAAAGCAATTGATGGAATTAGCACCGAGTACGAAAGTATCTCGCAGTTGAGGGTTGGGAGCATTCTGATCCTTACTAAATCCCAAAAAAAATTTCGAGAAATTCTTGCGTACTACCAATCTAGCTAACCAATGCCCCGTATCTGTTAACCTACACTCCCAACTCAACTCATGTAAGGGCATAGTTTATGCACCGTGTCTTATCAATATCAATGAAGAAGAAATCATAAATGAAATGAAATCGCAAGGTGTTACGACCGTTTATAAATTCACAAAACGGGTCGACGGGAATACACGTCCGACTGGGTTAATGCTATTTACTTTTGACCTTTACCAATTTCCAACAACTGTAGAAATTGGTTGGTATAAAGCCAAAGTGCAGGAGTATGTCCCCAATCCCATGAGATGCCAAACCTGCCAACTACTCGGTCATACCAAAAAGAGGTGCAAAAAAAGTAGTGCGTGCGACACATGCAATCTACCCCCACACAACCCCTCCGAGTGTACACGTATTATGTGCGCAAATTGCTCACAGGCCCATCCCTCTTCATCAAGACAATGTCCAAAATACCTACAAAACTAGGAAATCTTGAGAATCAAAACACGCAATAAATGTACAATGGCCGAAGCCAAACGCATACACAACCAAACACTTCCATCTTCTTCACATCTCATTTAGGCTCCTACTCAGAGCAAGTTAAAAAAACACAAACTCAACAAAATTCCGGCGTTACTACCGCAAGATCATCACACTCACAAATCAATAATACACAAACGAAAACACTTACCACCGCCGCAACTTCTAAAATTCCACCCACCAAAGACACTGCCACCAAAACCCTTCCAAACCACTCACCATCAACACCAAGCACTAACATAACTACCTCCGAACCCAAAACGCCTCAACCTCTAATAGCTTCTAAACCTCTTATAAACCTACCTCTAACGAGCACCAATAATACTTCTCTCAAAAACTCCCCAATAACTGCACTCACCAAAGATTTACTCAATTCAAGCACATATTACATACCTGATACAAGCAATGATGTACAGTAAAATAAATAACTTAACCAACAATTCGTCGTGGACCTCATTGTTGAAGGTAGATGGGAGACTGCTAACTCCAGCCCTTCCCCCCCTACCCCCAGACAATGGAGTTCACGACCCATATCTTATCAACATAACACCCGCCAACCAAAAACAAAAATTCTCCAGTGGAACATAAAAGGTTACATAAACAATTACGACGAGCTTAATATTCTAATTAAAGAATATAACCCAGAGGTTATATCAATGCAAGAAAAACATTGTGCCTTCAATGTTATACCAAACGTACCAAAGCAATACACGGGTTATTCTCTAAACTTTCCTCATAATATTTCATCAAAACAGGGAGTGGGTATTCTGGTTAAAAACAACATTCCGCATAAACATATTCATATAAACTCTAATCTCTTAGCTTCTTAGCTAAAAACTTCAACTTCCTCCTAAAATTACAATAATATGTCTCTATATCCTCCCCGACCAACCATTTACTGTAACCGACTTATCAAATATTCTTCACCAAGTCTCTACTCACATCATTCTTACTGGAGATCTTAATTCTTGGAGCTTGATTTGGGGTTCAGCAAATACCAACCCCAGGGGTGCTATCATTGAGAATTTTATATCTAAACACAATCTTACAATACTTAATGATGGCTCTCCCACTCACTTTTCCACACATGGCACCTTGACACGTGTTGATGTCACCTGCTGCTCTCCAGAATTATGCGCAAAAACCTTTTGGCAAATATTATATGATCTCTATAATAGCGACCATTTCCCTATTAAAGTTAAGATCACCAACGGCCCTGCATACTATACAACACCTGTAAGCCCAAAATGTTGCTAATTGGGCTTCTTTCCAGAAGCACAGTGTAGAGTATCTATCAGTTAACATTGCATCAACCAACACAAATAAAGAGGCTGCCACAATTCTGAAAGCAATTCGCACAGCTGCGAACAAATCAATTCCGCAGAGCTCTCCCAAAGTCACCAAACGCAATGTTCCATAGTGGTCGTTTGAATTAAATCACCTTAGAGATGAAAAAGTGTCAGCCTGGAAATATTTCAAAAGACATCCATCTCAAGAAAATTGGTATCATTCAAGAAGAAGAATGCTAATTTCCGTAGGGAGCTCAAAATCAGCAAGGCTAAATGCCTTGATAGCTTTACTTCGTCAATAATCATTAATCTTGCGGAGAAATTTGGCATAAAATCCGTTGCCTAACCGGTAATTATACTCCAAACAACATTAGGGTAATAGAAGCCCCTAATGATACCTTCTCCACCCCATTGGACATATCTAATCACTTTGCCAAAATCTGGTCAACCCAATCCAAAGATGAAAACTTCCGTTCAAATTTCATCACCCAAAAATACGCTACGATTAGCAATCCCGTAAGCAGTTATTCAAACTTCAATCCAGCACTTAAAATTGAAAAACCAATAACATCTCTAGAACTACAGTGCTGCCTTAACAAATTAAAGGGCAAAACCCCTGGCAGGGATAGAATATCATATCAGATGAATAAAAACATCCCATCATCAATAATGCCTAGAATGTTAGCCTTATATAATAACGTCGTAAACACTGGTGTTATTCCACAGACTTGGAAAACGGCCACAATAATTCCTATTCCTAAGCCGAATAAAAACATAAGCAATGTGGATGGGTACCGTCCAATATCCCTAATCCCTTGTATATAGAAAGTCCTCGAAAAAATAATAGCGAAACGATTACTTTGGCTTATGGAATCAAGAAACCTCATAAGTCATAATCAAGTGGCTTTTAAACGTGGCAAAGGTTGTACCGATGCCCTATTACGCCTTGATCATTACATATCAAACGCCATATCAGCTCGCAATCATGTCACCATCCTAGCTCTTGATTTCGAAAAGGCATTTGACCGTATAGGCATTCACATTGTCCTAAATAAACTCAAAACGTGGGGCATTGGTCCCAAATTATACAATTACATACGATCCTTCCTCACCAATAGGAGGATAAGCGTTAAAGCCAACCACTGCTTTTCGTCCCGCCACTGGTTAATTGCATCCCACAGGGCTCGCCACTATCAGTCATACTATTTATTATCGCTTTCGATGATATCAGTGCGATCATAAGTAAATATCCTACTCTCGATCATTGCATTTATTCTGACGATATTTATATCATAAGCAAATATAAAGACCTCGCCCATACTAAAAATGTGATATCTAAACTAATGACAGACATAACAACTTGGTGTACCTTTTCTGGTGCTAAACTCTCCGTACAGAAAGGCAAAACCTTACACATCTGCCGCAAGATTTCTTGCAACAACATTAATTTAAGTTTTAACAATATTAATATTGAAAATGTTACCAACTTAAATATTCTAGGTATAGTATTTAATAATAAATATACTGTGTATACTGTAAATAATAACACTGTGTAGAACTAAGAAAGAGCCTTGTTGCGAGAACCAACATTGTTAATTATTTAGCCAGTAAGAAATGTAACACTCATATCAATACGCTCTGTAAAATTACAAAAGCGTTAGTGTTAAGTAAAATCGATTACGGACTATTTCTATACGGCATCAGCCCCAAATCTACAATAAACATTAAAAAGGCACCCTACCATCAAGCCGCACGGAGGAGCATAAATGCATTTCCAACAAGCCCAATAAAGCCAACTTCTGTACTAATCGAACTAGCCCAACATCGAAAATTAAATACAACTCCAGCAATGTATCGTAGCCTCTATACGGCAATCGCCTCTGAGCTTAAATCCAACGGCTGGAAGTTTATTTTCACCGACGGGTCCAAAACCAAAGACAGTACATCTTTTGTTTGCATATTCGAAAACGACGACTTACTGGCCAAAGGAATTCTCCCGGCACAGGCTTCAATTTTTACAGCCGAATCGATAGCAATATTAAAAGCCACAGATATCGCTGCATGTACGAAAGGCAAATTTATCATAGCGACGGATAGCTTCTCAGTTGTAACTGCTATCTGTAACCCAAATTATAATGCCACAATTATCAACAAAATCAGAGACGGAGTGATTGATATGCCAAATAAAATAAAACTTCTGTGGGTACCAAGTCACGTGGGTATAATAGGGAATGAAAGAGTGAAAGAGCGGATTAAGCTGCCAACCTTGCACACCGGTCCCCAGTCTTTAAAACGATTGTTTACACAAAAGAAGACTTTACCAGAATCATCAAGAACAGCTTAAAAATTAACCAACTTCAGTCTTGGGCCAACTATTCCCATCATTATTCAACAATTAACAACAACAGACTGCATCCTGTATACCCCACTTCAATGCCCAAATCTATGATAACTACCTTTGTGAGATTGCGATTAGGGCACACAGCAGTAGCACACAAACATCTTCTTAAAAAGGAAGATCCGCCCACATGCAGTGGCTGCAGATCTATATTTGACATAAAACACATTCTAGGCATTGGCACATGCCCCTCTGCAACCCAGCATAACCAGTTTCTATCGCCGCAACATCAATCTATCCAGCAAATTTTAAACGAACCAACACAGGATAATGTTTTAAAAATATATAACTTCATCCAAAAATGTAAATTCGATATTTAACATTGTAATTAGTACTATTGAGCCGAAAGTCTCGCAACTTGTGCTCTTTTCTTTCTGTTAGCACTATAATTGTATTATATGTTAATAAATTATAATAATAATAATAAGTATTTGTTACTCATATTGTTAAGCTTTTTACAATTTTTTACAAACTTTTTGCAAAATTTTTACACTTTTTCTCTTATTTTTCCACCCCAACTCTATTCATCTTCCAAAAATTCCCACTTCCCCTTAATACTTTTTATTCACAATTCACAATTGTATCATTTAAATTATTTAGAGCTCGAATGTTATCTATTATTTCTATTATTTGTTTAATTGCTTTGATTTTCAAAAATAATCACGACTAATAGTGCGTTGGCTTCTGGCGATATGACAGAGTATTCTGTACATACGGTTTTTAAAATTTTATCTGATATAAATGATGGGTTCAGGATATGCTATTTAAATGCTCGTAGTTTGAATACGTCAAAGCCGAATTATATGAACCATATTTTTGCAAATTCTGGCGTTTTATTTGTGTATCGGAAACATGGTTTAGACCTTACATTGCGGATTGTCGCTATAACATTGCAGGCTACGAGTTGATACGTAATGATAGGATTACCAATAATCTTGGTAGTGGTGTTGCTATTTACTGTAGCCTCTTCCTTTCCTGTAATGTTAGTGGAAAGTCCGGAAATAGTGGGATTGAATATCTTCTTGTTGAAGTCAGTGATGGATGTGTTAAGTGTGTTGTTGGTGCTGCATAAATCCCAATCGAAGACATTCACCTGAGCTCTTATTCTCCGAAATTCAGTGTTTCGCAGCTAACTACGAACACATAATGCTTTGTGGATATTTCAATGCCTTAGTAAATGATGAATTATCTTTATACTGCGTGTCTGATCACGATCTACTTTTTTGCACATATAACTTGAGCTTTTCTCGATACCCCACACAGTAATTTTCAATACAGAGACTCCTCATCCAAGAACTGTGACGTAGAAAAGAAATTCTGAGACTCTCACTGGAGAGAATATTGCATTTCCCGAAATGAGGCATCAACTATTACCCTCTCCGCAAAGACAAGGTACTATTTTTCTAAACTGAATCCCAACCAAGAAGCTAAGCAGGTACGGAGCAATTTGCCCACCATTGGTGTCTTCTAACATACCCGATTTAAATGTGTTAAACACCGCATTTTTATCACCTGGTGTAGTAAACCGTGAGTTTGTCTACTACACAGCAATGGTTAAGGTGCTTGATGATATTAGAACGAAGTTTGACAAAAATCTTGTGACCATTTTCTGTTTATTGGATTTCTCTAAAGCCTTTGATAATGTAGATTATGTTATATTATGTCGGAAGCTTAGTTTATATTTTGGCTTTAGTCTGATTAATCGTGAGTTACTTGGGTAACAGGAGCCCAAGAGTAAAGTTTGGAGAACATTTTTCCGAAACCATGGATGTAAGCGCTGGGGTGACCCAATGATCTATTTATCTTTTTATTAACGACTTGTCTGGAGTTTGTAATAATGTATCTCTACATCTATACGCCGACGACGTCCAATTGTATCTATCTAGACCTATTGGATAAGTTGAGGACCTAGTGTGTAGGTTCAACTAAGATCTATCACACATTTACAAATGGTCATTAGATAATGGGCTGAATCTCATTCCTAACAAATCCCAGTGTATTGTTATATCTAAAAATAAGCACGACACCGATTCATTTCCACATATATACTTAAAAGATATTGCGCTCCCTTATGTTGACGCAGTTATATGTCTGGG
Organism: Eristalis pertinax; assembly: GCA_907269125.1. Taxonomy (NCBI): domain Eukaryota; kingdom Metazoa; phylum Arthropoda; class Insecta; order Diptera; family Syrphidae; genus Eristalis; species Eristalis pertinax. The sequence continues at coordinate 86,921,385 of OU026145.1, forward strand.
TTTTAGAATGAACCACTCTCTTAATGCTACCGATCATTTTAACCATGCTGTGGCATATATTTATATGGTACTCTCGCCTTCGGCATAATTTAAACTTACTGCTGTTAAGATCAGTCTTATTAAGACATTACTTTTACCGATTATTGATAATATTGCCGTAATATACAGCGACCTCGACTCTCAATTATATCATAAATTACTTATTGCATTTAACGACATGGTTAGATATGTTAATGGGATTCGCAGGTATGACCATACGTCTCACTATCACCGTCTTGTTTGTTATTGGCTATAATCTTAAGGATTTCTTAAATGCCAGATGTTGTATTTTCTTACACAAAATTTTCAACAAGAAAGTACCATTTTACTTGTATGAAAAAGTCCAATTCGTGCAAACTTCACGAACTTACAATGTTATGTCTATTTTACGTACATGTCGCTAAGTTATGAAACTTGCTTCCCAGAGAAGTAAATCAATTGATTGGAGAAAACTATTAAAAAAATAAATATTCTGTCATAGCTAATTTCCATTTGTGTTTAAGTTTTCTAATCCCTTCCATCTTCCATTCTTTCATTTCTCTTCCTTTAGGTTTAAGGTTACGCTATGTAAAATATTCCATAATTACATATTATAATTTTAATGTTGTACTATAAAAGATTTATATCTTCTTCTAATATATAAAATTTTCATGTCACAATGTTAGTTACCGTACTCTTCCGAAACGGCTTTACCGATTTTTACCAAATTTTATATGCGTATTCAGTAAGTCTGAGAATCGGCTACTAATTTTTTCAAACCCCTAAGTGATAAGGGTTGTTCACCCTTAATATTTTTTTTTTATTTTTGGACGAAGTTTTTTGTTTTTATTTTTTTATAATGTGGCATTAAAAAATACATACAACCCTAAATTTTTACTTTTTTATCACCAACCCCTAGTTTTTTATAGCCATTTTAGTAATTTAATCTATATCATCACGCTCGATAACTGATCAATTATAGTGTTTTTAACTGTACTTCGATTAAAATTTCCCTTAGCTTATGGCAAATCTAACATATTTTTTTTATGAAAATAAACATTTATTTTTATTATTAAAGTTTAATCCTGATATATGCTTAGTGTTACCAATCTTATGGCCGTTTGCTCATTCGCAACATAAATCTAAAACATACGTAAGTATAACATATTCTTTCTGTGATACTTAAGCTTAATTGCTTTGCACAAACAAAATTTATCTACAACATAGTTAGCGATCGCTTTACGTCATGAAAACCAGATGGTATTTTTGTGTGAGAGAATAAAAGAACCGATGGTGTGCAACTTGGAAAGAAAAGGATATTGTCTTATAATGAATTCAACACAATGTCAACAGCCATTCTGGGACATATGCATAATAAACACCAAAATCGATTATTGCTTGAAAAACAAATTTGATAATGATAGTTTAATTCAACATACATCCATTCATCCATAAATCTGTGTAATAGCCATCACGAATTTCGACAAATGAGTCAAAAACTACTCTCTATGTCTATAAGTGATACTTAAGGGTCATGAATAAGGAGTTATGTACCGAACGAGCAAACGGCCGTTAGATTCTTAAAATTTGCCACGCCTTTAATGGTGAGTGAAATGCCGATGTCACTTCTAAGTAAACAGCACGGAGTAGGGATAAGACTGAAGCCGGTCTCCTGTTTCACTCACACAATAAGACTTCTCTCACTCCCTACACAGTTTTCGGCCATCATTATTGTTTATGTATCAAGTGTAGTAGTAACGTTTACAATTATCATATTGCTGTCTCAGTGTAACTCTCATATTAACTATTTATTATTACTATTTTATTCATAATAATAAAATTATTAATTTCAAGTGTATTTGGCACGATTAGTTGAGTTAATCAAGTTTTAGTTAAACAAGTGATTTACATAACCTTAAAAGTACTCAACACGTGTCACGAGTTCCAACCAACAACGACTTTTGTGTTGTAAGTATATTTTTTTTTATATAATTATTTGATATAATTATGACAAAATATTTTTTTAGTAAAATTCAATTTTGTACAACTTTTGTTTCAAATTTTTTTTCATGAAATTTTTTTTTATAGAGCTAATATTTTCGCTATAACCTCGCCGTAATTATAACTATAACGTTTTCCATCATTAAGTAATTTCATTAATTCTATTTATGTGTTTTGTACAGTGAGCAATGCCAAGAAAACGCAAAGGGGCTGATTTGAGCCGTAATACAAGTAGGTCCAGAAGTATGAGAGATCAAAGATCGCAAAGAACCGAAGAACAAATCCAGCAACAAAATGCTGATGCACGTGTGAGCATGGAGCAATTGCGTCAAGAACAATCAGAAGATACACGAGCTGAGCGCAATGAAGTTATACGTTTAGAACATCGACAATCACGTCGTTTTACGGTTAATACACGCAGAACAAATGACCAAAAACGCCAACAGATACATCGTGCATTTACATCTGATTCATTTTTGCGTCTAGCATTCCAGTATGAGTCCGATATTGAATATTATGCTCATTCAGAAGTGGTAATTGGTGCTATGGATAAGGAATGTCCGCATTGTCATACTTTCAAATTCAAAAATGAGCCACCTGGGATGTGTTACGCTTCAGGAAAAGTGCAACTACCTGAAATTGAAACACCACCTGAACCATTGAACGGTTTACTTATCGGCACGGATCTAGATTCTAAGGTATTCCTGAAGTAAATTCGAACATTCAATTTATGCTTTCAAATGTCATCGTTTGGAGCAACAGAAATAGTTCGAAATACTAATGCTAATGGTCAACAATACAATTCTACATTCAAAATCAGAGGCCAAGTTTATCATAGAATGGGCTCATTGCTACCAATGCCCAACGAACCACATACATTTTTACAAATCTACTTCATGGGCGGCAAGGATTTCGGAAGCGCACTTGCCAATCGCGTGAATGCACGTTGTGACTATAATAACCTTGATTCATTTTATGCCAGGCGCATCGACAGCGACTTGGACGCTCTATTGAACGAGCACAATAAATTGTTGAAAATATTCAAATCACACATGCACAAATTACAAAGCGATAATCACGCTATTGTCATTAATCCTGATAAAAAAAACAGCTGGAGAACATTCGTAGATTCAATGCACCTGTTGTTGAAGACGTTGCTGGAATCATGATTGGCGATCGTACAGGTACACGAGAAATTGTGATTCGTAGAAGAAATAATAATCTTCAGTTCATTGCTGATACACATCGACGCTCTCCAATATCCGCTAATATTCTGGAATTGGTAAGACGGACATAGCATAAGCATAAAACAACGAGATCCCGTATCAGGTACTTTATTTATTATGAACTTGATCATTAACCAATTAACAAAACAATTAAATTATTGAACGTAATTAATTTAAATGAATATTCATAAATAGATTATTACAGGAGCTGAAACAAACAAATCGAAAGATTATTATGCGTACCGATTAATGATTCGGCGCGGCCTGGACAACGTCATTCTACGATGTCGTGAGCTTTGTCAACAATTCATGGTCGAACGAAAGGGCGAACGACTACGATACTTACGATATAATCAGCTCAAGCTGCGTGCGGAAGAGTACATTCACTTACGAGAAGCTATTAACAACGCCGACGTCGCCGAAATTGGTAACTCTGTCATTTTACCATCATCGTACGTAGGCAGTCCACGTCATATGCAAGAATATATACAGGATGCTATGGCTTACGTGCGCGAATATGGACGACCGTGTTTATTTATCACGTTCACATGTAATCCAAAATGGCCAGAGATTACATCTTTGCTATTGCCTGGCCAAAATGCAGTACATCGTCATGACATTACAGCACGTGTATTCAGACAAAAGTTGAAGTCTCTAATAAGTTTCATTACTAAATTACATGTATTCGATCCCACACGTTGCTGGCTGTATTCAGTTGAGTGGCAAAAGCGAGGATTACCTCATGCTCACATTTTGGTTCGGTTAATCGACAAAATCCGTCCTGAAGAAATCGATAGTATCATTTCTGCGGAAATTCCAGATCCGTCTACTGACCAAGTGCTGTTTGATATTGTTACAGCAAACATGATCCATGGTCCATGCGGTACTCTTCATCGTTCATCGCCTTGCAGGGCATATGGAAAATGTAGTAAAAATTTCCCTAAAGATTTCACTAATGATACGAGAACAAATACCGACGGATATCCAATATATCGCCGGAGAAATCCCGATAATGGCGGACAATCATTTATTAAATCGTTGGGTGGTGTCGTATTCGCCTCTGCTAAGCATGACATACAATGCTCATATTAATGTTGAGTTTTGCAGTTGTGAAGAGCATCAAATATATTTGCAAGTATGTCCATAAAGGCAGTGATATGGCTGTGTTAAGAGTAGAAAATACTAATGTAAATGCTCCTCCAATGAATAAAAACGATGAAATTACGCTCTACCAAATTGGTCGGTACATCAGCTCCAATGAAGCTGCTTGGCGTATCTTCGGTTTTCCAATTCATGAACGTGATCCAGCAGTTGTTCAGTTAGCCGTCCATCTTGAAAACGGTCAGCGTGTATTTTTCACGAACGAGACAGTGATTGATCGTGGTACAAATGCATCTAAAAATACACTCACAGCATTTTTTGAATTGTGTAATAGTACGGATGATTTTGGTGCCTTTGCAAGAACATTACTCTATGCACAAGTACCACGCTATTTCACATGGGCTCAAACAAAAAAATGGATGCCCCGCAAGCAAAGCTCACCAGTTGATGCATGTCTCAATTTATTTAAATCGAACGCTTTGGGGCGATTATTTACAGTCAATCCAAGACACACGGAGTGCTTTTATCTTCGACTGGTGTTGATAAATGTTACTGGCCCATTATCATTTCAAGATATACGTAAAGTGAATGGGCATCAGTATCCAACATATAAAGACGCATGCCTTGCACTACAGCAATACAAATTCGTCTACTATTCGCTATAGTGTTGACTACATGTTTCTCAGCACGAGTACAGATATTGTGGGATAATCACAAAGATTCAATGACTGATGATATATTGCATCAACATCGTACACGGTGCAACGATCTAACGATAACATTCAGTGACGCTATGTACAATGAAGCATTGATTGCTATTGAGGATCTTGCATTGTCATTACCAACTTATCACTCACTCATTTCGGTATGAATTCGCCAAATCGAACTGCATCTGATTTAATTACCACTGAAATGAATCGTGAACTGCAGTACAGCACTGTAGAAATGGCAGCGATTGTTACTCGCAATGTCCCACTAATGAATGACGAACAAAGTACCATTTATGACCGCATTTTGCTCGCAGTTTCAGCAGGGCAAGGTGAGTTCTTCTTTTTGGATGCACCGGGTGGAACTGGCAAAACATTCCTTATTTCACTAATTCTTGCTGAAATACGATCAACTAATGATATCGCATTGGCCGTTGCATCATCGGGCATTGCAGCAACTTTATTGGATGGAGGCAGAACAGCTCATTCAGTATTTAAGCTGCCACTAAATATTCAAAATAACCCTGACGCAGTGTGTAACATTAAAAAACAATCGTCCATGGCCACCGTGCTGAAACAGTGTAAAATTATCATCTGGGATGAATGTACTATGGCACACAAACATTCAATTGAGGCGTTGAACAGAATATTGAAAGATATTAAAAACAGCGATAAGCTATTTTTCGGCACTCTGTTGGTGATTTCAGACAAACACTTCCCGTCATTCCACGTTCAACATACGCTGATGAGATCAACGCTTGCTTAAAATCATCTCCATTGTGGCGTAATATTGAAAAAGTACAGCTGAAAGTAAATATGCGCGTTCAAATGCTTCAAGATCCATCCGCTGAAACATTCTCAAAACAACTCTTAGATATCGGTGATGGAAAAGTTGCTACAGATGAAACTGGATACGTAAAATTACCGACCGATTTCTGCACAATCGCTGATTCGCAAGATACTCTCATTGAGCAAATATTTCCCGATGTACACACACAGTACATAAATCATGAGTGGCTTGCAGAAAGAGCTATTTTAGCAGCAAAAAATGCAGACGTTGACAATTTAAATTTGAAGATACAACAGTTGTTGCCAGGGAACTTGGTATCATACAAAACTGCGATGCCAGCGAAGCTGTCAATTTTCCCACAGAATTTTTGAACTCACTGGATTTGCCAGGCATGGCACCGCATAATTTAAAATTGAAGGTTGGATCTCCAATTATCTTGCTTCGTAATTTAAACCCGCCACGGCTGTGCAACGGTACGCGATTAGTCATTCGAAAATTGATGAAAAACGTTATCGAAGCCAGCATTTTAAATGGCAAGATCAAAGGTGAAAAGATATTAATACCACGGATTCCTATCATAACTACAGATGTGCCAATTCAATTCAAACGAATTCAGTTTCCGATAATCCCAAGGCCAAACGATGTCTGTTTGTGGCTTAGATTTGAGTACACCATGTTTTTCACACGGGCAATTGTACGTAGCATGCTCTCCAGTGGGTAAGCCATCCAGTTTGTTTGTGCTCGCTAAAGATGGGCTAACAAAAAATATTGTTCACGCTATAGCATTAAAAGATTGATGTTGTTTGTTAGTGTTACTGTCGTAATTTATATGTGATATGTAATTTTAAGAAATAAACTATAATAACTTAAAAATAATATTGTTTGGCGTTTGTTATTTTTATATTGCCTTATCGTTCATAACGCTCCATGCCTATTTCACGCATATACCACATACTTACACGCGCCTGTACTGGTGAGTGAAATGCCGATGTCACTTCTAAGTAAACAGCACGGAGTAGGGATGAGACTGAAGCCGGTCTCCTGTTGCACTCACACAAGAAGACTTCTCTCACTCCCTACACAGTTTTCAGCCATCATTATTGTTTATGTAACTCTCATATTAATATAATATATATATATATATATAATTTAATAATATATAAACCAAAAACGGCTTTTGTGCTGTAAGTATACTTTTTTTATGTAATTATGACAAAATAATTTTTTAGTAAAATTCAATTTTTTACAACTTTTGTTTCAAATTTTTTTTCATAGAACTATTATTATCGCTATAATCCTGGCCGTAATTATAACTATAACGTTTTCCATCATTAAGTAATTTCATTAATTCTATTTATATGTGTTTTGTACAGTGAGCAATGCCAAGAAAACGCAAAGGGGCTGATTTGAGCCGTAATACAAGTAGGTCCAGAAGTATGAGAGATCAAAGATCCCAAAGAACCGAAGAACAAATCCAGCAACAAAATGCTGATGCACGTGTGAGCATGGAGCAATTGCGTCAAGAACAATCAGAAGATACACGAGCTGAGCGCAATGAAGTTATACGTTTAGAACATCGACAATCACGCCGTTTTACGGTTAATACACGCAGAACAAATGACCAACAACGCCAACAGATACATCGTGCATTTACATCTGATTCATTTTTGCGTCTAGCATTCCAGTATGAGTCCGATATTGAATATTATGCTCATTCAGAAGTGGTAATTGGTGCTATGGGTAAGGAATGTCCGCATTGTCATGCTTTCAAATTCAAAAATGAGCCACCTGGGATGTGTTGCGCTTCAGGAAAAGTGCAACTACCTGAAATTGAAACACCACCTGAACCATTGAACGGTTTACTTATCGGCAAGGATCTAGATTGTAACGTATTCCTGAAGTCAATTCGAACATTCAATTCATGCTTTCAAATGTCATCGTTTGGAGTCATTTTGGTGGTACAGGTACACGAGAAATTGTGATTCGTAGAAGAAATAATAATCTTCAGTTCATTGCTGATACACATCGTTCATATGACGCTCTCCAATATCCGCTAATATTCTGGAAGGGGCAAGACGGATATTGCGTGAGCATAAAACAACGAGATTTAAATTAATATTCATAAATATATTATTACAGGAGCTGAAACAAACAAGAACGTTAGCTCGAAAGATTATTATGCATACCGATTAATGATTCTTACGACATAATCAACTCAAGCTGCGTGCGGAAGAGTACATTCACTTACGAGAAGCTATTAACAACGCCGACGTCGCCGAAATTGGTAACTCTGTCATTTTACCATCATCGTACGTAGGCAGTCCACGTCATATTCAAAAATATATACAGGATGCTATGGCTTACGTGCGCGAATATGGACGACCGTGTTTATTTATCACGTTCACATGTAATCCAAAATGGCCAGAGATTACATCTTTGTTATTGCCTGGCCAAAATGCAATAAATCGTCATGACATTACAGCACGTGTATTCAGACAAAAGTTGAAGTCTCTAATAAGTTTCATTACTAAATTACATGTATTCGATCCCACACGTTGCTGGCTGTAATCAGTTGAGTGGCAAAAGCGAGGATTACCTCATGCTCACATTTTGGTTCGGTTAATCGACAAAATCCGTCCTGAAGAAATCGATAGTATCATTTCTGCGGAAATTCCAGATCCGTCTACTGACCAAGTGCTGTTTGATATTGTTACAGCAAACATGATCCATGGTCCATGCGGTACTCTTCATCGTTCATCGCCTTGCAGGGCATATGGAAAATGTAGTAAAAATTTCCCTAAAGATTTCACTAATGATACGAGAACAAATACCGACGGATATCCAATATATCGCCGGAGAAATCCCGATAATGGCGGACAATCATTTATTAAATCGTTGGGTGGTGTCGTATTCGCCTCTGCTAAGCATGACATACAATGCTCATATTAATGTTGAGTTTTGCAGTTGTGAAGAGCATCAAATATATTTGCAAGTATGTCCATAAAGGCAGTGATATGGCTGTGTTAAGAGTAGAAAATACTAATGTAAATGCTCCTCCAATGAATAAAAACGATGAAATTACGCTCTACCAAATTGGTCGGTACATCAGCTCCAATGAAGCTGCTTGGCGTATCTTCGGTTTTCCAATTCATGAACGGGATCCAGCAGTTCAGTTAGCCGTCCATCTTGAAAACGGACAGCGTGTATTTTTCACGAACGAGACAGTGATTGATCGTGGTACAAATGCACCTAAAACTACACTCACTGCATTTTTTGAATTGTGTAATAGTACGGATGATTTTGGTGCCTTTGCAAGAACATTACTCTATTCACAAGTACCACGCTATTTCACATGGGCTCAAAGAAAAAAATGGATGCCCCGCAAGCAAAGCTCACCAGTTGATGCATGTCTCAATTTATTTGAATCGAACGCTTTGGGGCGATTATTTACAGTCAATCCAAGACACACGGAGTGCTTTTATCTTCGACTGGTGTTGATAAATGTTACTGGCCCATTATCATTTCAAGATATACGTAAAGTGAATGGGCATCAGTATCCAACATATAAAGACGCATGCCTTGCACTACAGCAATACAAATTCGTCTACTATTCGCTATAGTGTTGACTACATGTTTCCCAGCACGAGTACAGATATTGTGGGATAATCACAAAGATTCAATGACTGATGATATATTGCATCAACATCGTACACGGTGCAACGATCTAACGATAACATTCAGTGACGCTATGTACAATGAAGCATTGATTGCTATTGAGGATCTTGCATTGTCATTACCAACTTATCACTCACTCATTTCGGTATGAATTCGCCAAATCGAACTGCATCTGATTTAATTAACACTGAAATGAATCGTGAACTGCAGTACAGCACTGTAGAAATGGCAGCGATTGTTACTCGCAATGTCCCACTAATGAATGACGAACAAAGTACCATTTATGACCGCATTTTGCTCGCAGTTTCAGCAGGGCAAGGTGAGTTCTTCTTTTTGGATGCACCGGGTGGAACTGGCAAAACATTCCTTATTTCACTAATTCTTGCTGAAATACGATCAACTAATAATATCGCATTGGCCGTTGCATCATCGGGCATTGCAGCAACTTTATTGGATGGAGGCAGAACAGCTCATTCAGTATTTAAGCTGCCACTAAATATTCAAAATAACCCTGACGCAGTGTGTAACATTAAAAAACAATCGTCCATGGCCACCGTGCTGAAACAGTGTAAAATTATCATCTGGGATGAATGTACTATGGCACACAAACATTCAATTGAGGCGTTGAACAGAATATTGAAAGATATTAAAAACAGCGATAAACTATTTTTCGGCACTCTGTTGGTGATTTCAGACAAACACTTCCCGTCATTCCACGTTCAACATACGCTGATGAGATCAACGCTTGCTTAAAATCATCTCCATTGTGGCGTAATATTGAAAAAGTACAGCTGAAAGTAAATATGCGCGTTCAAATGCTTCAAGATCCATCCGCTGAAACATTCTCAAAACAACTCTTAGATATCGGTGATGGAAAAGTTGCTACAGATGAAACTGGATACGTAAAATTACCGACCGATTTCTGCACAATCGCTGATTCGCAAGATACTCTCATTGAGCAAATATTTCCCGATGTACACACACAGTACATAAATCATGAGTGGCTTGCAGAAAGAGCTATTTTAGCAGCAAAAAATGCAGACGTTGACAATTTAAATTTGAAGATACAACAGTTGTTGCCAGAGAACTTGGTATCATACAAAACTGCGATGCCAGCGAAGCTGTCAATTTTTCCACAGAATTTTTGAACTCACTGGATTTGCCAGGCATGGCACCGCATAATTTAAAATTGAAGGTTGGATCTCCAATTATCTTGCTTCGTAATTTAAACCCGCCACGGCTGTGCAACGGTACGCGATTAGTCATTCGAAAATTGATGAAAAACGTTATCGAAGCCAGCATTTTAAATGGCTAGATCAAAGGTGAAAAGATATTAATACCACGGATTCCTATCATAACTACATATGTGCCAATTCAATTCAAACGAATTCAGTTTCCGATAATCCCAAGGCCAAACGATGTCTGTTTGTGGCTTAGATTTGAGTACACCATGTTTTTCACACGGGCAATTGTACGTAGCATGCTCTCCAGTGGGTAAGCCATCCAGTTTGTTTGTGCTCGCTAAAGATGGGCTAACAAAAAATATTGTTCACGCTATAGCATTAAAAGATTGATGTTGTTTGTTAGTGTTACTGTCGTAATTTATATGTGATATGTAATTTTAAGAAATAAACTATAAAAACTTAAAAATAATATTGTTTGGCGTTTGTTATTTTTATATTCCCTTATCGTTCATAACGCTCCATGCCTATTTCACGCATATACCACATACTTACACGCGCCTGTACTGGTGAGTGAAATGCCGATGTCACTTCTAAGTAAACAGCACGGAGTAGGGATGAGACTGAAGCCGGTCTCCTGTTGCACTCACACAAGAAGACTTCTCACTCCCTACACAGTTTTCAGCCATCATTATTGTTTATGTAACTCTCATATTAATATAATATATATGTATATATATAATTTAATAATATATAAACCAAAAACGGCTTTTGTGCTGTAAGTATACTTTTTTTATATAATTATGACAAAATAATTTTTTAGTAAAATTCAATTTTTTACAACTTTTGTTTCAAATTTTTTTTCATAAAACTATTATTTTCGCTATAATCCTGGCCGTAATTATAACTATAACGTTTTCCATCATTAAGTAATTTCATTAGTTCTATTTATATGTGTTTTGTACAGTGAGCAATGCCAAGAAAACGCAAAGGGGCTGATTTGAGCCGTAATACAAGTAGGTCCAGAAGTATGAGAGATCAAAGATCGCAAAGAACCGAAGAACAAATCCAGCAACAAAATGCTGATGCACGTGTGAGCATGGAGCAATTGCGTCAAGAACAATCAGAAGATACACGAGCTGAGCGCAATGAAGTTATACGTTTAGAACATCGACAATCACGCCGTTTTACGGTTAATACACGCAGAACAAATGACCAACAACGCCAACAGATACATCGTGCATTTACATCTGATTCATTTTTGCGTCTAGCATTCCAGTATGAGTCCGATATTGAATATTATGCTCATTCAGAAGTGGTAATTGGTGCTATGGGTAAGGAATGTCCGCATTGTCATGCTTTCAAATTCAAAAATGAGCCACCTGGGATGTGTTGCGCTTCAGGAAAAGTGCAACTACCTGAAATTGAAACACCACCTGAACCATTGAACGGTTTACTTATCGGCAAGGATCTAGATTCTAACGTATTCCTGAAGTCAATTCGAACATTCAATTCATGCTTTCAAATGTCATCGTTTGGAGTAATTTTGGTGGTACAGGTACACGAGAAATTGTGATTCGTAGAAGAAATAATAATCTTCAGTTCATTGCTGATACACATCGTTCATATGACGCTCTCCAATATCCGCTAATATTCTGGAAGGGGCAAGACGGATATTGCGTGAGCATAAAACAACGAGATTTAAATTAATATTCATAAATATATTATTACAGGAGCTGAAACAAACAAGAACGTTAGCTCGAAAGATTATTATGCGTACCGATTAATGATTCTTACGACATAATCAACTCAAGCTGCGTGCGGAAGAGTACATTCACTTACGAGAAGCTATTAACAACGCCGACGTCGCCGAAATTGGTAACTCTGTCATTTTACCATCATCGTACGTAGGCAGTCCACGTCATATTCAAGAATATATACAGGATGCTATGGCTTACGTGCGCGAATATGGACGACCGTGTTTATTTATCACGTTCACATGTAATCCAAAATGGCCAGAGATTACATCTTTGTTATTGCCTGGCCAAAATGCAATAAATCGTCATGACATTACAGCACGTGTATTCAGACAAAAGTTGAAGTCTCTAATAAGTTTCATTACTAAATTACATGTATTCGATCCCACACGTTGCTGGCTGTATTCAGTTGAGTGGCAAAAGCGAGGATTACCTCATGCTCACATTTTGGTTCGGTTAATCGACAAAATCCGTCCTGAAGAAATCGATAGTATCATTTCTGCGGAAATTCCAGATCCGTCTACTGACCAAGTGCTGTTTGATATTGTTACAGCAAACATGATCCATGGTCCATGCGGTACTCTTCATCGTTCATCGCCTTGCAGGGCATATGGAAAATGTAGTAAAAATTTCCCTAAAGATTTCACTAATGATACGAGAACAAATACCGACGGATATCCAATATATCGCCGGAGAAATCCCGATAATGGCGGACAATCATTTATTAAATCGTTGGGTGGTGTCGTATTCGCCTCTGCTAAGCATGACATACAATGCTCATATTAATGTTGAGTTTTGCAGTTGTGAAGAGCATCAAATATATTTGCAAGTATGTCCATAAAGGCAGTGATATGGCTGTGTTAAGAGTAGAAAATACTAATGTAAATGCTCCTCCAATGAATAAAAACGATGAAATTACGCTCTACCAAATTGGTCGGTACATCAGCTCCAATGAAGCTGCTTGGCGTATCTTCGGTTTTCCAATTCATGAACGGGATCCAGCAGTTCAGTTAGCCGTCCATCTTGAAAACGGACAGCGTGTATTTTTCACGAACGAGACAGTGATTGATCGTGGTACAAATGCACCTAAAACTACACTCACTGCATTTTTTGAATTGTGTAATAGTACGGATGATTTTGGTGCCTTTGCAAGAACATTACTCTATTCACAAGTACCACGCTATTTCACATGGGCTCAAACAAAAAAATGGATGCCTCGCAAGCAAAGCTCACCAGTTGATGCATGTCTCAATTTATTTGAATCGAACGCTTTGGGGCGATTATTTACAGTCAATCCAAGACACACGGAGTGCTTTTATCTTCGACTGGTGTTGATAAATGTTACTGGCCCATTATCATTTCAAGATATACGTAAAGTGAATGGGCATCAGTATCCAACATATAAAGACGCATGCCTTGCACTACAGCAATACAAATTCGTCTACTATTCGCTATAGTGTTGACTACATGTTTCCCAGCACGAGTACAGATATTGTGGGATAATCACAAAGATTCAATGACTGATGATATATTGCATCAACATCGTACACGGTGCAACGATCTAACGATAACATTCAGTGACGCTATGTACAATGAAGCATTGATTGCTATTGAGGATCTTGCATTGTCATTACCAACTTATCACTCACTCATTTCGGTATGAATTCGCCAAATCGAACTGCATCTGATTTAATTAACACTGAAATGAATCGTGAACTGCAGTACAGCACTGTAGAAATGGCAGCGATTGTTACTCGCAATGTCCCACTAATGAATGACGAACAAAGTACCATTTATGACCGCATTTTGCTCGCAGTTTCAGCAGGGCAAGGTGAGTTCTTCTTTTTGGATGCACCGGGTGGAACTGGCAAAACATTCCTTATTTCACTAATTCTTGCTGAAATACGATCAACTAATAATATCGCATTGGCCGTTGCATCATCGGGCATTGCAGCAACTTTATTGGATGGAGGCAGAACAGCTCATTCAGTATTTAAGCTGCCACTAAATATTCAAAATAACCCTGACGCAGTGTGTAACATTAAAAAACAATCGTCCATGGCCACCGTGCTGAAACAGTGTAAAATTATCATCTGGGATGAATGTACTATGGCACACAAACATTCAATTGAGGCGTTGAACAGAATATTGAAAGATATTAAAAACAGCGATAAACTATTTTTCGGCACTCTGTTGGTGATTTCAGACAAACACTTCCCGTCATTCCACGTTCAACATACGCTGATGAGATCAACGCTTGCTTAAAATCATCTCCATTGTGGCGTGATATTGAAAAAGTACAGCTGAAAGTAAATATGCGCGTTCAAATGCTTCAAGATCCATCCGCTGAAACATTCTCAAAACAACTCTTAGATATCGGTGATGGAAAAGTTGCTACAGATGAAACTGGATACGTAAAATTACCGACCGATTTCTGCACAATCGCTGATTCGCAAGATACTCTCATTGAGCAAATATTTCCCGATGTACACACACAGTACATAAATCATGAGTGGCTTGCAGAAAGAGCTATTTTAGCAGCAAAAAATGCAGACGTTGACAATTTAAATTTGAAGATACAACAGTTGTTGCCAGAGAACTTGGTATCATACAAAACTGCGATGCCAGCGAAGCTGTCAATTTTTCCACAGAATTTTTGAACTCACTGGATTTGCCAGGCATGGCACCGCATAATTTAAAATTGAAGGTTGGATCTCCAATTATCTTGCTTCGTAATTTAAACCCGCCACGGCTGTGCAACGGTACGCGATTAGTCATTCGAAAATTGATGAAAAACGTTATCGAAGCCAGCATTTTAAATGGCAAGATCAAAGGTGAAAAGATATTAATACCACGGATTCCTATCATAACTACATATGTGCCAATTCAATTCAAACGAATTCAGTTTCCGATAATCCCAAGGCCAAACGATGTCTGTTTGTGGCTTAGATTTGAGTACACCATGTTTTTCACACGGGCAATTGTACGTAGCATGCTCTCCAGTGGGTAAGCCATCCAGTTTGTTTGTGCTCGCTAAAGATGGGCTAACAAAAAATATTGTTCACGCTATAGCATTAAAAGATTGATGTTGTTTGTTAGTGTTACTGTCGTAATTTATATGTGATATGTAATTTTAAGAAATAAACTATAAAAACTTAAAAATAATATTGTTTGGCGTTTGTTATTTTTATATTCCCTTATCGTTCATAACGCTCCATGCCTATTTCACGCATATACCACATACTTACACGCGCCTGTACTGGTGAGTGAAATGCCGATGTCACTTCTAAGTAAACAGCACGGAGTAGGGATGAGACTGAAGCCGGTCTCCTGTTGCACTCACACAAAAAGACTTCTCACTCCCTACACAGTTTTCAGCCATCATTATTGTTTATGTAACTCTCATATTAATATAATATATATGTATATATATAATTTAATAATATATAAACCAAAAACGGCGTTTGTGCTGTAAGTATACTTTTTTTATATAATTATGACAAAATAATTTTTTAGTAAAATTCAATTTTTTACAACTTTTGTTTCAAATTTTTTTTCATAAAACTATTATTTTCGCTATAATCCTGGCCGTAATTATAACTATAACGCTTTCCATCATTAAGTAATTTCATTAGTTCTATTTATATGTGTTTTGTACAGTGAGCAATGCCAAGAAAACGCAAAGGGGCTGATTTGAGCCGTAATACAAGTAGGTCCAGAAGTATGAGAGATCAAAGATCGCAAAGAACCGAAGAACAAATCCAGCAACAAAATGCTGATGCACGTGTGAGCATGGAGCAATTGCGTCAAGAACAATCAGAAGATACACGAGCTGAGCGCAATGAAGTTATACGTTTAGAACATCGACAATCACGCCGTTTTACGGTTAATACACGCAGAACAAATGACCAACAACGCCAACAGATACATCGTGCATTTACATCTGATTCATTTTTGCGTCTAGCATTCCAGTATGAGTCCGATATTGAATATTATGCTCATTCAGAAGTGGTAATTGGTGCTATGGGTAAGGAATGTCCGCATTGTCATGCTTTCAAATTCAAAAATGAGCCACCTGGGATGTGTTGCGCTTCAGGAAAAGTGCAACTACCTGAAATTGAAACACCACCTGAACCATTGAACGGTTTACTTATCGGCAAGGATCTAGATTCTAACGTATTCCTGAAGTCAATTCGAACATTCAATTCATGCTTTAAAATGTCATCGTTTGGAGTAATTTTGGTGGTACAGGTACACGAGAAATTGTGATTCGTAGAAGAAATAATAATCTTCAGTTCATTGCTGATACACATCGTTCATATGACGCTCTCCAATATCCGCTAATATTCTGGAAGGGGCAAGACGGATATTGCGTGAGCATAAAACAACGAGATTTAAATTAATATTCATAAATATATTATTACAGGAGCTGAAACAAACAAGAACGTTAGCTCGAAAGATTATTATGCGTACCGATTAATGATTCTTACGACATAATCAACTCAAGCTGCGTGCGGAAGAGTACATTCACTTACGAGAAGCTATTAACAACGCCGACGTCGCCGAAATTGGTAACTCTGTCATTTTACCATCATCGTACGTAGGCAGTCCACGTCATATTCAAGAATATATACAGGATGCTATGGCTTACGTGCGCGAATATGGACGACCGTGTTTATTTATCACGTTCACATGTAATCCAAAATGGCCAGAGATTACATCTTTGTTATTGCCTGGCCAAAATGCAATAAATCGTCATGACATTACAGCACGTGTATTCAGACAAAAGTTGAAGTCTCTAATAAGTTTCATTACTAAATTACATGTATTCGATCCCACACGTTGCTGGCTGTATTCAGTTGAGTGGCAAAAGCGAGGATTACCTCATGCTCACATTTTGGTTCGGTTAATCGACAAAATCCGTCCTGAAAAAATCGATAGTATCATTTCTGCGGAAATTCCAGATCCGTCTACTGACCAAGTGCTGTTTGATATTGTTACAGCAAACATGATCCATGGTCCATGCGGTACTCTTCATCGTTCATCGCCTTGCGGGCATATGGAAAATGTAGTAAAAATTTCCCTAAAGATTTCACTAATGATACGAGAACAAATACCGACGGATATCCAATATATCGCCGGAGAAATCCCGATAATGGCGGACAATCATTTATTAAATCGTTGGGTGGTGTCGTATTCGCCTCTGCTAAGCATGACATACAATGCTCATATTAATGTTGAGTTTTGCAGTTGTGAAGAGCATCAAATATATTTGCAAGTATGTCCATAAAGGCAGTGATATGGCTGTGTTAAGAGTAGAAAATACTAATGTAAATGCTCCTCCAATGAATAAAAACGATGAAATTACGCTCTACCAAATTGGTCGGTACATCAGCTCCAATGAAGCTGCTTGGCGTATCTTCGGTTTTCCAATTCATGAACGGGATCCAGCAGTTCAGTTAGCCGTCCATCTTGAAAACGGACAGCGTGTATTTTTCACGAACGAGACAGTGATTGATCGTGGTACAAATGCACCTAAAACTACACTCACAGCATTTTTTGAATTGTGTAATAGTACGGATGATTTTGGTGCCTTTGCAAGAACATTACTCTATTCACAAGTACCACGCTATTTCACATGGGCTCAAACAAAAAAATGGATGCCCCGCAAGCAAAGCTCACCAGTTGATGCATGTCTCAATTTATTTGAATCGAACGCTTTGGGGCGATTATTTACAGTCAATCCAAGACACACGGAGTGCTTTTATCTTCGACTGGTGTTGATAAATGTTACTGGCCCATTATCATTTCAAGATATACGTAAAGTGAATGGGCATCAGTATCCAACATATAAAGACGCATGCCTTGCACTACAGCAATACAAATTCGTCTACTATTCGCTATAGTGTTGACTACATGTTTCCCAGCACGAGTACAGATATTGTGGGATAATCACAAAGATTCAATGACTGATGATATATTGCATCAACATCGTACACGGTGCAACGATCTAACGATAACATTCAGTGACGCTATGTACAATGAAGCATTGATTGCTATTGAGGATCTTGCATTGTCATTACCAACTTATCACTCACTCATTTCGGTATGAATTCGCCAAATCGAACTGCATCTGATTTAATTAACACTGAAATGAATCGTGAACTGCAGTACAGCACTGTAGAAATGGCAGCGATTGTTACTCGCAATGTCCCACTAATGAATGACGAACAAAGTACCATTTATGACCGCATTTTGCTCGCAGTTTCAGCAGGGCAAGGTGAGTTCTTCTTTTTGGATGCACCGGGTGGAACTGGCAAAACATTCCTTATTTCACTAATTCTTGCTGAAATACGATCAACTAATAATATCGCATTGGCCGTTGCATCATCGGGCATTGCAGCAACTTTATTGGATGGAGGCAGAACAGCTCATTCAGTATTTAAGCTGCCACTAAATATTCAAAATAACCCTGACGCAGTGTGTAACATTAAAAAACAATCGTCCATGGCCACCGTGCTGAAACAGTGTAAAATTATCATCTGGGATGAATGTACTATGGCACACAAACATTCAATTGAGGCGTTGAACAGAACATTGAAAGATATTAAAAATAACGATAAACTATTTTTCGGCACTCTGTTGGTGATTTCAGACAAACACTTCCCGTCATTCCACGTTCAACATACGCTGATGAGATCAACGTTTGCTTAAAATCATCTCCATTGTGGCGTAATATTGAAAAAGTACGGCTGAAAGTAAATATGCGCGTTCAAATGCTTCAAGATACATCCGCTGAAACATTCTCAAAACAACTCTTAGATATCGGTGATGGAAAAGTTGCTACAGATAAAACTGGATACGTAGAATTACCGACCGATTTCTGCACAATCGCAGTTTCGCAAGATACTCTCATTGAGCAAATATTTCCCGATGTACACACACAGTACATAAATCATGAGTGGCTTGCAGAAAGAGCTATTTTAGCAGCAAAAAATGCAGACGTTGACAATTTAAATTTGAAGATACAACAGTTGTTGCCAGAGAACTTGGTATCATACAAAACTGCGATGCCAGCGAAGCTGTCAATTTTTCCACAGAATTTTTGAACTCACTGGATTTGCCAGGCATGGCACCGCATAATTTAAAATTGAAGGTTGGATCTCCAATTATCTTGCTTCGTAATTTAAACCCGCCACGGCTGTGCAACGGTACGCGATTAGTCATTCGAAAATTGATGAAAAACGTTATCGAAGCCAGCATTTTAAATGGCAAGATCAAAGGTGAAAAGATATTAATACCACGGATTCCTATCATAACTACAGATGTGCCAATTCAATTCAAACGAATTCAGTTTCCGATAATCCCAAGGCCAAACGATGTCTGTTTGTGGCTTAGATTTGAGTACACCATGTTTTTCACACGGGCAATTGTACGTAGCATGCTCTCCAGTGGGTAAGCCATCCAGTTTGTTTGTGCTCGCTAAAGATGGGCTAACAAAAAATATTGTTCACGCTATAGCATTAAAAGATTGATGTTGTTTGTTAGTGTTACTGTCGTAATTTATATGTGATATGTAATTTTAAGAAATAAACTATAATAACTTAAAAATAATATTGTTTGGCGTTTGTTATTTTTATATTCCCTTATCGTTCATAACGCTCCATGCCTATTTCACGCATATACCACATACTTACACGCGCCTGTACTGGTGAGTGAAATGCCGATGTCACTTCTAAGTAAACAGCACGGAGTAGGGATGAGACTGAAGCCGGTCTCCTGTTGCACTCACACAAGAAGACTTCTCACTCCCTACACAGTTTTCAGCCATCATTATTGTTTATGTAACTCTCATATTAATATAATATATATGTATATATATAATTTAATAATATATAAACCAAAAACGGCGTTTGTGCTGTAAGTATACTTTTTTTATATAATTATGACAAAATAATTTTTTAGTAAAATTCAATTTTTTACAACTTTTGTTTCAAATTTTTTTTCATAAAACTATTATTTTCGCTATAATCCTGGCCGTAATTATAACTATAACGCTTTCCATCATTAAGTAATTTCATTAGTTCTATTTATATGTGTTTTGTACAGTGAGCAATGCCAAGAAAACGCAAAGGGGCTGATTTGAGCCGTAATACAAGTAGGTCCAGAAGTATGAGAGATCAAAGATCGCAAAGAACCGAAGAACAAATCCAGCAACAAAATGCTGATGCACGTGTGAGCATGGAGCAATTGCGTCAAGAACAATCAGAAGATACACGAGCTGAGCGCAATGAAGTTATACGTTTAGAACATCGACAATCACGCCGTTTTACGGTTAATACACGCAGAACAAATGACCAACAACGCCAACAGATACATCGTGCATTTACATCTGATTCATTTTTGCGTCTAGCATTCCAGTATGAGTCCGATATTGAATATTATGCTCATTCAGAAGTGGTAATTGGTGCTATGGGTAAGGAATGTCCGCATTGTCATGCTTTCAAATTCAAAAATGAGCCACCTGGGATGTGTTGCGCTTCAGGAAAAGTGCAACTACCTGAAATTGAAACACCACCTGAACCATTGAACGGTTTACTTATCGGCAAGGATCTAGATTCTAACGTATTCCTGAAGTCAATTCGAACATTCAATTCATGCTTTAAAATGTCATCGTTTGGAGTAATTTTGGTGGTACAGGTACACGAGAAATTGTGATTCGTAGAAGAAATAATAATCTTCAGTTCATTGCTGATACACATCGTTCATATGACGCTCTCCAATATCCGCTAATATTCTGGAAGGGGCAAGACGGATATTGCGTGAGCATAAAACAACGAGATTTAAATTAATATTCATAAATATATTATTACAGGAGCTGAAACAAACAAGAACGTTAGCTCGAAAGATTATTATGCGTACCGATTAATGATTCTTACGACATAATCAACTCAAGCTGCGTGCGGAAGAGTACATTCACTTACGAGAAGCTATTAACAACGCCGACGTCGCCGAAATTGGTAACTCTGTCATTTTACCATCATCGTACGTAGGCAGTCCACGTCATATTCAAGAATATATACAGGATGCTATGGCTTACGTGCGCGAATATGGACGACCGTGTTTATTTATCACGTTCACATGTAATCCAAAATGGCCAGAGATTACATCTTTGTTATTGCCTGGCCAAAATGCAATAAATCGTCATGACATTACAGCACGTGTATTCAGACAAAAGTTGAAGTCTCTAATAAGTTTCATTACTAAATTACATGTATTCGATCCCACACGTTGCTGGCTGTATTCAGTTGAGTGGCAAAAGCGAGGATTACCTCATGCTCACATTTTGGTTCGGTTAATCGACAAAATCCGTCCTGAAAAAATCGATAGTATCATTTCTGCGGAAATTCCAGATCCGTCTACTGACCAAGTGCTGTTTGATATTGTTACAGCAAACATGATCCATGGTCCATGCGGTACTCTTCATCGTTCATCGCCTTGCGGGCATATGGAAAATGTAGTAAAAATTTCCCTAAAGATTTCACTAATGATACGAGAACAAATACCGACGGATATCCAATATATCGCCGGAGAAATCCCGATAATGGCGGACAATCATTTATTAAATCGTTGGGTGGTGTCGTATTCGCCTCTGCTAAGCATGACATACAATGCTCATATTAATGTTGAGTTTTGCAGTTGTGAAGAGCATCAAATATATTTGCAAGTATGTCCATAAAGGCAGTGATATGGCTGTGTTAAGAGTAGAAAATACTAATGTAAATGCTCCTCCAATGAATAAAAACGATGAAATTACGCTCTACCAAATTGGTCGGTACATCAGCTCCAATGAAGCTGCTTGGCGTATCTTCGGTTTTCCAATTCATGAACGGGATCCAGCAGTTCAGTTAGCCGTCCATCTTGAAAACGGACAGCGTGTATTTTTCACGAACGAGACAGTGATTGATCGTGGTACAAATGCACCTAAAACTACACTCACAGCATTTTTTGAATTGTGTAATAGTACGGATGATTTTGGTGCCTTTGCAAGAACATTACTCTATTCACAAGTACCACGCTATTTCACATGGGCTCAAACAAAAAAATGGATGCCTCGCAAGCAAAGCTCACCAGTTGATGCATGTCTCAATTTATTTGAATCGAACGCTTTGGGGCGATTATTTACAGTCAATCCAAGACACACGGAGTGCTTTTATCTTCGACTGGTGTTGATAAATGTTACTGGCCCATTATCATTTCAAGATATACGTAAAGTGAATGGGCATCAGTATCCAACATATAAAGACGCATGCCTTGCACTACAGCAATACAAATTCGTCTACTATTCGCTATAGTGTTGACTACATGTTTCCCAGCACGAGTACAGATATTGTGGGATAATCACAAAGATTCAATGACTGATGATATATTGCATCAACATCGTACACGGTGCAACGATCTAACGATAACATTCAGTGACGCTATGTACAATGAAGCATTGATTGCTATTGAGGATCTTGCATTGTCATTACCAACTTATCACTCACTCATTTCGGTATGAATTCGCCAAATCGAACTGCATCTGATTTAATTAACACTGAAATGAATCGTGAACTGCAGTACAGCACTGTAGAAATGGCAGCGATTGTTACTCGCAATGTCCCACTAATGAATGACGAACAAAGTACCATTTATGACCGCATTTTGCTCGCAGTTTCAGCAGGGCAAGGTGAGTTCTTCTTTTTGGATGCACCGGGTGGAACTGGCAAAACATTCCTTATTTCACTAATTCTTGCTGAAATACGATCAACTAATAATATCGCATTGGCCGTTGCATCATCGGGCATTGCAGCAACTTTATTGGATGGAGGCAGAACAGCTCATTCAGTATTTAAGCTGCCACTAAATATTCAAAATAACCCTGACGCAGTGTGTAACATTAAAAAACAATCGTCCATGGCCACCGTGCTGAAACAGTGTAAAATTATCATCTGGGATGAATGTACTATGGCACACAAACATTCAATTGAGGCGTTGAACAGAATATTGAAAGATATTAAAAACAGCGATAAACTATTTTTCGGCACTCTGTTGGTGATTTCAGACAAACACTTCCCGTCATTCCACGTTCAACATACGCTGATGAGATCAACGCTTGCTTAAAATCATCTCCATTGTGGCGTGATATTGAAAAAGTACAGCTGAAAGTAAATATGCGCGTTCAAATGCTTCAAGATCCATCCGCTGAAACATTCTCAAAACAACTCTTAGATATCGGTGATGGAAAAGTTGCTACAGATGAAACTGGATACGTAAAATTACCGACCGATTTCTGCACAATCGCTGATTCGCAAGATACTCTCATTGAGCAAATATTTCCCGATGTACACACACAGTACATAAATCATGAGTGGCTTGCAGAAAGAGCTATTTTAGCAGCAAAAAATGCAGACGTTGACAATTTAAATTTGAAGATACAACAGTTGTTGCCAGAGAACTTGGTATCATACAAAACTGCGATGCCAGCGAAGCTGTCAATTTTTCCACAGAATTTTTGAACTCACTGGATTTGCCAGGCATGGCACCGCATAATTTAAAATTGAAGGTTGGATCTCCAATTATCTTGCTTCGTAATTTAAACCCGCCACGGCTGTGCAACGGTACGCGATTAGTCATTCGAAAATTGATGAAAAACGTTATCGAAGCCAGCATTTTAAATGGCAAGATCAAAGGTGAAAAGATATTAATACCACGGATTCCTATCATAACTACATATGTGCCAATTCAATTCAAACGAATTCAGTTTCCGATAATCCCAAGGCCAAACGATGTCTGTTTGTGGCTTAGATTTGAGTACACCATGTTTTTCACACGGGCAATTGTACGTAGCATGCTCTCCAGTGGGTAAGCCATCCAGTTTGTTTGTGCTCGCTAAAGATGGGCTAACAAAAAATATTGTTCACGCTATAGCATTAAAAGATTGATGTTGTTTGTTAGTGTTACTGTCGTAATTTATATGTGATATGTAATTTTAAGAAATAAACTATAAAAACTTAAAAATAATATTGTTTGGCGTTTGTTATTTTTATATTCCCTTATCGTTCATAACGCTCCATGCCTATTTCACGCATATACCACATACTTACACGCGCCTGTACTGGTGAGTGAAATGCCGATGTCACTTCTAAGTAAACAGCACGGAGTAGGGATGAGACTGAAGCCGGTCTCCTGTTGCACTCACACAAGAAGACTTCTCACTCCCTACACAGTTTTCAGCCATCATTATTGTTTATGTAACTCTCATATTAATATAATATATATGTATATATATAATTTAATAATATATAAACCAAAAACGGCGTTTGTGCTGTAAGTATACTTTTTTTATATAATTATGACAAAATAATTTTTTAGTAAAATTCAATTTTTTACAACTTTTGTTTCAAATTTTTTTTCATAAAACTATTATTTTCGCTATAATCCTGGCCGTAATTATAACTATAACGCTTTCCATCATTAAGTAATTTCATTAGTTCTATTTATATGTGTTTTGTACAGTGAGCAATGCCAAGAAAACGCAAAGGGGCTGATTTGAGCCGTAATACAAGTAGGTCCAGAAGTATGAGAGATCAAAGATCGCAAAGAACCGAAGAACAAATCCAGCAACAAAATGCTGATGCACGTGTGAGCATGGAGCAATTGCGTCAAGAACAATCAGAAGATACACGAGCTGAGCGCAATGAAGTTATACGTTTAGAACATCGACAATCACGCCGTTTTACGGTTAATACACGCAGAACAAATGACCAACAACGCCAACAGATACATCGTGCATTTACATCTGATTCATTTTTGCGTCTAGCATTCCAGTATGAGTCCGATATTGAATATTATGCTCATTCAGAAGTGGTAATTGGTGCTATGGGTAAGGAATGTCCGCATTGTCATGCTTTCAAATTCAAAAATGAGCCACCTGGGATGTGTTGCGCTTCAGGAAAAGTGCAACTACCTGAAATTGAAACACCACCTGAACCATTGAACGGTTTACTTATCGGCAAGGATCTAGATTCTAACGTATTCCTGAAGTCAATTCGAACATTCAATTCATGCTTTAAAATGTCATCGTTTGGAGTAATTTTGGTGGTACAGGTACACGAGAAATTGTGATTCGTAGAAGAAATAATAATCTTCAGTTCATTGCTGATACACATCGTTCATATGACGCTCTCCAATATCCGCTAATATTCTGGAAGGGGCAAGACGGATATTGCGTGAGCATAAAACAACGAGATTTAAATTAATATTCATAAATATATTATTACAGGAGCTGAAACAAACAAGAACGTTAGCTCGAAAGATTATTATGCGTACCGATTAATGATTCTTACGACATAATCAACTCAAGCTGCGTGCGGAAGAGTACATTCACTTACGAGAAGCTATTAACAACGCCGACGTCGCCGAAATTGGTAACTCTGTCATTTTACCATCATCGTACGTAGGCAGTCCACGTCATATTCAAGAATATATACAGGATGCTATGGCTTACGTGCGCGAATATGGACGACCGTGTTTATTTATCACGTTCACATGTAATCCAAAATGGCCAGAGATTACATCTTTGTTATTGCCTGGCCAAAATGCAATAAATCGTCATGACATTACAGCACGTGTATTCAGACAAAAGTTGAAGTCTCTAATAAGTTTCATTACTAAATTACATGTATTCGATCCCACACGTTGCTGGCTGTATTCAGTTGAGTGGCAAAAGCGAGGATTACCTCATGCTCACATTTTGGTTCGGTTAATCGACAAAATCCGTCCTGAAAAAATCGATAGTATCATTTCTGCGGAAATTCCAGATCCGTCTACTGACCAAGTGCTGTTTGATATTGTTACAGCAAACATGATCCATGGTCCATGCGGTACTCTTCATCGTTCATCGCCTTGCGGGCATATGGAAAATGTAGTAAAAATTTCCCTAAAGATTTCACTAATGATACGAGAACAAATACCGACGGATATCCAATATATCGCCGGAGAAATCCCGATAATGGCGGACAATCATTTATTAAATCGTTGGGTGGTGTCGTATTCGCCTCTGCTAAGCATGACATACAATGCTCATATTAATGTTGAGTTTTGCAGTTGTGAAGAGCATCAAATATATTTGCAAGTATGTCCATAAAGGCAGTGATATGGCTGTGTTAAGAGTAGAAAATACTAATGTAAATGCTCCTCCAATGAATAAAAACGATGAAATTACGCTCTACCAAATTGGTCGGTACATCAGCTCCAATGAAGCTGCTTGGCGTATCTTCGGTTTTCCAATTCATGAACGGGATCCAGCAGTTCAGTTAGCCGTCCATCTTGAAAACGGACAGCGTGTATTTTTCACGAACGAGACAGTGATTGATCGTGGTACAAATGCACCTAAAACTACACTCACAGCATTTTTTGAATTGTGTAATAGTACGGATGATTTTGGTGCCTTTGCAAGAACATTACTCTATTCACAAGTACCACGCTATTTCACATGGGCTCAAACAAAAAAATGGATGCCCCGCAAGCAAAGCTCACCAGTTGATGCATGTCTCAATTTATTTGAATCGAACGCTTTGGGGCGATTATTTACAGTCAATCCAAGACACACGGAGTGCTTTTATCTTCGACTGGTGTTGATAAATGTTACTGGCCCATTATCATTTCAAGATATACGTAAAGTGAATGGGCATCAGTATCCAACATATAAAGACGCATGCCTTGCACTACAGCAATACAAATTCGTCTACTATTCGCTATAGTGTTGACTACATGTTTCCCAGCACGAGTACAGATATTGTGGGATAATCACAAAGATTCAATGACTGATGATATATTGCATCAACATCGTACACGGTGCAACGATCTAACGATAACATTCAGTGACGCTATGTACAATGAAGCATTGATTGCTATTGAGGATCTTGCATTGTCATTACCAACTTATCACTCACTCATTTCGGTATGAATTCGCCAAATCGAACTGCATCTGATTTAATTAACACTGAAATGAATCGTGAACTGCAGTACAGCACTGTAGAAATGGCAGCGATTGTTACTCGCAATGTCCCACTAATGAATGACGAACAAAGTACCATTTATGACCGCATTTTGCTCGCAGTTTCAGCAGGGCAAGGTGAGTTCTTCTTTTTGGATGCACCGGGTGGAACTGGCAAAACATTCCTTATTTCACTAATTCTTGCTGAAATACGATCAACTAATAATATCGCATTGGCCGTTGCATCATCGGGCATTGCAGCAACTTTATTGGATGGAGGCAGAACAGCTCATTCAGTATTTAAGCTGCCACTAAATATTCAAAATAACCCTGACGCAGTGTGTAACATTAAAAAACAATCGTCCATGGCCACCGTGCTGAAACAGTGTAAAATTATCATCTGGGATGAATGTACTATGGCACACAAACATTCAATTGAGGCGTTGAACAGAACATTGAAAGATATTAAAAATAACGATAAACTATTTTTCGGCACTCTGT
This sequence comes from Eristalis pertinax, assembly GCA_907269125.1. Classification (NCBI taxonomy): domain Eukaryota; kingdom Metazoa; phylum Arthropoda; class Insecta; order Diptera; family Syrphidae; genus Eristalis; species Eristalis pertinax. The sequence continues at coordinate 86,949,382 of OU026145.1, forward strand.
TGGTGATTTCAGACAAACACTTCCCGTCATTCCACGTTCAACATACGCTGATGAGATCAACGTTTGCTTAAAATCATCTCCATTGTGGCGTAATATTGAAAAAGTACGGCTGAAAGTAAATATGCGCGTTCAAATGCTTCAAGATACATCCGCTGAAACATTCTCAAAACAACTCTTAGATATCGGTGATGGAAAAGTTGCTACAGATAAAACTGGATACGTAGAATTACCGACCGATTTCTGCACAATCGCAGTTTCGCAAGATACTCTCATTGAGCAAATATTTCCCGATGTACACACACAGTACATAAATCATGAGTGGCTTGCAGAAAGAGCTATTTTAGCAGCAAAAAATGCAGACGTTGACAATTTAAATTTGAAGATACAACAGTTGTTGCCAGAGAACTTGGTATCATACAAAACTGCGATGCCAGCGAAGCTGTCAATTTTTCCACAGAATTTTTGAACTCACTGGATTTGCCAGGCATGGCACCGCATAATTTAAAATTGAAGGTTGGATCTCCAATTATCTTGCTTCGTAATTTAAACCCGCCACGGCTGTGCAACGGTACGCGATTAGTCATTCGAAAATTGATGAAAAACGTTATCGAAGCCAGCATTTTAAATGGCAAGATCAAAGGTGAAAAGATATTAATACCACGGATTCCTATCATAACTACAGATGTGCCAATTCAATTCAAACGAATTCAGTTTCCGATAATCCCAAGGCCAAACGATGTCTGTTTGTGGCTTAGATTTGAGTACACCATGTTTTTCACACGGGCAATTGTACGTAGCATGCTCTCCAGTGGGTAAGCCATCCAGTTTGTTTGTGCTCGCTAAAGATGGGCTAACAAAAAATATTGTTCACGCTATAGCATTAAAAGATTGATGTTGTTTGTTAGTGTTACTGTCGTAATTTATATGTGATATGTAATTTTAAGAAATAAACTATAATAACTTAAAAATAATATTGTTTGGCGTTTGTTATTTTTATATTCCCTTATCGTTCATAACGCTCCATGCCTATTTCACGCATATACCACATACTTACACGCGCCTGTACTGGTGAGTGAAATGCCGATGTCACTTCTAAGTAAACAGCACGGAGTAGGGATGAGACTGAAGCCGGTCTCCTGTTGCACTCACACAAGAAGACTTCTCACTCCCTACACAGTTTTCAGCCATCATTATTGTTTATGTAACTCTCATATTAATATAATATATATGTATATATATAATTTAATAATATATAAACCAAAAACGGCGTTTGTGCTGTAAGTATACTTTTTTTATATAATTATGACAAAATAATTTTTTAGTAAAATTCAATTTTTTACAACTTTTGTTTCAAATTTTTTTTCATAAAACTATTATTTTCGCTATAATCCTGGCCGTAATTATAACTATAACGCTTTCCATCATTAAGTAATTTCATTAGTTCTATTTATATGTGTTTTGTACAGTGAGCAATGCCAAGAAAACGCAAAGGGGCTGATTTGAGCCGTAATACAAGTAGGTCCAGAAGTATGAGAGATCAAAGATCGCAAAGAACCGAAGAACAAATCCAGCAACAAAATGCTGATGCACGTGTGAGCATGGAGCAATTGCGTCAAGAACAATCAGAAGATACACGAGCTGAGCGCAATGAAGTTATACGTTTAGAACATCGACAATCACGCCGTTTTACGGTTAATACACGCAGAACAAATGACCAACAACGCCAACAGATACATCGTGCATTTACATCTGATTCATTTTTGCGTCTAGCATTCCAGTATGAGTCCGATATTGAATATTATGCTCATTCAGAAGTGGTAATTGGTGCTATGGGTAAGGAATGTCCGCATTGTCATGCTTTCAAATTCAAAAATGAGCCACCTGGGATGTGTTGCGCTTCAGGAAAAGTGCAACTACCTGAAATTGAAACACCACCTGAACCATTGAACGGTTTACTTATCGGCAAGGATCTAGATTCTAACGTATTCCTGAAGTCAATTCGAACATTCAATTCATGCTTTAAAATGTCATCGTTTGGAGTAATTTTGGTGGTACAGGTACACGAGAAATTGTGATTCGTAGAAGAAATAATAATCTTCAGTTCATTGCTGATACACATCGTTCATATGACGCTCTCCAATATCCGCTAATATTCTGGAAGGGGCAAGACGGATATTGCGTGAGCATAAAACAACGAGATTTAAATTAATATTCATAAATATATTATTACAGGAGCTGAAACAAACAAGAACGTTAGCTCGAAAGATTATTATGCGTACCGATTAATGATTCTTACGACATAATCAACTCAAGCTGCGTGCGGAAGAGTACATTCACTTACGAGAAGCTATTAACAACGCCGACGTCGCCGAAATTGGTAACTCTGTCATTTTACCATCATCGTACGTAGGCAGTCCACGTCATATTCAAGAATATATACAGGATGCTATGGCTTACGTGCGCGAATATGGACGACCGTGTTTATTTATCACGTTCACATGTAATCCAAAATGGCCAGAGATTACATCTTTGTTATTGCCTGGCCAAAATGCAATAAATCGTCATGACATTACAGCACGTGTATTCAGACAAAAGTTGAAGTCTCTAATAAGTTTCATTACTAAATTACATGTATTCGATCCCACACGTTGCTGGCTGTATTCAGTTGAGTGGCAAAAGCGAGGATTACCTCATGCTCACATTTTGGTTCGGTTAATCGACAAAATCCGTCCTGAAAAAATCGATAGTATCATTTCTGCGGAAATTCCAGATCCGTCTACTGACCAAGTGCTGTTTGATATTGTTACAGCAAACATGATCCATGGTCCATGCGGTACTCTTCATCGTTCATCGCCTTGCGGGCATATGGAAAATGTAGTAAAAATTTCCCTAAAGATTTCACTAATGATACGAGAACAAATACCGACGGATATCCAATATATCGCCGGAGAAATCCCGATAATGGCGGACAATCATTTATTAAATCGTTGGGTGGTGTCGTATTCGCCTCTGCTAAGCATGACATACAATGCTCATATTAATGTTGAGTTTTGCAGTTGTGAAGAGCATCAAATATATTTGCAAGTATGTCCATAAAGGCAGTGATATGGCTGTGTTAAGAGTAGAAAATACTAATGTAAATGCTCCTCCAATGAATAAAAACGATGAAATTACGCTCTACCAAATTGGTCGGTACATCAGCTCCAATGAAGCTGCTTGGCGTATCTTCGGTTTTCCAATTCATGAACGGGATCCAGCAGTTCAGTTAGCCGTCCATCTTGAAAACGGACAGCGTGTATTTTTCACGAACGAGACAGTGATTGATCGTGGTACAAATGCACCTAAAACTACACTCACAGCATTTTTTGAATTGTGTAATAGTACGGATGATTTTGGTGCCTTTGCAAGAACATTACTCTATTCACAAGTACCACGCTATTTCACATGGGCTCAAACAAAAAAATGGATGCCCCGCAAGCAAAGCTCACCAGTTGATGCATGTCTCAATTTATTTGAATCGAACGCTTTGGGGCGATTATTTACAGTCAATCCAAGACACACGGAGTGCTTTTATCTTCGACTGGTGTTGATAAATGTTACTGGCCCATTATCATTTCAAGATATACGTAAAGTGAATGGGCATCAGTATCCAACATATAAAGACGCATGCCTTGCACTACAGCAATACAAATTCGTCTACTATTCGCTATAGTGTTGACTACATGTTTCCCAGCACGAGTACAGATATTGTGGGATAATCACAAAGATTCAATGACTGATGATATATTGCATCAACATCGTACACGGTGCAACGATCTAACGATAACATTCAGTGACGCTATGTACAATGAAGCATTGATTGCTATTGAGGATCTTGCATTGTCATTACCAACTTATCACTCACTCATTTCGGTATGAATTCGCCAAATCGAACTGCATCTGATTTAATTAACACTGAAATGAATCGTGAACTGCAGTACAGCACTGTAGAAATGGCAGCGATTGTTACTCGCAATGTCCCACTAATGAATGACGAACAAAGTACCATTTATGACCGCATTTTGCTCGCAGTTTCAGCAGGGCAAGGTGAGTTCTTCTTTTTGGATGCACCGGGTGGAACTGGCAAAACATTCCTTATTTCACTAATTCTTGCTGAAATACGATCAACTAATAATATCGCATTGGCCGTTGCATCATCGGGCATTGCAGCAACTTTATTGGATGGAGGCAGAACAGCTCATTCAGTATTTAAGCTGCCACTAAATATTCAAAATAACCCTGACGCAGTGTGTAACATTAAAAAACAATCGTCCATGGCCACCGTGCTGAAACAGTGTAAAATTATCATCTGGGATGAATGTACTATGGCACACAAACATTCAATTGAGGCGTTGAACAGAACATTGAAAGATATTAAAAATAACGATAAACTATTTTTCGGCACTCTGTTGGTGATTTCAGACAAACACTTCCCGTCATTCCACGTTCAACATACGCTGATGAGATCAACGTTTGCTTAAAATCATCTCCATTGTGGCGTAATATTGAAAAAGTACGGCTGAAAGTAAATATGCGCGTTCAAATGCTTCAAGATACATCCGCTGAAACATTCTCAAAACAACTCTTAGATATCGGTGATGGAAAAGTTGCTACAGATAAAACTGGATACGTAGAATTACCGACCGATTTCTGCACAATCGCAGTTTCGCAAGATACTCTCATTGAGCAAATATTTCCCGATGTACACACACAGTACATAAATCATGAGTGGCTTGCAGAAAGAGCTATTTTAGCAGCAAAAAATGCAGACGTTGACAATTTAAATTTGAAGATACAACAGTTGTTGCCAGAGAACTTGGTATCATACAAAACTGCGATGCCAGCGAAGCTGTCAATTTTTCCACAGAATTTTTGAACTCACTGGATTTGCCAGGCATGGCACCGCATAATTTAAAATTGAAGGTTGGATCTCCAATTATCTTGCTTCGTAATTTAAACCCGCCACGGCTGTGCAACGGTACGCGATTAGTCATTCGAAAATTGATGAAAAACGTTATCGAAGCCAGCATTTTAAATGGCAAGATCAAAGGTGAAAAGATATTAATACCACGGATTCCTATCATAACTACAGATGTGCCAATTCAATTCAAACGAATTCAGTTTCCGATAATCCCAAGGCCAAACGATGTCTGTTTGTGGCTTAGATTTGAGTACACCATGTTTTTCACACGGGCAATTGTACGTAGCATGCTCTCCAGTGGGTAAGCCATCCAGTTTGTTTGTGCTCGCTAAAGATGGGCTAACAAAAAATATTGTTCACGCTATAGCATTAAAAGATTGATGTTGTTTGTTAGTGTTACTGTCGTAATTTATATGTGATATGTAATTTTAAGAAATAAACTATAATAACTTAAAAATAATATTGTTTGGCGTTTGTTATTTTTATATTCCCTTATCGTTCATAACGCTCCATGCCTATTTCACGCATATACCACATACTTACACGCGCCTGTACTGGTGAGTGAAATGCCGATGTCACTTCTAAGTAAACAGCACGGAGTAGGGATGAGACTGAAGCCGGTCTCCTGTTGCACTCACACAAGAAGACTTCTCTCACTCCCTACACAGTTTTCAGCCATCATTATTGTTTATGTAACTCTCATATTAATATAATATATATGTATATATATAATTTAATAATATATAAACCAAAAACGGCTTTTGTGCTGTAAGTATACTTTTTTTATATAATTATGACAAAATAATTTTTTAGTAAAATTCAATTTTTTACAACTTTTGTTTCAATTTTTTTTTCATAAAACTATTATTTTCGCTATAATCCTGGCCGTAATTATAACTATAACGTTTTCCATCATTAAGTAATTTCATTAATTCTATTTATATGTGTTTTGTACAGTGAGCAATGCCAAGAAAACGCAAAGGGGCTGATTTGAGCCGTAATACAAGTAGGTCCAGAAGTATGAGAGATCAAAGATCCCAAAGAACCGAAGAACAAATCCAGCAACAAAATGCTGATGCACGTGTGAGCATGGAGCAATTGCGTCAAGAACAATCAGAAGATACACGAGCTGAGCGCAATGAAGTTATACGTTTAGAACATCGACAATCACGCCGTTTTACGGTTAATACACGCAGAACAAATGACCAACAACGCCAACAGATACATCGTGCATTTACATCTGATTCATTTTTGCGTCTAGCATTCCAGTATGAGTCCGATATTGAATATTATGCTCATTCAGAAGTGGTAATTGGTGCTATGGGTAAGGAATGTCCGCATTGTCATGCTTTCAAATTCAAAAATGAGCCACCTGGGATGTGTTGCGCTTCAGGAAAAGTGCAACTACCTGAAATTGAAACACCACCTGAACCATTGAACGGTTTACTTATCGGCAAGGATCTAGATTCTAACGTATTCCTGAAGTCAATTCGAACATTCAATTCATGCTTTAAAATGTCATCGTTTGGAGTCATTTTGGTGGTACAGGTACACGAGAAATTGTGATTCGTAGAAGAAATAATAATCTTCAGTTCATTGCTGATACACATCGTTCATATGACGCTCTCCAATATCCGCTAATATTCTGGAAGGGGCAAGACGGATATTGCGTGAGCATAAAACAACGAGATTTAAATTAATATTCATAAATATATTATTACAGGAGCTGAAACAAACAAGAACGTTAGCTCGAAAGATTATTATGCGTACCGATTAATGATTCTTACGACATAATCAACTCAAGCTGCGTGCGGAAGAGTACATTCACTTACGAGAAGCTATTAACAACGCCGACGTCACCGAAATTGGTAACTCTGTCATTTTACCATCATCGTACGTAGGCAGTCCACGTCATATTCAAGAATATATACAGGATGCTATGGCTTACGTGCGCGAATATGGACGACCGTGTTTATTTATCACGTTCACATGTAATCCAAAATGGCCAGAGATTACATCTTTGTTATTGCCTGGCCAAAATGCAATAAATCGTCATGACATTACAGCACGTGTATTCAGACAAAAGTTGAAGTCTCTAATAAGTTTCATTACTAAATTACATGTATTCGATCCCACACGTTGCTGGCTGTATTCAGTTGAGTGGCAAAAGCGAGGATTACCTCATGCTCACATTTTGGTTCGGTTAATCGACAAAATCCGTCCTGAAAAAATCGATAGTATCATTTCTGCGGAAATTCCAGATCCGTCTACTGACCAAGTGCTGTTTGATATTGTTACAGCAAACATGATCCATGGTCCATGCGGTACTCTTCATCGTTCATCGCCTTGCAGGGCATATGGAAAATGTAGTAAAAATTTCCCTAAAGATTTCACTAATGATACGAGAACAAATACCGACGGATATCCAATATATCGCCGGAGAAATCCCGATAATGGCGGACAATCATTTATTAAATCGTTGGGTGGTGTCGTATTCGCCTCTGCTAAGCATGACATACAATGCTCATATTAATGTTGAGTTTTGCAGTTGTGAAGAGCATCAAATATATTTGCAAGTATGTCCATAAAGGCAGTGATATGGCTGTGTTAAGAGTAGAAAATACTAATGTAAATGCTCCTCCAATGAATAAAAACGATGAAATTACGCTCTACCAAATTGGTCGGTACATCAGCTCCAATGAAGCTGCTTGGCGTATCTTCGGTTTTCCAATTCATGAACGGGATCCAGCAGTTCAGTTAGCCGTCCATCTTGAAAACGGACAGCGTGTATTTTTCACGAACGAGACAGTGATTGATCGTGGTACAAATGCACCTAAAACTACACTCACAGCATTTTTTGAATTGTGTAATAGTACGGATGATTTTGGTGCCTTTGCAAGAACATTACTCTATTCACAAGTACCACGCTATTTCACATGGGCTCAAACAAAAAAATGGATGCCCCGCAAGCAAAGCTCACCAGTTGATGCATGTCTCAATTTATTTGAATCGAACGCTTTGGGGCGATTATTTACAGTCAATCCAAGACACACGGAGTGCTTTTATCTTCGACTGGTGTTGATAAATGTTACTGGCCCATTATCATTTCAAGATATACGTAAAGTGAATGGGCATCAGTATCCAACATATAAAGACGCATGCCTTGCACTACAGCAATACAAATTCGTCTACTATTCGCTATAGTGTTGACTACATGTTTCCCAGCACGAGTACAGATATTGTGGGATAATCACAAAGATTCAATGACTGATGATATATTGCATCAACATCGTACACGGTGCAACGATCTAACGATAACATTCAGTGACGCTATGTACAATGAAGCATTGATTGCTATTGAGGATCTTGCATTGTCATTACCAACTTATCACTCACTCATTTCGGTATGAATTCGCCAAATCGAACTGCATCTGATTTAATTAACACTGAAATGAATCGTGAACTGCAGTACAGCACTGTAGAAATGGCAGCGATTGTTACTCGCAATGTCCCACTAATGAATGACGAACAAAGTACCATTTATGACCGCATTTTGCTCGCAGTTTCAGCAGGGCAAGGTGAGTTCTTCTTTTTGGATGCACCGGGTGGAACTGGCAAAACATTCCTTATTTCACTAATTCTTGCTGAAATACGATCAACTAATAATATCGCATTGGCCGTTGCATCATCGGGCATTGCAGCAACTTTATTGGATGGAGGCAGAACAGCTCATTCAGTATTTAAGCTGCCACTAAATATTTAAAATAACCCTGACGCAGTGTGTAACATTAAAAAACAATCGTCCATGGCCACCGTGCTGAAACAGTGTAAAATTATCATCTGGGATGAATGTACTATGGCACACAAACATTCAATTGAGGCGTTGAACAGAATATTGAAAGATATTAAAAACAGCGATAAACTATTTTTCGGCACTCTGTTGGTGATTTCAGACAAACACTTCCCGTCATTCCACGTTCAACATACGCTGATGAGATCAACGCTTGCTTAAAATCATCTCCATTGTGGCGTAATATTGAAAAAGTACAGCTGAAAGTAAATATGCGCGTTCAAATGCTTCAAGATCCATCCGCTGAAACATTCTCAAAACAACTCTTAGATATCGGTGATGGAAAAGTTGCTACAGATGAAACTGGATACGTAAAATTACCGACCGATTTCTGCACAATCGCTGATTCGCAAGATACTCTCATTGAGCAAATATTTCCCGATGTACACACACAGTACATAAATCATGAGTGGCTTGCAGAAAGAGGTATTTTAGCAGCAAAAAATGCAGACGTTGACAATTTAAATTTGAAGATACAACAGTTGTTGCCAGAGAACTTGGTATAATACAAAACTGCGATGCCAGCGAAGCTGTCAATTTTTCCACAGAATTTTTGAACTCGCTGGATTTGCCAGGCATGGCACCGCATAATTTAAAATTGAAGGTTGGATCTCCAATTATCTTGCTTCGTAATTTAAACCCGCCACGGCTGTGCAACGGTACGCGATTAGTCATTCGAAAATTGATGAAAAACGTTATCGAAGCCAGCATTTTAAATGGCAAGATCAAAGGTGAAAAGATATTAATACCACGGATTCCTATCATAACTACAGATGTGCCAATTCAATTCAAACGAATTCAGTTTCCGATAATCCCAAGGCCAAACGATGTCTGTTTGTGGCTTAGATTTGAGTACACCATGTTTTTCACACGGGCAATTGTACGTAGCATGCTCTCCAGTGGGTAAGCCATCCAGTTTGTTTGTGCTCGCTAAAGATGGGCTAACAAAAAATATTGTTCACGCTATAGCATTAAAAGATTGATGTTGTTTGTTAGTGTTACTGTCGTAATTTATATGTGATATGTAATTTTAAGAAATAAACTATAATAACTTAAAAATAATATTGTTTGGCGTTTGTTATTTTTATATTCCCTTATCGTTCATAACGCTCCATGCCTATTTCACGCATATACCACATACTTACACGCGCCTGTACTGGTGAGTGAAATGCCGATGTCACTTCTAAGTAAACAGCACGGAGTAGGGATGAGACTGAAGCCGGTCTCCTGTTGCACTCACACAAGAAGACTTCTCTCACTCCCTACACAGTTTTCAGCCATCATTATTGTTTATGTAACTCTCATATTAATATAATATATATGTATATATATAATTTAATAATATATAAACCAAAAACGGCTTTTGTGCTGTAAGTATACTTTTTTTATATAATTATGACAAAATAATTTTTTAGTAAAATTCAATTTTTTACAACTTTTGTTTCATTTTTTTTTTCATAAAACTATTATTTTCGCTATAATCCTGGCCGTAATTATAACTATAACGTTTTCCATCATTAAGTAATTTCATTAATTCTATTTATATGTGTTTTGTACAGTGAGCAATGCCAAGAAAACGCAAAGGGGCTGATTTGAGCCGTAATACAAGTAGGTCCAGAAGTATGAGAGATCAAAGATCGCAAAGAACCGAAGAACAAATCCAGCAACAAAATGCTGATGCACGTGTGAGCATGGAGCAATTGCGTCAAGAACAATCAGAAGATACACGAGCTGAGCGCAATGAAGTTATACGTTTAGAACATCGACAATCACGCCGTTTTACGGTTAATACACGCAGAACAAATGACCAACAACGCCAACAGATACATCGTGCATTTACATCTGATTCATTTTTGCGTCTAGCATTCCAGTATGAGTCCGATATTGAATATTATGCTCATTCAGAAGTGGTAATTGGTGCTATGGGTAAGGAATGTCCGCATTGTCATGCTTTCAAATTCAAAAATGAGCTACCTGGGATGTGTTGCGCTTCAGGAAAAGTGCAACTACCTGAAATTGAAACACCAGCAGAACCATTGAACGGTTTACTTATCGGCAAGGATCCAGATTCTAACGTATTCCTGAAGTCAATTCGAACATTCAATTCATGCTTTCAAATGTCATCGTTTGGAGTCATTTTGGAAGTACAGGTACACGAGAAATTGTGATTCGTAGAAGAAATAATAATCTTCAGTTCATTGCTGATACACATCGTTCATATGACGCTCTCCAATATCCGCTAATATTCTGGAAGGGGCAAGACGGATATTGCGTGAGCATAAAACAACGAGATTTAAATTAATATTCATAAATATATTATTACAGGAGCTGAAACAAACAAGAACGTTAGCTCGAAAGATTATTATGCGTACCGATTAATGATTCTTACGACATAATCAACTCAAGCTGCGTGCGGAAGAGTACATTCACTTACGAAAAGCTATTAACAACGCCGACGTCGCCGAAATTGGTAACTCTGTCATTTAACCATCATCGTACGTAGGCAGTCCACGTCATATTCAAGAATATATACAGGATGCTATGGCTTACGTGCGCGAATATGGACGACCGTGTTTATTTATCACGTTCACATGTAATCCAAAATGGCCAGAGATTACATCTTTGTTATTGCCTGGCCAAAATGCAATAAATCGTCATGACATTACAGCACGTGTATTCAGACAAAAGTTGAAGTCTCTAATAAGTCTCATTACTAAATTACATGTATTCGATCCCACACGTTGCTGGCTGTATTCAGTTGAGTGGCAAAAGCGAGGATTACCGAGGAATCCGTCCTGAAGAAATCGATATTATCATTTCTGCGGAAATTCCAGATCCGTCTACTGACCAAGTGCTGTTTGATATTGTTACAGCAAACATGATCCATGGTCCATGCGGTACTCTTCATCGTTCATCGCCTTGCAGGGCATATGGAAAATGTAGTAAAAATTTCCCTAAAGATTTCACTAATGATACGAGAACAAATACCGACGGATATCCAATATATCGCCGGAGAAATCCCGATAATGGCGGACAATCATGAAGAGCATCAAATATATTTGCAAGAATGTCCATAAAGGCAGTGATATGGCTGTGTTTAGAGTAGAAAATACTAATGTAAATGCTCCTCCAATGAATAAAAACGATGCAATTACGCTCTATCAAATTGGTCGGTACATCAGCTCCAATGAAGCTGCTTGGCGTATCTTCGGTTTTCCAATTCATGAACGTGATCCAGCAGTTGTTCAGTTAGCCGTCCATCTTGAAAACGGTCAGCGTGTATTTTTCACGAACGAGACAGTGATTGATCGTGGTACAAATGCACCTAAAACTACACTCACAGCATTTTTTGAATTGTGTAATAGTACGGATGATTTTGGTGCCTTTGCAAGAACATTACTCTATTCACAAGTACCACGCTATTTCACATGGGCTCAAACAAAAAAATGGATGCCCCGCAAGCAAGGCTTACCAGTTGATGCATGTCTCAATTTATTTAAATCGAACACTTTGGGGCGATTATTTACAGTCAATCCAAGACACACGGAGTGCTTTTATCTTCGACTGTTGTTGATAAATGTTACTGGCCCATTATCATTTGAAGATATAAGTAAAGTGAATGGGCAACAGTATCCAACATATAAAGACGCATGCCTTGCACTCGGCTTGCTGGAAGACGACAACCAGTGGGAGTGTATGCTTGCTGAGGCTGCATTGAACTGTACAGCAATACAAATTCGTCTACTATTCGCTGTAGTGTTGACTGCATGTTTCCCAGATCGAGCACAGATATTGTGGGATAATCACAAAGATTCAATGACTGATGATATATTGCATCAACATCGTACACGGTGCAACGATCTAATGATAACATTAAAAAACAATCGTCCATGGCCACCGTGCTGAAACAGTGTAAAATGAACTCTTAGATATCAGTGATGGAAAAGTTGCGACAAATGAAACTGGAACCGTAAAATTACCGACCGATTTCTGCACAATCGCTGATTCGCAAGATACTCTCATTGAACAAATATTTCCCGATGTACACACACAGTACATAAATCATGAGTGGCTTGCAGAAAGAGGTATTTTAGCAGCAAAAAATGCAGACGTTGACAATTTAAATTTGAAGATACAACAGTTGTTGCCAGAGAACTTGGTATCATACAAAACTGCGATGCCAGCGAAGCTGTCAATTTTTCCACTGAATTTTTGAACTCACTCGATTTGTAAGGCATGCCACCGCATAATTTACAATTGAAGGTTGGATCTCCAATTATCTTGCTTCGTAATTTAAAACCGCCACGGCTGTGCAACGGTGCGCGGTTAGTCATTCGAAAATTGATGAAAAACGTTATCGAAGCCAGCATTTTAAATGGCAAATTCAAAGGTGAAAATATATTAATACCACGGATTCCTATCATCTGTAGGTAGATGTGCCAATTCAATTCAAACTAATTCAGTTTCCGATTAGATTGGCATTTGCAATGACAATGACCAAACGATGTCTATTTGTGGTTTAGATTTGCGTACACCATGTTTTTCACACGGGCAATTGTACGTAGCATGCTTTCGAGTGGGTAAGCGATCCAGTTTGTTTGTGCTCGCTAAAGATGGGCTAACAAAAAATATTGTTCACGCTATAGCATTAAAAGATTGATGTTGTTTGTTAGTGTTACTGTCGTAATTTATATGTGATATGTAATTTTAAGAAATAAACTATAATAACTTAAAAATAATATTGTTTGGCGTTTGTTATTTTTATATTCCCTTATCGTTCATAGCGCACTAGAATTTATCTAGAAACGAGAAATAATTTATAAGGCAAAACAACGTTTGCGGGTCAGCTAATAGTTATATAATAAAAAGAGACTTCCGTTCGATAAGAAACGTTTTATTATCCACTTCAGTTTTACACTTGTAGGCTTCAGACTTAAGACTGACTTAGCTTAAACAATGTATTAGGAGTCGTAGCGTGGCTCTCTCCAATCCTATCTTCTAAGAAAGATAGGGTTGGGTAGAGAGCGAGAGAGTGGCCTCTCAATACAGATCTAGGCGGGTGCATATCAGCACACTTGGAATATGTTTACTTATGTTATAATATCTTACTTGTACACCGAATAAAGTGAATTGAATTAAAAAAAAGGTCTACCGGTTGTCTTTCAGTATGTACAAGCAGTAATAAAATTCTAATTTTGAAACTGGTCCTTCGATTTGTTTCGCGGCAGTGCAGGTGTTGTTGTCGTCACCAGTAATCAGAAGATTACGTAGTTAGCGTCGTTAAACTGTCCTGAAAAGTTTTCATTATCGGATTGTTTAGACCATGCTTGTTCGAACACAAGCGCGATGCCTGGATTAGAGAAAATGTAAGACTTGTGTTTCCTCGCAGGTAATATACGAGGGGCGTTCAATATATTCTCGGTATCGGGGTGAAGCTGTGGTTGTATATATAAATTGACTTATTTATCAAGTGATACTATTATTTTAGTGCTTTCATGTAAAATTTCATATAAATGTGATTATTAATTCGTGTTTTATATCTAGTTAAACAGAATCATAATGGCAACTGAGACGATGATGTTGAAAATTGAGCATCGCGCTGTAATTAAATTTCTCACTAAGCAAGGAAAAAGTCAAAAAACTATTCATGAAGAGATAGTGTCTGTTTCCCACCTTCATTATCAACTGTGCAAAAGTGGTCAAGTGAGTTCAAGAGAGGCAGAGAGAGCATTGAAGACGATCCCGCTCCGGCGCCCCGGCTACTGCTTTTACGGAAGAAAGCTTCAAAGAAGTCGAAAAACTTGTTCTTGAGGATGCCCGAATAAAGGTGAAAATGATGGCAGTGCAAGGTGGGTGCCACGAATGCTCTCAGCGCCTCAGAAAAAAGTGAGAATCGCATGCTGTATAGAGCTTTTGGAGATGTGTAGTGAGAACGCGGACGGTGTTATGGATCGAATTGTTACTGGTGACGAAACATGGATCCACCACTATGACCCTGAAAGCAAACAAGAGTCCACGCAGAGGCATAAAAAAGGAACAGACCCCCCGAAGAAGTTCAAAGTCACTTCGTCTGCTGGGAAGCTCATGGCCACAGTTTTTTCACTCAAAGGGAATCTTGCTCATTAAGTACAAGAAAAAGGTGAAACCATCAACGCTACATCCTACGCTTCCACTTTGCATAATTTGTGGGAGGAAATTAAAAAGAAAAGACTGGGTAAACTCGCAGCGGGTGTGTTGCTTCTTCATGACAACGCTCCTGTTCACACGCCGCGAGTTTCCAAGGCTGCTGCGCGAGATTGTGGTTTCGAAGAAATCCATCACCCACCCTATAGTCCAGACCTTGTCCCTAGTGATTATTTCCTGTTTCTGGATTTGAAAAAATGTCTTCGTGGAAAAATATTTTCGGATGATGAAGAACTCAAGTCGGCAATAAATGGGTATTTTGCAGAGAAAGAGGAAATTCATTTTTTTTTAGGGTTTAAAAAAGCTTATCTCAAGATGTAACAAATGCATTGATGTTAGGGGAGATTATATTGAAAAATAAATTTAAATTGAACTCGCATTTTCCTTCATATCGATACCGAGAACATATTGAACGTCCCTCGTAGGTAAGTTGCGGCTCACTGGTAAGGCGGCGGATGTTATGCCAGATTTTAGCCTTAGAGGAGTTTGGGTTTATTGTGAAGGTGAACTCAAGGAGACATTTAGCTTTGTTTTCTTTTAATGCTTTGCGAAACATGCTATTTTGTTTTTTATAAGTTTTGAGGTTGGGTTGAGTGTGGTTGTTCTTAAATAATCGCCAAGCTATGAGTTTCTGTTTCCTAAATAGCTTTAGTTCATTGTTCCACCAGGGGATTTTTCGTTTCGTGATATTACGAAGTAAATTTTTCTTAACCTATTGGGGGTTGGGGTGTGTTTTGGTTTTGCTGTTGTGTTTGGTGTATATTTTGGTTGCGGTTTTGGAGTGTTTTGGGTTGTTTGGCTGTGCGGAGTCTGAGCAACAGAGGAGTTGGAGTTAACGTGTTTGATTTCATTATAATTCATCAACATCATTATTTAGATAATATTGTTTTGTTGTTTATGAGACGTGTGATATTTGATATGGTTGATTTTGATATGTTTTGTGTATTGCTTGTGTATGGTTGAGGCGAATCTTGGATTAGCGGAGTATATGCTAATGGAGGGATTGTGTTAGTCGCTTGCGGGTTTGATGAGTTATGTAAGTTATGTGACTGAGATGTTTGTAATGATTTCATGGTACTATTGTTGGAGCTAACTGGAGTTGTTTTCATAGTTTCTTTGCGTGAAGTTGGCTTTTTTTAGGCATGGGTTTGAGGTGCTTCGATTTATTGTTGGTTCTTTATGGCGGGGTTATGGGGGGTAATTGAAGGCGTAGGCTGGTTTTTAACAGCATTAGCATGATTGAAAGTATTAATAGAACAGGGTTTTTGTAACTTGTATAGTCTGCGTCTGCCATGCTGCAGTTATTGATAGTTTTAATTTTGAAGATTCGCTTGATGGTGGATTCTTACATCATTTATCTGTATGTCGCAGTCGCTGGCATCTACGGCATCTTATGGGGCTAGGGAAGTGCTCGGAAACCTTGACGTTATACCATCCAATGTTTACCGAGCAGTAGTTCTTATGTTACCATCTTCATGTTTTTTTTTTAATTTATAAATATCAATTACACCTTGTGATTTATTTTCTTTTGTGATTTCCTCTTCTGGTTTGCTTATAAGGTAGGAGGCGTAGACCAAGCCTTTACAAGAGTTGAGATAGGGATGTAATTGGGCATATATTAGACAGAGATTAGCGAGCGACTTTTGTGTTAGCAATAGATCTGCAACTCTTGATGATTTTACAAGAATTAATAAGTTGCCATTATGTAATTGGGAAATGTTTTCATATGAAGAAAACATTAAGTGATGAAAGTGGTTTGTTTTGGTCTGTAAGGGCTAATTAATTATTTTTTATATAAATTTTTTTTGAGGGTATTTCAATTGAACTTTTTGTTGATCGGTATAGGGATTTTTTCTTCGAAATATCGGGGGGATCGGGATCAAGGGACTCAAAATAATTGCCCTGGGGCATACTTGACCACATGGGCATAACAGCTTATTTGATTGCCACACTCATGAACTAAATTAAAAATACGCGATATCCAATGCGAGAGCACAATAAGTGGACGCGTCTGTTCGAATTGAAGGTTAGCCTATGACTATGGTTGGAAATTGCCTTCGAAGGATCTTGCGAACGCTTCAGCTTTCTGGGCTGGAGTACTTGCGTCCCCTTCACTTGTGGTAAGAGTTTCTGGTCCAAATTTCTTCTTACCGATGATCTGGTGTATCTGTCGGAACGTATCAGGTCCTGGAATTATTTGGTGAAGCTTGTTTTCCAGCTGGGTGCCGTTGTGGTGGTCTACTGCATTCTGGAACATTTGTCTTGTGCAGCTCAATTCGCTGAGAACGGATTGGTAGTCTTTGCTTTGAGTGTACCAGTTCCGGCGGTATATTCGCTGTAGTCTCTTTCTTAGCCTTTCCCTGTGGAGATAAAGGTTTTGAATATAAGTTGGTAAGTTATTATATACTATATATATTTATGCAGGTATGCGTACTCAACGGAGGTCTGTGAACCACTGAAAACACTGGATTACATTCCCACGGTGTTACTGGTCGTCACAAACTTCGCGACAATTAAGCGACTATTTCTTCCGCACTTCACCAAAACCGACACCTTTTTTCTGAAGTTCTGTGAATGATTCTAAATATTTGTATCCAAATTTCCTCTCTGAATTGTAGAAGAGCCGTTATAAACACTTGATTCATTTTCATTTTTAGATTCGCTTCCAGTTGAGCCAGTCCTTTCTGTGCCACCTATTGGATTGCAATATTCTTCTAGAGATTATAGTAGAGGGCAATTGGTTTTACTTCCTACAACAACGGCTATAGGTACGTACACTTGTTGAATATTTATTTATTTCCAAGTACCCTTTATGTAACAGTTGAAAAAAAAATATTTCTAGAAAGGAAATTGCTTGGAAAACAGAGTATGCTCTAGAGAAATTCACAATTTTGTGATTTAGTACTATAATAATAAAAAAAAACGTAGTGATTCATATTTTCCCTGATATTATTGTTTTCATTTCCCTTGTATTCAATTTTGCAATTTTTTCACAAAATATTATTACCTATAAATAAATCTTGTTTTTTTTTTTTTTTTTTCTTTTTTTTTTTTTTTTTTTTTTTTTTTTTTTTTTTTCCATCACAGAGTACACAAAACACTGCGTTCTCTAAGTGTTAACTCTCAGTATCGCTTTACACAGCAGATTTTGCTGCGCGACTAGGGATCATCTACCGATTTTGCATCTCACAGATTACATCAAAAAAACAATATTAATTATAGCATAGTGCATGGATCAATTTTTTAAACTCCAATCGAGACAAGCTAAAATCAATTTCGTTGCAAAGTTCATTAAAAGTGTTTATACACCTTGTAATAGGTTCATTACAACCATAGTTGGTTCTATGCCTCTTATCATATAGTAAATTTCTCATCCGAAGAGATCTTTGGGGAGCATATATATTCATGAGAAAAAGTAAGTCTGGTGAATTTACACGGCAATTAATAATATCGCGGATGAACATGGCTGACGCTGCCTTACGCCTGAAACTTAAGGTTTGCAAGCCTATTATTTTACATCTATCGTCATATTTAGGGAGTTCTTCGAAGGAATACAATTTACGGACAGCATATCTCGTAAAATTTCGAATCTGAGTTCTTGTGTATCATATGGGGAATCCCAAATGATGGAAGAATATTCTAAATACGGTCTGACTAACGATCAATAGATGGACTTAAGACTAGTTATATCCCGAAAATCTCTACTATTTCTTTTCAGAAAACCTAACATAGCATTAGACTTCGCAATTGTATAATCATAATGTGATGCAAAATTTAAGTTAGTATCAAAAATTACACCCAGATCTTTAACCTCTTCTAGGCGACTAAGTCTATGATCATTTATGAAATAATCATAGACAATCGGGGATGTAATTCGATATGCCGTAAAGATATTACATTTTTGAATATTCAGCTCTAGTCCATTGTGCTTGCACCATTCCACTAGTGCATGGATATCCAATTGGAAATTATTACAATCAGTTAAACTATTTATAGATAAATACAATTTAAAGTCGTCTGCGAATGTTAGAATTTTACAATATTTGAAAATATCGTGAACATCGTTTATAAACAATAGAAAAGTAATGGCCCCATATGGCTACCTTGTGGAAGGCCGATGTAACTTTTATTACTCGAGATCTAAAACTATCGATCATTACTAATTGCTTCCTGTCCTTTAAGTAATTGGAAAACCACTCTAACATTGACGAATGGAATCCCAAAGACTTTAGTTTGTTTAAAAGCAAAGTGTGATGTACTTTATCGAAGGCTTTCGAGAAATCGGTGTAAAGTACATCAACTTGTAATTGATTTTCTAAATTTGTATAAATGTAATTTGAAAATAATGATAAATTAGTTGTACAAGACCTGCCTTGCATAAAGCCATGCTGGTTATTAGAAATAATTTCTTTTACCATGAAATATAATTTTTCTTTTACAATACTTTCAAATAACTTTGGTATCGAAGAAAGCTTGGATATTGGTCGATAGTTTTCTACTTTTTGCCTTAAACCGCTTTTATATATAGGCGTCAGAAAAGAATACTTCCATTCATTTAAAAATTCACCCATTTTTAGGGATTGATTAAAGATAATTCTTAGTGGACGATAAAGCGAATTCCAAATTTTTTTTAAAATACCAGCCGGGACCCCATCAGGGCCTGGGCTGTAATTTACTTTAAGATTAGTTAAGGCATTTATTACATCCTGTAATATCCGTAAATTCCAATACACCTATATCCAGAACCTCGGGTATATTAGAGTAATGGTTCATCGTTGTCTGGACCGGAGACCCATTATAGACAGACTCAAAAAAGTTGGCAAATAGGTCACAGGTTTCATCCAAGTTTGTTGAAGTTACGTTACCAAATTCTATTATCTTGGGCAAGCCCAAGGAATTTCTTTTTGAATTAACGTAATTCCAAAATGATGCACCATTGTTCCTTACCGAAGTTTCTACGGACAAGATGTATTGTTTATATAAAAATCTATTCAAGAACTCATATTCTTTCCTGAATCTCAAAAAACGTTCACGATTTAAACTCGTTTTATTTGAAACATAGTTTGAATATGCTTTCCTTTTAACATTTCGTAGATTTACTAAGCTTTTGTTTGTCCATGGAATTCTAAATCGATTTCTATGACGCGTTTTAGGAACAAATGACTCTACACCAGAATTAATTTTATTCATGAATATATCATAGTTACCTTTCAAATTGGGGGAATCCAACAAGTCATCCCAATTGAATTGATTTAGGTACTCATTCAGTGCAACAAAATTGGTCTTATCGAATTTATAAGTTAAGCCGGTATCGTTATTACTACAATTTCCGTAACAAAAAAATTTAAAATCCAAAAGTAAGGCCTTGTGATGAATTTTATTCGAATCGATCACATTCAAGGCTTCTGATATTATAAAGTTTACTTCATTGTTTAAGAATACTAAATCTAAAATTCGATCTAAACTATTTCGAATATTGTTTACTTGAAATAAGCTCAAAGATAAGAGACCATCTATTATCAAGCGCTCCCATTCATGAATAACATTAAATGGGATTAAATTATCATCACCATCCATGTTCCTCCAAGTAACGTCACCAATATTAAAGTCCCCCAATATACAAGGTAATTGATTGGCTTCAAGACGAGTAACGACACTACTAATGTTATCAATGTGTTTTTGATACACATTGGCAACACTTTTTGGTGGAACGTAGGAGACGAAAATAAACATCTGATAACGGACGTCATCAACAAAATCAATAGACACACACATCTGCTCTACATCAATTGTTTGATGCACCAACATAACTTGCCGGCTGAGTAGACGAGATGAGACAGCTATTAAAACTCCCCCACCTCTCTCCTCACTAGATCTGCAGCGATCATTCCGGTAAACAACGTATGAGTGATCAAAAATTTCTGCAGAACAGATGTGTGGGTATAACCAAGTCTCTGTTAAAACAACAATATCATATTGGTGGTCAGAGAGAGAAATGAAAATTTCTTTTAATTTCGTTCTCATACCACCAACATTTTGATAATACAGAGAATAGGTTTTAACGGAGGTGCCTTGCCCTCGCAGCTGATCAGTGTTTATGTTTTGATCTTTGCGACGGGCAAAGCAACTCCGTTTTTTTTAATGAATTTTTTTATTTTAATTCCCGACCGCCAATTTGACGGATCTAATGCGCGGGCGTATGCACTTTCGGGCAGAGTTATTTTAAAATTAATAAAGTTTAATTTGTTTAAGTCCGCGGTTGACTTAACAAGTTTAATACCTTTAATGCCACCGTCCGGCGAGTTCAATTTGGATGAAATGTAATTCTTCACAGTAGTTTCCGTAGTTTTAACATGAAAACCAGCTGCGTGAATCTCTTTCGTGGGAGTCGCGACAAGATCGGAAGCAGACGCGTCGTTGCCTACGATTTGTTTATGTTTTTTTTCGCGTTTAGATTTTTTTCGGCAAAACCTTCTCCCATTTTTCCGCGTTTTCATTAATTCCCGATGTTGGGGCAACGGGTGGTTCAACTGAGCCGTCCGTTACCAATGGCGTTTCACTGGCATTCGTGTTCTGTGAAGAATTACACTTCATTTCACGAATTTCCGATTTTATTATGCTCAATTCCTTTGTCATAGAAGTGAGCTTATTTATCAATCCCAAAAATGGAACATTGTTTGTTGATTTAATGAGCTGGAGGGCTGTCGCAGACAATTCAACACACTTGGTGTGAAACTTTCTGCAGCAGAATCCTCCGCAGCTAATAAATTCTGCAGACAGAATGCCAGTATTACATTCACCACAATTATCCACCATTTTCGAGTATTTTAATTAATTTATTTATATTAAAAAAAAATAAGAACAAATGATTTGACGCGAACGATCTAAACCGCTTGACAGGTCAAATGACACTACTAAAATAAAAACAAAAATTTTTGATTAAGTTGTACAAAGAAAATAATACGAAAAAAGCATTCATTACAGAAAATCAGTATTACACAAATTATTATTATTATTATTATTTCTGAATGGTATTGAGTTAACAATGCGATGCATGCGATGGTCCTCATATTACATCCGCCGGGCGTGCGCGTGAATATGATTGCGCGTGTGATTGTGATAACTGCCCAGCTTTTAAATATCTGCGTCCTGCAGATCAATTGCTGAGCATGTAGAGCAGCTAGATCTTCCGTTCCGAGGTTGAATGTCCGGTGTGCGACCTTGACCCACAGCAGTAGTGTGCCTCCTCAGAGACGGGAATCGAAGTTCCATAATCTTGAGCCGGAAGTATCTGTAATTATCGAGGGATTAAAATGTTCTTCCAAGATATTAAGATATTCTTGACGCTGATATGAACACCCCCACTATATCAAAATATCACATTTCAGTAATGCCCAATTTTTTCATTAAATTATAATGCGTCACAAAATGGTTAGCAAATCAGCGGGCATGTCGGCTGTTGGTAAATACTTGAGTTCAACTAAATTATGAACAACGGTTCCTCTTACAATATGATATCTTATGTCAATTTGTTTTGATCTTTTATGAAAAATTGGATTTACCGCCAGCTTATTATAGACAGCTATACAATGTGATACTATACATATTCACAAATACATACATACAAAAATTTCTTAAGTAAATAGCTTTTCTGCAGGCCTCGGCAATAGCCATACATTCCGCCTCAGTACTGGATAAAGCTCAACACTATTGATATGGCCCAACCTTCTGTGCCATATACCACCAGACACTGCACGAAGCGCCGACGCTGTAACCATAACTTTATAAGTTCTTTTTAAATTCAGCTTATACACAAAATTAACAAGCATAGCTGTAGCCACCAGATTATTAGTTTGCCTATTTTTGGTGTTATTAAAATATTATTAGGACATTGATTTTTATAATGCCCCATTCGCTTGCAGTGATAGCACTTGATGTGTTTAGTGCTCGATTTTGTTTCGTATAACTCACTGTCCCTTGCACCGCCAGGTTTTTCATTATGAATTGTACACGTGGAGAATTTCACATAGATATTTGGAACAAAGTGTCGGTTGTAATTCAGGGGTTATAGGTAGACGACCATATTTGTTTGAATTGCAGATCTCACAAGAAGCAGAAGACTTTCTGATCTGAGCCATCATCCGAGGGAAATATAATCTTTCGAGTATATGTTCCTTATTTTCCTCTGGAGCTCGACGGGCTGTGTTTCCTTTCTATAATTATAAGATTCCTTTCCTCATTTGCGACGTCTTCCACAACTACTCACTCGAATTTTATACTTTTCGAAATTACTTAAATAAATTTTTGTCCCAAGTATTCCTCTGGGATCTTAATTCCGTTGATGACATTAGGATTGAGGTTTTCTCTTAACATTTCGGCGAGCTTGACTTCTTCTATAGTTTCCATTGAAATGTAAAGCCGATGAAAACCAGGATGCAGTTCTTCATGAGAAAGAAGATTGAGGCCTATTCTGATAATCAATTGATTTTTGAATACGTTAATTGGTGTCTCCGTGTGGTATTAGATCGGAGTTATCCTGGTTAGTACTCAGTATACTCTGCAGTACTCTTCTTCGGCCGTACCTGTTTCCGATTCGAATTTATTTATGTATTTAACAAGACAAATAGTGTTTACATTTGTAAGAATATTTATAATTAGAGGTTTAGGCAACTGTCCTTTACAACTATGAATTAATAAAGAGTGGAGTGAGCGAGATACAACAAAAATATTTAGATATTAATTCAAGGGAAAGCTACAAGAAAAAACCCTTATTCAACTCTTACACTCTAAGATTGCAATGTCCCCTAGTCAAATATTTTTATTTAACTATTTTACACATTTCTTGTTAAGCGTTTAGTTTGACAATGATATGCATTTGATAAGTTCATTATTTGAAATATAACAATTATCATAGAATTTTTGTGTTAAATTTTCTATAAGAGAGTGTAAAAAGTTGATATTGCTTTGGCTGTGAAGTCTGCGGGTTGAATAATAACGTGGTAAATTAAGCATAATTTTAATGATTTTATTTTGGCATATTTGAAGTTTAAGTTTGTGAGTTCTAGCGCAGTCGTACCAAACAGGAGCCCCGTACAGTAGAATTGATTGAAAAACAGACTTATACAAAATAAGTTTATTGTCAGTACTAAGTTTCGATTTTCTATTTATAATGGGGTAGAGAATTTTGATGTATTTGTTAATTTTATCTACAGTGACAGAAATGTGTTTCTGAAGGTAATCCGTATGTAATATTTTGTACTGCGGATTTAACATTTTGTACTTTTACTATACATTTTCTTTTATCTAAAAAACTCTGGATGATTTTAACAGTTTCCATAGGTAAGTTTAATTTAATAAGTTTGTATATTAAAGCATCATGCCAAACCGTATCAAAGGTTTTTTCAGTATCTAATAATACTAATCCAGTGGACTCTTTGGATTGAAATTTATGTTTGACATGTTTCTTAATCCTAATGATTTGATGGTACGTATTGTGAGAACGCCGAAACCCAAATTGATAGTCGGGGAGTATATTATTCACAGTTAAGTGATCGTCAATCTTTTCTTTTATTATCTTTTCTAATAGCTTACTTAATCTGCTTAGTAAGCTTATTGGCCTATAACTGTTGACGTCGTCTTTTGGTTTACCAGGCTTGCCAATCGGAATTACCAAAGCTGTTTTCCAACAATCAGGGAAGTAGCTGAGTTTAAGGCATGCATTAAGAATTGCAGTTAAGTACCGTCAGCCTGTGAGAGGAAGGGCCTCTAAAAGCTTATTGTTAATACCATCTAATCCAGGACTTTTTTAAACTTTAAGGTTTTTGATCAATGATCTTACTTTATTAGTATTAAGTATACTTAAATCCGATAATTCAACATTCGCTTGTGAGAGACTGTCAATTGTGTGAGACACTTCAGTGGAAGTGGCAGGATCACTAGAATGGGCAGTAAGGATGTGATTTTTTGAGAAAGTCTCTGGAAGTAGATTGGCTTTATCGCTTGGAGAAATAGAAAGCTGGCTTTGAACCCTTAGAGGTGGAATACTCAAACCTCTTTTTTTAATAATTTTTGAAACTTTCCATAATGGTTTACTATATTTATCAAAGCTATAAAGTAGGTTATTCCAACGTTTATTTCTAACTCATAGCTCATTAATTTCTTTCGCTATGGCTTTGTTTAACATTTTCGTGCTGTAAAGAAAGCAGTCATAGCGATAACGTATCCATTTTCTTCTTTCTGGGTTTCTCAGCCGTATTAATAGTAAAATATTACTAGGAAGTGGAATTGCATTACTTTCTTTCCTATGGTACTTAGGTATTGCGAAATCGACAGCGCAGTTTAATAACGAAGTAAAATGCATACACATTGAATCAATTTGGGTAGTCGTAGTTACAGGCGAAGAAATAACATTATTCTGATTGCAGTTGGTATTGATAAATGAAGCAAAATGGTTCCAATTGGCTGCGGAATATTTATAATATAACGTAGGTCGATTGACTTCAACTAAGAGATTCATATTGATACTGACCCCAAATTGTCATAAGTGAACGGCATAGAGCAGTGCGTTGAAATATTAGTCATAAAGAAGTCTAGAGTGGAAGGACTTTTAGATTTAGATGTTGGGACGTAGGTAAATTCAGGAGGGTATAGTAAAGAAAAATTTGGGTGCATTTCGTTAATATCAATTCCACAATTGATGGCGACAATTTAAATCTCCGCCAAAGATAACTTTACCTCGATATCTAAATATTTTTTGCAAGTCGTTCTTAAAGTGAGACATCTTATCAATATTTCTATTTCCAACCGGGAAATAAACAGAAAAGATACTGAGTTTAGAGTTGCCTATATTAATTTCTATGCCAATTGATTCAATACAACGCAGTTGTAAGCCTGGGTGTACCGAATGTACAATATTTTTCCGTATGACGACAGCAACGCCACCTCCGGTTGTGTTACTCCTGTCGAGACGATATCAATTAAAGTTTGGGTGAGAAAAGGGTTTGTTTACATTTAAGTGAGTTTCCGTAACCAAAGCAATAATCAGCAATTTTTTATCAATAATATAATTAAAGAATTCTAATATTTTATTTGATATGCTTCTTGCATTCCAAGTAATAATGTTCAGGGAATTATATACCATAATTATTTGAATAAATGTATTTGATAGCAAGAGATGTGATTACATTGAATTGATCACTTTTGTTATACAGGTTTGAAGCTTTGCTAATACTTCATTTAAAAGAGAATTTATTTCTTCGAAAGAGAATAATTTGTTGCTCTCATTGTTTACAGATGTATTTGATGTATTCTGATGAGAGCCATGGACCTGCGTGGCAGTTGATGGTAGAGAGCGATTAGCTGGTCGAATTTTGTTTGTTGGCTGAGGTGTTGGTACAGCGGTTACACGTGTGGGAAGAGAAGGGGAATTGTGAAAGGGAGTGTGAATCGAAAGGTTTTTGTGGGAGTAATATAGGTGGTGTGCGTTTGTTGTTGTTTGGACGTTGATGTGAGGAGAATTTTTGGCGAATCTTCAGATATTGTTTACGGCTAATGCAACTTGGATCGGATAATCTGTGTGGTTCGTTGCAATTGGCGCGTCGGGTTCTTTGCATTCAGTTGTTTTGTGTCTGCCGGAGCAATTAGCCCAAGAACTTTTAGCATGACAATGCATGGAGCCGTGTCCATACAGCTGACAATTATGACATTATGTAATTTTTCCTGGTTTTTGTCTCTTAAAGTCCCAGCGGACTATGGTTCTGAACAAACTGGAATGATTTTTCTTCAGTTCGTTTAATTTTTTTGTTCCGCGTTTAATATACACAATGTAAATATAGCTTTTGTAATGGATGTTTGGGTTAACATTGTTTGTGATCACGTCGATGCACTTTATTCCAGATGAAATAAGTTCTTCCTTTACCAGTTTTTCGCTTGTAAGATCAAGTCCCGATAAAATTACTTTCAAAGGTCGCATTTCCTTCCGAGAAAATGTGAAGAATTCAATATTTAGTCTGTTTAGTTCCGATTTTATTTTCTCTGAGCTTTCCAAAGATGGAGAAATAATTGTTTGGCCGAGCGATATGTTTTTGATAAGATAATTATCGATTTTTAAGTCACTCAATACGCGACGAACACGTTCACCTGTTGATTTTATTACAACTATAGGAGGGACACTATCTTTTATGGCGTTTAAACGTTCATTATTAATACTATCCGCATTTTCGCCGGAGTATTCCAGCACACCGAAATAATTTGTGTTATTCACCATTGTTGAATATTTAATATTTGCACTTAAAAAAGGCTATTTGCTGGGAGGGCGATTGTCGCCTTCACCAGAGTCACTACGAATTCGCTTGTTGGAAATTTTACTCTCTAAGAACACACGACGGGAAAAAACACTTGCACTCACTTCAACTGCTAACACAAGAGTGAGTCGAACTTGGTTTTTTACTAGCAGTGTCTGTTTTCATCAGAAAGTTGGTTTACTTGAGTCTTTAAACACGAAAGAGCATCAGCCACAAAGTTTGGTTTACCAGGGGTATAAATCAACTCGTAGTTGTATTCTTCAATTCGTGCCTTCCGCCTTTTAAGCTTGGCATTATGGTTTCTGTTGCTCATTGCAATCGTTAGGGGCTGATGGTCAGTGAAAATTCTGATCTTTTTGGCCCCATGGAGGTAATTTCTCAGATTGTCTAAGGCCCAGACTATTGCCAGCATCTTCTTCTCATTAGTCGCATAGTTTTGTTAAGAGAGCGAGTTATATATGCAACTGGTCTCTCCTTCCCATGTTCACCTTGGGATAACACAGCACCGATAGCATAGCTGGAGGCATCTGTGGTCAAGTTAAAGGAATTTTCGAAGTCTGGAAATGCTAACACTTCGGCAGAATTGAGAAGTTCTTTAAGATTTTTGAATGACTACATGGCCTCATCATCGAGAAAGATAGCGACATTTCGTGACTGGTTTGCTTTAACTTGCGCTAAGGCCCCACGAGTTATGTTGGTCAAAGGTTTAGCAATCTTAGCATAACCTTCAATGAACTGCTTGTAATAGGAACTTAGTCCGAGGAAACTTTTCAGTTCCTTCAAGTGGACTTATCTGTCCAATAGCTTTAGTTTTGTTTGGATCTGGAAAAATACTTGTAGGTGTAACAAGATAACCGAGAAATTCAACTGTAGTTGCCATGAAATGAGTTTTTTCTATGTTCATCTTTAATCCGGCTTCGCTGAGCCTCGAAAAGACAATCTTAATGTCTGGTAAATGTTCTTCTTCCGATTTACTAAAAATGATGATGTCATCAATAAAAACAGCATTTTTGCGTATGAGTTCTTTAAGAACATCATCTATCAAAAAATTTCGCTTCTCCAAGACTGGTTAAAGAGCTATTAATGTCTGGAATAGGATATGTGTCTGGAATTGTTACACTGCTGAGGCACTTATAAACGATTACCATCCTAAAAGGTGATTTTGAAGTTATTATCTTTTAGCAACACTGGTTAAAACAGCTGACGCACGTTTCGTGTTCTGTTTCACGTCATCAAAATGCGTGAAAAGAAAGTTCATCGCGCGCTTCTTCCATTTCCATTTCCGAAAAATTGTGTTCAGCGACGAAGCTCATTTTTGGCTTAATGGGTATGGCAGAATTGTCGATTTTGGAGTGAATATCAGCCAGAAGCATTGCAAGAGCTACCAATGCAGGAAAATTCACAGTTTGGTGCGGTTTATGGGCTGGTGGCATCATTGGACCGTACTTCTTCAAAGATGATGCGAATCGTAACCGAACTGTGAATGGTGAGCGCTACCGTGAGATGATATCCAACTTTTTTTCGCCCAAAATGCAAGAGCTTGACTTGCATGACATGAGGTTTCAACAAGACGGTGCCACATGCCACACAGCACGCGGAGCAATGGACTTATTGAGGGGAGAGTTCGGTGAACATTTTATTTCACGTTCGGGACGGCCGCCTAGATCGTGCGATTTAACGCCTTTAGACTATTTTTTGTGGGGCTATGTTAAAGCTCATGTCTATACAGACAAGCCCGCTTCAATTGACGCATTGTAGGACAACATTGAAGCATTTATTAGTGAGATACCGGCCGAAATGTTGGAAAGATAAGAATTGGACTAAGCGGATGGACCATTTGAAGCGCAGTCAAGGTCAACATTTGCATGAAATAATCTTCAAACATTAAATTATATAGACCGTACTATCGATTCCAATAAAGATTTCATGCATTTTTCTGAATTTTATGTGTTTTTTTTTGAAAAACTTTCCTATAGCTTTTAAAAAATCACCCTTTGTATTGCTTTTACCCAGGTTCTAGTTTTTTAGGGACAACCCAGATGGGTGAATTATATGGACTATTTGATGGTCGGATAATATTTTCATAGAGAAGTTCCTTCACTTGTTGCTCAACCTCTTCTCTCATACAAGACGGGTAAGGATTACTGTTCGCATAAATTGGTCTGTTTTAGTGCGTATTGGAGCCCTAACGTTGTCTTTAACTTTCTCATTCCCAATAGGTTCAAAAAGATTTTTGTATTCCTTACACAATATTTCTAATTTAGACATAACTGGTAATGAGACGTCATCGCCTAGAGCAAGCAGTAAGTTCACTGCCTCAGAATTTCGGTTCTTCAAAACAATCACTTTACCAGATTCTATTGTCAGTTTGTTTTTTTCCCTATCGATAACTGCTTTCAATTGCTTTTGCGTATCATCGCCAATTATACCGTCAAATGCGCTCAGGGTTGGTAAGATGAAAAATGTAACACTTAAATCGGAGCCCAGGCCTTCTAAGAATTTACCAGAGGTTTTTGCAGAGACTTTAATTTTTCCAGCGCGGCTGTTCACATAGAAGGGTTTTTGGACAGGATCAGGGACAAGGCTAGGGTTAATACAATTTGTATGAGCTTCTGTGTATGTACTAGGAAGCTAAGAATGTTTTCTGGAAACGAGGCTCCTCCCCTAAAATTTTCTGTTGCCTCATCGCTATTAGTATTATTATTTCTGCCGGCACCTCTATTTCTGCCGACATATGGTACAGTCGGTGTTGCATTCTAGGGTAATTGATTGAGCTCTTATCCCTCTTGAATGGATTCGGCCTATTTGCACTACTTACATTCCTCGAGTTCACAGAGCTACTACTTCCATTTTCATTGGCGGGTTGGAAGTAGGTGGTCTCGGGTATGAGTACTGCTGCTGGAACCCTGGGTTCCATCCTCTGTATGATCTTAGGAACTCTGTTTTTCAAGCTAGTGGGTGGTACCAATTTATTACCAAAGGCATAGTGAGTAGGAGATGTTATAGTGTTGCGGGTGTTCGTGTGCAACGACGCGTTTCGGAAGTTAAAATTCTGCATCTCCAGACATGCAGTATATGCTTTCGGCCTTCGGATTATCAACAGCCGTACAAGGTCGCCACTTACGAGTAGACCCCTCACGAAAACGTCTAGTGCGCGGTTTCTATGTGTTTCAACCAAGGCATTCATTGTCTCGGTGGAATAGCTATCAGCTCGATTTTGCTCATTATTAGTGAAAATTGGTGATTCACCGTTGCATAAAAATCGTCGACACGTGAATTACCGTATTAGTTGGTTCAATTTATGCTCAAGTGTTCGAAAATTACGCTTTTCAGCGTAATGAAGTGAGATAACCTTCTTTACTTCAGCCCAATAATCATCAAAAATGTTGTAGGATACCAAAGCAGAATCAGCCTTCCTTAAATGGGTTAATTACTAACAATTTCGTAATTCTTTTAGCTCGGTTTTGACGCTGTGAACCCAGGATACGTAATGGACAGGATTGCCGTCAAAGACTTTTAGTTCCTTAACGGTATCTAGTATTTACAAAAATCGAATTTATTTCATCGAAAACCATTATGAATAGCACTACCGATAGAAGAGATCCTTGAGGGAAACCATTATACGAGTACATAGGGTGATAGGAGGAATAGACATTGTTTGTTCTTATACCGAATTTTCTGTTGGTCATTTGTTGAACCATTTTTTGAGGTTTTTTAAGACAATATGTAGCCCTATTCTGCCGAAAGCTTTTTCGAAATCTAGAGAAGTATGGAGACATGGTTCCTAGTTGATAGTGCTTTCGCTATGAAGTAGTCTATGTGGAGGAGCGCATCAACACATCCTCTATTTGCTTTGAAAGCGACTTGTTTGGTACTGATTAGGTTGTTTGTTTCGGCAAACAATAAAATACTCTTGGCAACTACAATATTTTCTCTAGAATTTTGGATAAACATGGGATGAGAGAAATTGGATGGAGTTTTTATCTTTCTTTTATTTCGGTATAGGTAGTATTATATTGTAGCGTTTTTCCTGCTTTGAAGTGTGGCTGCTGTATTCAAGATGTTGTTATAGAGGAAGACGAATACTTTTGATGAATCAGACAGGTCTGTTTTGAATATAGGGTTGAACGCTCTATTATAAAGATATTTCAAAGTTCCAACTGATTTTTGTGAACAGGGCAGTTGAGCAACAGGTAACATCGACGTGTGTTGGAGAGTTATGGGTGAAGAAATGTGTAGAGATTTGAATGGCTGAAATGAGCTTATTGCCCATTCCAGTCATCCTTTGGACTATATCTATCTCGCAACTCTCCAATCCATAACCCCTCGTCTTCGCAAATTGGTTCCGGACCCGTCAGTAGTTTGGTAACTGCCCGGAAAGTGAGTTTCCAGCAGACGTTTTGCCCTCTGTTCCTCACTTTTAGTGTAGCTGCCATCACGTTTCTTTAGCGACATTTGAATGTCTCCTGTTTTTGACAGCGCTTTCTGTATTCTAGCTGCTTCAGGGGTATTTGTTATTGTCTCGCAGAAACCTTTAAAGCTTTCTCTCTTAGCTTGCCTTGTTTCGATATTGTAGGAGGTAAGTGCCCTTTTGTAGCTTTGCGTGTTTTGGCCCGCAGATTGGATAATTAATTTCTCCACCATGGCACTGGACAACTTGCTTGAAACGCGGTTGTGATAGCTTCTCTTGTGCTCTCTACAACATATTCTAACTCTAGAAAGTGGGCCGGAGCTCTTCTGGTATCAATGTGCTCCATTTGGGTTTTTAGCTGCAATTCAAAGATATCCCAGTTTGTTTTGCTCCGATTTTTTGTTTTTACCTGCTAATCTGGAGTTATCCAAGTCGAACCTTATTATTCTGTGGTCAGACATAGATGGTTCACTGGATACTTCCCAGTTTTTGATTAGGTTATTAAGACATTGACTGCCTATAGTGAGGTCTAATACCTCCTGCTTAACCCTCGTAACAAAAATGGGATCGTTCTCGACATTGAAAATAGCAAGTGACGAACTTAAAATAAATTGCAGCAAGTACTCACCCCTTTTGTCTGTGTCGGTGCTCCCCCAGTTGGTGTTGTGTGCTTTGGCGTCGCATCTAATTAAAATTGGTATCTGTAGCCTTTTGCAGTGCTTCACCAGTCGTTGTAACGATGTTGCTACCGCCGGCTTATCTCCCGCAAGGATGATGGTGTTCTGCTCACCATCTCGTGTTAGTAATAAGTGTCAAGTCGAGAATTTCTTCGCATCCACATAAGGTTTTCGTACTCGGAAAGATGAAGTTGGGAGTATTACCCGAGTTGGCAATATGGAGGTTAGTGGAAATAATGAAATCAAAAAGGGCTCACCTCGTTCGTTGATCTGACTTCTCCCCCATTTTGTGTGTCTGGCGTTGGCGTCGCAGCCGATGAGCAAGGTTCCCTTCCTTGCTTGGGTCCGCTTTACTAGGCTCTAAACATCTTCTGATTGTTGGGCTTCTCAGTCGTGGGCTAAGTATGTAGAAGCGATGAGGATATTACTGTGTTCCGCGTCTTCCAGTCTAATGACGGTTAGATTTCCCGTTCTAATATTGGGACAGAGAAATGAGGTAATACTTGTTTTAATAAGGATGCAGTTTCTTGGCTTACCATTTTCTTTACTGTACAACAGATTGTATATGTTGTCTTGGAGGCCCTGGATAGTTTATCTTCTGACCCACGGTTTCTGAATGATGCCCACGCCTACCTCCCTGAGGAAAACAAGCAGATTTTTCCGACTCACATTTCGAGTGCTTGAAGTTAATCTGTACGACGCTGAGCATAATTACTGTGCGAGTTGTTCTGCTGTTAGGTTGTCGAAAATGATCGACTGCGGCGTCGATTTCATCTGAATCGTATTCTTGACACGTCGATCGGAAAATTTTTAGTTTGGCAAAGCTGATGCCGAGCCGTATTTTGATATCTAATTTCTAGAGAGCTGGCATTCTCTCCTCATTTATAAACAGCAACAAGAAGGTACTGTTCTTCTGCAGTGCTTCCGTTTTGATTACGGTCCAGTCAAACATGGGGATGTAAGAGTTTTGAAGTTTCAGGCACTGGAAAAGCATTCTGCCTTCAATCTTCATCTTGGGTAGCTAGACGCGAGGCCTGGGTTTTCTTGGGATATCCTTAGCTGTGATGACTTTAAGCCCTCCCAGGCGTTGCTGATCTTAGCTACGCACGATGGAATCTTTCGAGACCTTATACTTGATGACCTTGTAGCCTCTGACGATCTCCGATGAATCAAAACCGGGTGTAGGGCCACTTTGCTTCTTCAAGATGTGTTCCCGACCATCTCAGATAGTCTGGCTTCGATGTTACACCATTCCTCTGCTATGGCTGTTCCTTTTGTTGATTTTCATCAACTAGCGCCATCTGTAGGTGGTCTCTTACAACCTCTGCTTTTGTTAGCTGGCTGGGCGGTCTCCTGGGACCTGCTTCGGTATTTGTGGGTGGACTGGTGCTGTTTCTTGCGGTCTTCGAGATGCTTCTCATTTTCCGTAATAAGGCTTGATGTTTTACCTTGTCCTCGAGGTCTCTCTCAAGTGCCAACCGCTTCGTTCTTCGCAATCTTGCTTCAAATTTATTTGGCCTTATTGTACATTCCCTTGAGAATGGCGCTCTCAGACACTGTGTTTTTTGGCTGCTGATCACTATGGATGTGGACGCAGTTTCCTGACTGGAAGCTAATAGTTCATCGTCGGATGTAGTTCCCACGTCCGAGGGTAAACTATGGTCCATTACGTTATTTTTTATTTGTTTTAATGTTTTTGTTTATGTGGTCCATTTTTGGAATTAACTTCGCACGAGTATGTCGAGAAAGGAGTGTCCGTCTCGGCAGAGCCCACATTCCGAGATAAGGCATTTATACCGGCCTCGCCTGTGCATCGAGGGTGACCGTTTACGACCACGGATGTTTAACCACCAGCTGGCCATGCAGACATCGGCACGTATACCTTGACACCTTATCTTTATTGGGAGTTTGTCCGCAGTCCGCAGTCCAGTCTGAGACCGCCCTCTATCCGCCACCTGGGGATGCGTCCGATGGGAGTTTTCTCTCTCCACACTGGAAAATAGTGGAAAGTGTTATTTTTCAACCCCAAAGCCCAAAGAATAATAATACATATATAAATTTGTGCAGATGTATAGTAAACATGTCTTAACATTATCCTTGATACCCTTGTTATTACATACCTGTTAAAAGTCCAGATTTTGCATATCATTAGAAATTGATAGTGTGTTCCATCATAAATTTCAATTGATATCATCGACCTATTCATTTTTCGTTCTTATCTGAGCATATAGTGACGTAAACAATGTTAAACGTTAAGAATGTTCTTAATTTCAACATCTTATTATTTACAATAATACGCAGATCGATACATTTTTTATATTTCGTTCCGTATGAAGATTAAATTAATATATAAACTTAACATGCTACTTTTCACATTATTTTTTACATGTCCACTATCGTTTGTTTTTAGAATCATTTCCACAAGCAACTTTTATGTGGCCAACTTATGTATCGCAAACTTCTGGAAATACTTTGTCAATGTCACAAAACTTAATTATTCCATCAATAAGTCCACAACCAAATTTGCAATCTCTTTCATACGCTCCACATGTACAATTATTTGGAACAAATTATTTAACAACAGCAGTTAGTGCAACGGCATCTACTGCATTCTGTCAGCATTCACAAATAAATCGATTTGTATCTATTTCATCAGACATACAAATATTGGATCAAACTCAAGGAGAATATGAAATGAAAGTAGAAGATTGTCACAACGAACATAATAGTTTACGTAAGAGTGATAAATTAACCACAAGTAATGCTACTAAATCAAAGCTAGAAAGCGGATCGAATTGCATTCAACATACGAATGATGGTTTCGAATGCTCAATACCCATATTACCAAGTGACACCTCACACATTGTGTTAGAAAGTTCTACGAATTCCTTGGAATTTATTAATTCACCAATTTGTATGCAAAACTTTACAACACAATCCACTAACCCAAATAGTCGATTACAAATAACGCAAGATATTGCTTCAATCCCACTCGATCCTGAAATGCAAGATGTTGCTTCTATCCCACATGATCCTGTAATGCAAGATGAAAACATTCAAACAGATACACCTGTTAGTAGTGAGGATGAGACATTTTTAGAAGTACCAACAGTGGATCCAGATTTATGTCGTGAATATTTGGAGCGAAAAAATAAAAATGGTTTAACGACTAATTTCCATGCACATTTTTTGGAAAGCCGAGGTATATTAAAAGAGAAGGTACAGTCAAAAACTATTGGCTCTTTTCAAGGAAGCTATTTTGATCAAACAGAACAAAAATCCGTCGAAAGTGATTTCTCTCCATCTATCAATTCAAAGAAATCATTTGATAACTTTTGTTCCAATTCACCCATAAGCCTAGATTGCATATCTTTCAAAGAAACAATTCATCCTGTGTCTGAAATGTCCGGGTTAGAGCTGTTATCAAACTTAAGTACAGGAGCGTTTGATAACCCCAACACATTAAAAAATGTATGTATCAAAACTGAACCATTTGAAAGTTCGAACGAAAGCATTCCTGTTTCTGAAGCCCATTATTGCAATGAAAATTTCAATTTTGAGGCAACCACTGCAGTCGGGCAAAAGATTATCCAAAATGTATTACCTCCTTCAAATAATCAGCTTCCTTTAGGTGGTTTGAACTTGTTGTGTGCTCTAGCTGAACAAAGAATTCAAGAGGAAGTTCAATATAAAAGTCATACAGAAATTGCAAACAAGATATCTTGTGGTACAAAAAGAAGAAAGTGCAAACACGCCAGACTAAGATCGCCTAAAAAATCGAGTTACTCAAAAAAGAATAAAGGTAAACTCACAAAAGAAATGATCGACTGCCTTGAAAAAACTGGGTCAAAATCAAACAATAGTAAGCTGCACATAAACTTGACGAATGCATTTCAAATTGTTGACTCAAGTTATACAAAATTAAGCAAATGGACCGATCCGCAAGAGTTTTTCATAGCAATGGAGTCTGATATGCGCACGCGATTAGCAGACATAACAAGACAGTATAAAAAAAAGAAGCGTAAGTTAGATGAAATTAATAAGTTCAACAAGGGGAAAAAAACGTCATCATCAGAATATAAATTTGCAAATATATCTTATAAGAATCCAAACTTTATATGCCTTCTTGAAAAATGTCGAAAGACAACTAGTTTACCGCCTTCTGATAGTATTGAAACGGATATTTCAACACAAAATAATAAAATATCTGGTTGTGTAATAGATAAATATAAAAACGACTCGAGATCCAGTTTGACTGAAGTTCACCAGTTAAAATACAAAACTCTATTCACCAATAATCGGATGCCACATAAAATACAATATGGCGAAAATGAAAGTGAGAAAATAAGTTCAGAAAATAAAAGAAAAGCAAATAAAATTATCCCGAGTTCGAGAGAGTCCTTTGTTATGGGAAATTTAATGAATAAGAATTTCACTGACAGGAAATTAATATTGTCCGTAGAACATCTATATTGTAGAGAAACCAGAGTTCTAACTGATATGGGTGGATTATTTTATGCTGGTATACTTAAACCTTTACAGCCTCCGGATGTCTATTCAGTTACGTTTGACGGAGAAAGAGGTAATAAGTCTCATATAATGTCCAGAGAAGACATTTTCAAAGATACAGTAAGTACAGTACGATACAATTTATATACATAATTTAGTTTACATCTATCTTTTTTAGATCTTGGAAGTGACACCAAAATCCATGGAAAGTGTTCCTTCGGGTACAAGATTATGCGCATATTGGAGTCAACAATATCGTTGCCTTTATCCGGGTAAAGCCATTGATTCAGAGAATTATGATAAGACTTCCGATTTTGTTAGTGTAGAGTTTGATGATGGTGACAGCGGTAAAATTCGTTTGGAGAACATACGATTCCTTCTCAGTGACTATCCTTTTGTTGGTAAGATAGTAATATTAACTTTTTGTTCCATATATATTGAGAAATATTTTACATTTAAAATCTTCTTATCACTAATATATAAAGCGCTACATATGTATGTCACACCTATACCGAATGTGAACGAAAAAAAATCTTCGAAGTTATCGGGTCCGTTGGTGCGTAGATCACGATCTCTGTAGGTTCTGTGTTCAAATTTGGCTAGAGCTATTCTTTTTTTTTTTTTTTTTATATGCAATACCACTTTTTTATTTGTTTTGTTTTGTATGAATAAACTATTCATATTATATACCAGCTGCGCACGCCTACGGATGCGTGGTCTTCCTTTCCCGCGTTGTCCCTCTGGGTTGGGGTCCATTTGTCCATTCGCTCTACATGACCTAGCCATCTGAGACGAGAGACTCAAATTCGTTTGACCAGATCGATGTCGCTGTACAGTTCGTCGTTCAGTTTCCTCCTGCAAACACCGTCGTACATACGGAGCCAAAGATAATACAAAGGACTTTTATCTCGAAGCGACCAAGAATCTCCTCGTTCGCTTTCGTTAAGGCTCCGGCACATAGAGTACTTTACATGCTTCAGCGTCAGCGATACGTTGAAGTATTCATTGTGCCACCCCTTGCGTCAGCTACTTCAAAGTGAACGGAACGCCGGAGCCTTTAGTGTACCTGCTTCTGCGCCATACATCAGGATTGTTATTATCATGGTTTTATGTAGGGATATTTTGGTTCTTCGAGAGAGGGCTTTCTTTCTCAGTTGCCAAGCCCAAAGACACAGCGATTGGCGTGTGTGATCCTTCGTTTTATTTTCCCTTTGTTTTGTCGTTTTTGCGCTAACTTCAGAGCCTTGGTAGACAAAGTCTTTCACTGTTGACTCTACTCGTACGGCAAAGTACTTGCTGCGGATCCTCGTACCAATTACACTACTTCACTTTTCTTAATTATCACTTGACTTTACTTCAAATAAGTCGAAACACATCTGCACTGTTCAACGATCTGTGAACGACTGCCATAAAAAAGCCTGCATTAAGAATCATGCTCAAGAAGACATAAAGAAAAACCAAAATTTCGAAAACTTGAAGTTAAATTGGACAATGAGAATAATATTGTAAATAAAGGCAATGGTAAACGAAATCTAAAAATACATCATACACGTATAAAAAGACCAACAAAATATTTTAAAGGACCCAATAATACATAATCAATATAATTATAGTCAACTCTATCTTAAGAGTTTTACTCCGAACTAGTTATACGCAACTTTAAACATAAAAGCATGCCTAAACTTTTTGTCAAAAATAGTCACTTCTTAACCTGCCGCTAACTGGTTTCTACTTTACAACGTACCTATAAGAATTTTCAATCAGTCACACCTAAAATTGAATTTGAATAAACCATGGGATAAACAAATGCATTTTCACTGCTGTCATTCGCTTTTTTGTTTATCTTTTAGTTTGCCGGATCTGAAAATTAAGCGTAAGAAATGGTATAAAAAAGAATAATTTAAAATTAAACATGATATATGGTAGATGACGTAATTGATTACATTTCAGACTAAGCAAGAAAGGAGCAGAATTGGGAGAGGATGGTAAAGGAAATGGTGCGGCATCTGATAAATCAGCAATTGCTAACAATCGAAGACAAAGGCAACGAATTGCGAATGATCAACAAAAAGAAGGCTGCCTGGATGGAGTCAGAAAGGCATATATCAGAAGAAAAAATCAAATCAGCTATCAGGGAATAATATTAAGCGACGGGAACATGGTGCCTGGTCGAGTTTTCGACGATACGGACCTTCTAGTACAGGCAATCATAGGTGATCAACTGAAAGACGACACAATATTAATTGATAGCGACAGCTCGCTCCAGTCTACTTCTATTAGTGCCGCAAACTATCCAGTCACCCCCACAGGCAGGCACAATCGCAGCAAGTCCAACTAGTCTATGTATATTATTAAAAAAATATTTATTGAAAGTTTTCATCTTTCACTGAAATGAGATGATAGCTGAACTCCACGTTAAATATTTAAAACGATATTTCAAGTGCATTTAACTTTGTCACGAGGTGATAACGATAAAGTGTGCTCTTTAACAATTAAGTACCTGGTATTTTGAATAGAGGAATTTAGACTTTGTAAAAGGTTTTAATAGCTGGAGGAAAATTAAATTGAACATTTTCAGAAAAAGTCCGAGGAAAAATTGTTCAGCTTTGCTCCTCCATTGCGCGATTGTGAGGGTTTGTAAAAAGTTTAACAATAATTTCATAATTTCAAAAATGGAATTTTAATTGCATTTTCTTGCTCTCATTTCAAATGTAATCCATCTGGGACAATTTTCTGCTTCCAAAATTTGTAAGACTTCGATTAAAATTTTGGTAAATGTTGGCATTAAAATCGTTCGCATTTGCTTGTTCCCAGAATGCCTCCTTCGATAACCTGATATATATATATATATATATATATATATATATATATATACATATATACACATATTTAGCTTTAAACCTGGGTTGGAATTATCTAAAGGGATTTGTGTTGGTTTTGGATGATTAACAAAGGCTTCGTAAATCAGCTTGTGTAGTACGATTTCTACATATACACATTTTTTCTTCAAATATAAACAAATGAAGAACTAAAGCCAAGCAATTATACCACAGACACGATCCAACGCCCAATTCCCAAAGTGTTGCAAATAATCACCCCTATTATCTTAGTCGTGTCACCCAAAAATATATGTCACTGACAAATTTGTATTCTCTTAGTCACTTTATGTGTCGTTTGTCACCCACCCAATGAACTTGTGTATTCCCTTTTTCTTTTTTTTCAAATTCATTTTTATTTCAACAATTTCTAAGGAGGATTACATACTAGACAAAAAATGCTTAAAACTAGTTGGACGAACAATGCTTATATTTTTAACTTACTGGCACTCGACGGGCACTCTAAGCTAAACTAAAGGCTCAACTATAATGCGCAGGAGCGAGCATGAGCTAGTGTCAAATTTCAACGAAATGTTTCGTCATGTTTGCAAAAAAATCATGTCTACCCATAATTCGCATCTGCGCGCATGTCCATATGTCAGAAAATTTCTTGTTTCATTTAGCCGAAAAATGTCGTGTTTAATTATATGTCTATGTATGTATGTACGAATACCAAAAGAATATCAGCTGATTTGCTCATTTTTCAAATTTGTTTTCTTGTCTGTGTTTTATCTGTCACATTCGCATATGCGCGGTGCGATTCATTTCGCACTAGCTCATGCTTAACGAAACATTTGTGTTTTGCACATGCTTAACGAAATGTTCGCAATCTTTCATGGACGACATTATAGGTTGCCGCATGGGGTTGGGTGTATTTGCTCACTCACTCATGCGCGTTTGACACTAGCTCATGCTCGCTCATGCGCATTATAGTTGAGCCGTAAATCTTAAACTATGTCTTTCGACTTAACCTACATGATTGAATAAAAGTAAATTGGAATGAACAAATTAAGATTAAGAAAATTTAAAAAAAAATTTAATATCAGAACTGTTACTAATTTAAACTTACATGCTACCTTAAAATAACTTACAACTACCTTAAACTAATCATACATACATATAAATCTGTATATATATGTATATGGCCTTAAAATATTTACAATTATATATGTATATATTTATATATATATACTCCTCCGAAACGGCTTTACCGATTTTTACCAAATTTTATATGCGTATTCAGTAGGTCTGAGAATCGGCTATTTTTTATCAACCCCTAAGTGATAAGTTCTAAGTTCTGTTTTTTTTTTTTTGACGAAATTTTTTGTTTTTATTTTTTTATAATGTGGCATTAAAAAATACATACAATAAAAACAAAAAATACATACAAATTTTTAGGGTTTTTTTTAGTAATTTAATCATTATCATCACGCTCGTTAACTGATCAATTATAGTGTTTTTAACTGTACTTCGATTAAAATTTCCCTTAGCTTATGGCAAATCTAACATTTTGTTTATGAAAATAAACATTTATTTTTATTATTAAAGTTTAATCCTGATATATGCTTAGTGTTACCAATCTTAGGACCGTTTGCTCATTCGCAACATAAATCCAAAACATACGTAAGTATAACATATCCTTTATGTGATACTTAAGCTTAATTGCTTTGCACAAACAAAATTTATGTACAACATAGTTAGCGATCACTTTACAAACGGAGCTTACTTTACGTTGGTTATTTCATGTGCCAAGTGACACAGTTGACGTCATGAAAACCAGATGGTATTTTTTGTGTGAGAGAATACAAGAACCGATGGTGTGCAACTTGCAAAGAAAAGGATATTGTCTCATAATGAATTCAACACAATGTCAACAGCCATTCTGAGCATAATAAACACCAAAATCGTTTATTGCGTGAAAAACAAATATGATAACGATAGTTTAATTCAACATGCATCCATTCATCCATAAATCTATGTAATAGCCATCACGAATTTCGACAAATGAGTCAAAAACTACTCGCTATGTCTATAAGTGATACTTAAGGTTTTATGTCATGAATAAGGAGTTATGTATCGAATGAGCAAACGGCCCTTAGATTCTTAAAATTTGCCGCGCCTTTTATGGTGAGTGAAATGCCGATGTCACTTCTAAGTAAACAGCACGGAGTAGGGATGAGACTGAAGCCGGTCTCCTGTTTCACTCACACAATAAGACTTCTCTCACTCCCTACACAGTTTTCGGCCATCATCATTGTTTATGTATCAAGTGTAGTAGTAACGTTTACAATTATCATATTGCAGTCTCAGTGTAACTCTCATATTAACTATTTATTATTACTATTTTATTCATAATAATAAAATTATTAATTTCAAGTGTATTTGGCACGATTATTTCGAGCTCCAACCAACAACGACTTTTGTGTTGTAAGTATACTTTTTTTATAGAATTATTTGATATAATTATGACAAAATATTTTTTTAGTAAAATTCAATTTTTTACAACTTTTGTTTCAAATTTTTTTTTCATAGAACTAATATTTTCGCTATAACCTGGCCGTAATTATAACTATAACGTTTTCCATCATTAAGTAATTTCATTAATTCTATTTATATGTGTTTTGTACAGTGAGCAATGCCAAGAAAACGCAAAGGGGCTGATTTGAGCCGTAATACAAGTAGGTCCAGAAGTATGAGAGATCAAAGATCCCAAAGAACCGAAGAACAAATCCAGCAACAAAATGCTGATGCACGTGTGAGCATGGAGCAATTGCGTCAAGAACAATCAGAAGATACACGAGCTGAGCGCAATGAAGTTATACGTTTAGAACATCGACAATCACGCCGTTTTACGGTTAATACACGCAGAACAAATGACCAACAACGCCAACAGATACATCGTGCATTTACATCTGATTCATTTTTGCGTCTAGCATTCCAGTATGAGTCCGATATTGAATATTATGCTCATTCAGAAGTGGTAATTGGTGCTATGGGTAAGGAATGTCCGCATTGTCATGCTTTCAAATTCAAAAATGAGCCACCTGGGATGTGTTGCGCTTCAGGAAAAGTGCAACTACCTGAAATTGAAACACCACCTGAACCATTGAACGGTTTACTTATCGGCAAGGATCTAGATTGTAACGTATTCCTGAAGTCAATTCGAACATTCAATTCATGCTTTCAAATGTCATCGTTTGGAGTCATTTTGGTGGTACAGGTACACGAGAAATTGTGATTCGTAGAAGAAATAATAATCTTCAGTTCATTGCTGATACACATCCTTCAAATGACGCTCTCCAATATCCGCTAATATTCTGGAAGGGGCAAGACGGATATTGCGTAAGCATAAAACAACGAGATTTAAATTAATATTCATAAATATATTATTACAGGAGCTGAAACAAACAAGAACGTTTGCTCGAAAGATTATTATGCGTACCGATTAATGATTCGGCGCGGCCTCGAAAACGTCATTCTACGATGTCGTGAGCTTTGTCAACAATTCATGGTCGACATATACGCGAAGATAGAGGGCGAACGACTACGATACTTACGATATAATCAACTCAAGCTGCGTGCGGCAGATTACATTCACTTACGAGAATCTATTGACAACGCCGACGTCGCCGAAATTGGTAACTCTGTCATTTTATCATCATCGTACGTAGGCAGTCCACGTCATATGCAAGAATATATACAGGATGCTATGGCTTACGTGCGCGAATATGGAGACTGTGTTTATTTATCACGTTCACATGTAATCCAAAATGGCCAGAGATTACATCTTTGCTATTGCCTGGCCAAAATGCAATACATCGTCATGACATTACAGCACGTGTATTCAGACAAAAGTTGAAGTCTCTAATAAGTTCCATTACTAAATTACATGTATTCGATCCCACACGTTGCTGGCTGTATTCAGTTGAGTGGCAAAAGCGAGGATTACCTCATGCGCACAGTTTGGTTCGGTTAATCGATAGTATCATTTCTGCGGAAATTCCAGATCCGTCTACTGACCAAGTGCTGTTTGATATTGTTACAGCAAACATGATCCATGGTCCATGCGGTACTCTTCATCGTTCATCGCCTTGCAGGGCATATGGAAAATGTAGTAAAAATTTCCCTAAAGATTTCACTAATGATACGAGAACAAATACCGACGGATATCCAATATATCGCCGGAGAAATCCCGATAATGGCGGACAATCATTTATTAAATCGTTGGGTGGTGTCGTATTCGCTTCTGCTAAGCATGAGCATCCAGTTTGTTTGTGCTCGCTAAAGATGGGCTAACAAAAAATATTGTTCACGCTATAGCACTAAAAGTTTGATGTTGTTTGTTAGTGTTACTGTCGTAATTTATATGTGTTATATGTGATAAAAATAACAAACGATAAAAATAATGAACGCGCATATTTACTTTCAGCTGTACTTTTTCAATATTACGCCACAATGGAGATGATTTTAAGCAAGCGTTGATCTCATCAGCGTATGTTGAACGTGGAATGACGGGAAGTGTTTGTCTGAAATCACCAACAGAGTGTCGAAAAATAGTTTATCGTTATTTTTAATATCTTTCAATGTTCTGTTCAACGCCTCAATTGAATGTTTGTGTGCCATAGTACATTCATCCCAGATGATAATTTTACACTGTTTCAGCACGGTGGCCATGGACGATTGTTTTTTAATGTTACACACTGCGTCAGGGTTATTTTGAATATTTAGTGGCAGCTTAAATACTGAATGAGCTGTTCTGCCTCCATCCAATAAAGTTGCTGCAATGCCCGATGATGCAACGGTCAATGCGATGTCATTATTTGATCGTATTTCAGCAAGAATTAGTGAAATAAGGAATGTTTTGCCAAGTCCACCCGGTGCATCCAAAAAGAAGAACTCACCTTGTCCTGCTGAAACTGCGAGCAAAATGCGGTCATAAATGTTTCATTAGTGGGACATTGCGAGTATCAATCGCTGCCATTTCTACAGTGCTGTACTGCAGTTCACTATTCATTTCAGTGTTAATTAAATCAGATGCAGTTCGATTTGGCGAATTCATACCGAAATGAGTGAGTGATAAGTTGGTAATGACAATGCAA
This sequence comes from Eristalis pertinax, assembly GCA_907269125.1. Classification (NCBI taxonomy): domain Eukaryota; kingdom Metazoa; phylum Arthropoda; class Insecta; order Diptera; family Syrphidae; genus Eristalis; species Eristalis pertinax. The sequence continues at coordinate 86,994,249 of OU026145.1, forward strand.
GGTCCTCAATAGCAATCAATGCTTCATTGTACATAGCGTCACTGAATGTTATCGTTAGATCGTTGCACCGTGTACGATGTTGATGCAATATATCATCAGTCATTGAATCTTTGTGATTATCCCACAATATCTGTGCTCGTGCTGGGAAACATGTATTCAACACTATAGCGAATAGTAGACGAATTTGTTTGCTGTACAGTTCAATGCAGCTTCAGCAAGCATACACTTCCACTGGTTGTCGTCTTCCAGCAAGCCGAGTGCAAGGCATGCGTCTTTATATGTTGGATACTGTTGCCCATTCACTTTACGTATATCTTGAAATGATAATGGGCCAGTAACATTTATCAACAAGAGTCGAAGATAAAAGCACTCCGTGTGTCTTGGATTGACTGTAAATAATCGCCCCAAAGCGTTCGATTTAAATAAATTGAGACATGCATCAACTGGTGAGCCTTGCTTGCGGGGCATCCATTTTTTTGTTTGAGCCCATGTGAAATAGCGTGGTACTTGTGAATAGAGTAATGTTCTTGCAAAGGCACCAAAATCATCCGTACTATTACACAATTCAAAAAATGCTGTGAGTGTAGTTTTAGGTGCATTTGTACCACGATCAATCACTGTCTCGTTCGTGAAAAATACACGCTGACCGTTTTCAAGATGGACGGCTAACTGAACAACTGCTGGATCACGTTCATGAATTGGAAAACCGAAGATACGCCAAGCAGCTTCATTGGAGCTGATGTACCGACCAATTTGGTAGAGCGTAATTTCATCGTTTTTATTCATTGGAGGAGCATTTACATTAGTATTTTCTACTCTAAACACAGCCATATCACTGCCTTTATGGACATTCTTGCAAATATATTTGATGCTCTTCACAGAACTGCAAAACTCAAGATTAATATAAGCATTGTATGTCATGCTTAGCAGAGGCGAATACGGCACCACCCAACGATTTAATAAATGATTGTCCGCCATTATCGGGATTTCTCCGGCGATATAGTGGATATCCGTCGGTATTTGTTATCGTATCATTAGTGAAATCTTTAGGGAAATTTTTACTACATTTTCCATATGCCCTTCAAGGCGATGAACGATGAAGAGTACCGCATGGACCATGGATCATGTTTGCTGTAACAATATCAAACAGCACTTGGTCAGTAGACGGATCTGGAAATTCCGCAGAAATGATACTATCGATTTCTTCAGGACGGATTTTGTCGATTAACCGAACCAAAATGTGCGCATGAGGTAATCCTCGCTTTTGCCACTGAACTGAATACAGCCAGCAACGTGTGGGATCGAATACATGTAATTTAGTAATGAAACTTATTAGAGACTTCGACTTTTGTCTGAATACACGTGCTGTAATGTCATGACGATTTATTGCATTTTGGCCAGGCAATAACAAAGATGTAATCTCTGGCCATTTTGGATTACATGTGAACGTGATAAATAAACACGGTCGTCCATATTCGCGCACGTAAGCCATAGCATCCTGTATATATTCTTGAATATGACGTGGACTGCCTACGTACGATGATGGTTAAATGACAGAGTTACCAATTTCGGCGACGTCGGCGTTGTTAATAGCTTTTCGTAAGTGAATGTACTCTTCCGCGCGCAGCTTGAGTTGATTATGTCGTAAGAATCATTAATCGGTACGCATAATAATCTTTCGAGCTAACGTTCTTGTTTGTTTCAGCTCCTGTAATAATATATTTATGAATATTAATTTAAATCTCGTTGTTTTATGCTTACGCAATATCCGTCTTGCCCCTTCCAGAATATTAGCGGATATTGGAGAGCGTCATATGAAGGATGTGTATCAGCAATGAACTGAAGATTATTACTTCTTCTACGAATTACAATTTGTCGTGTACCTGTACCTCCAAAATGACTCCAAACGATGACATTTGAAAGCATGAATTGAATGTTCGAATTGACTTCAGGAATACGTTAGGATCCTTGCCGATAAGTAATCCGTTCAATGGTTCAGGTGGTGTTTCAATTTCAGGTAGTTGCACTTTTCCTGAAGCGCAACACATCCCAGGTGGCTCATTTTTGAATTTGAAAGCATGACAATGCGGACATTCCTTATCCATAGCACCAATTACCACTTCTGAATGAGCATAATATTCAATATCGGACTCATACTGGAATGCTAGACGCAAAAATGAATCAGATGTAAATGCACGATGTATCTGTTGGCGTTGTTGGTCATTTGTTCTGCGTGTATTAACCGTAAAACGGCGTGATTGTCGATGTTCTAAACGTATAACTTCATTGCGCTCAGCTCGTGTATCTTCTGATTGTTCTTGACGCAATTGCTTCATGCTCACACGTGCATCAGCATTTTTTTGCTGGATTTGTTCTTCGGTTCTTTGGGATCTTTGATCTCTCATACTTCTGGACCTACTTGTATTACGGCTCAAATCAGCCCCTTTGCTCACTGTACAAAACACATAAAATAAATTAATGAAATTACTTAATGATGGAAAACGTTATAGTTATAATTACGGCCAGGATTATAGCGAAAATAATAGTTTTATGAAAAAAAATTTGAAACAAAAGTTGTAAAAAATTGAATTTTACTAAAAAATTATTTTGTCATAATTATATAAAAAAAAGTATACTTACAGCGCAAAAGCCGTTTTTGGTTTATATATTATTAAATTATATATTATATTAATATGAGAGTTACATAAACAATAATGATGGCTGAAAACTGTGTAGGGAGTGAGAGAAGTCTTATTGTGTGAGTGCAACAGGAGACCGGCTTCAGTCTCATCGCTACTCCGTGCTGTTTACTTAGAAGTGATATCGGCATTTCACTCACCAGTAAGGGCGCGTGTAAGTATATGCGTGAAATAGGCATGGAGCGCTATGAACGATAAGGGAATATAAAAATAACAAACGCCAAACAATATTATTTTTAAGTTATTATAGTTTATTTCTTAAAATTACATATCACATATAAATTACGACAGTAACACTAACAAACAACATCAATCTTTTAATGCTATAGCGTGAACAATATTTTTTGTTAGCCCATCTTTAGCGAACACAAACAAACTGGATGGCTTACCCACTCGAGAGCATGCTACGTACAATTGCCCGTGTGAAAAACATGGTGTACTCAAATCTAAGCCACAAATAGACATCGTTTGGCCTTGGGATTATCGGAAACTGAATTCGTTTGAATTGAATTGGCACATCTGTAGGTATGATAGGAATCCGTGGTATTAATATATTTTCACCTTTGATCTTGCCATTAAAAATGCTGGCTTCGATAACGTTTTTCATCAATTTTCGAATGACTAATCGCGTACCGTTGCACAGCCGTGGCGGGTTTAAATTACGAAGCAAGATAATTGGAGATCCAACCTTCAATTTTAAATTATGCGGTGGCATGCCTGGCAAATCCAGTGAGTTCAAAAATTCTGTGGGAAAATTGACAGCTTCGCTGGCATCGCAGTTTTGTATGATACCAAGTTCCCTGGCAACAACTGTTGTATCTTCAAATTTAAATTGTCAACGTCTGCATTTTTTGCTGCTAAAATAGCTCTTTCTGCAAGCCACTCATGATTTATGTACTGTGTGTGTACATCGGGAAATATTTGCTCAATGAGAGTATCTTGCGAAACTGCGATTGTGCAGAAATCGGTCGGTAATTTTACGTATCCAGTTTTATCTGTAGCAACTTTTCCATCACCGATATCTAAGAGTTGTTTTGAGAATGTTTCAGCGGATGTATCTTGAAGCATTTGAACGCGCATATTTACTTTCAGCTGTACTTTTTCAATATTACGCCACAATGGAGATGATTTTAAGCAAGCGTTGATCTCATCAGCGTATGTTGAACGTGGAATGACGGGAAGTGTTTGTCTGAAATCACCAACAGAGTGCCGAAAAATAGTTTATCGTTATTTTTAATATCTTTCAATGTTCTGTTCAACGCCTCAATTGAATGTTTGTGTGCCATAGTACATTCATCCCAGATGATAATTTTACACTGTTTCAGCACGGTGGCCATGGATGATTGTTTTTTAATGTTACACACTGCGTCAGGGTTATTTTGAATATTTAGTGGCAGCTTAAATACTGAATGAGCTGTTCTGCCTCCATCCAATAAAGTTGCTGCAATGCCCGATGATGCAACGGTCAATGCGATGTCATTATTTGATCGTATTTCAGCAAGAATTAGTGAAATAAGGAATGTTTTGCCAAGTCCACCCGGTGCATCCAAAAAGAAGAACTCACCTTGTCCTGCTGAAACTGCGAGCAAAATGCGGTCATAAATGGTTCTTTGTTCGTCATTCATTAATGGGACATTGCGAGTATCAATCGCTGCCATTTCTACAGTGCTGTACTGCAGTTCACTATTCATTTCAGTGTTAATTAAATCAGATGCAGTTCGATTTGGCGAATTCATACCGAAATGAGTGAGTGATAAGTTGGTAATGACAATGCAAGATCCTCAATAGCAATCAATGCTTCATTGTACATAGCGTCACTGAATGTTATCGTTAGATCGTTGCACCGTGTACGATGTTGATGCAATATATCATCAGTCATTGAATCTTTGTGATTATCCCACAATATCTGTGCTCGTGCTGGGAAACATGTATTCAACACTATAGCGAATAGTAGACGAATTTGTTTGCTGTACAGTTCAATGCAGCTTCAGCAAGCATACACTTCCACTGGTTGTCGTCTTCCAGCAAGCCGAGTGCAAGGCATGCGTCTTTATATGTTGGATACTGTTGCCCATTCACTTTACGTATATCTTGAAATGATAATGGGCCAGTAACATTTATCAACAAGAGTCGAAGATAAAAGCACTCCGTGTGTCTTGGATTGACTGTAAATAATCGCCCCAAAGCGTTCGATTTAAATAAATTGAGACATGCATCAACTGGTGAGCCTTGCTTGCGGGGCATCCATTTTTTTGTTTGAGCCCATGTGAAATAGCGTGGTACTTGTGAATAGAGTAATGTTCTTGCAAAGGCACCAAAATCATCCGTACTATTACACAATTCAAAAAATGCTGTGAGTGTAGTTTTAGGTGCATTTGTACCACGATCAATCACTGTCTCGTTCGTAAAAAATACACGCTGACCGTTTTCAAGATGGACGGCTAACTGAACAACTGCTGGATCACGTTCATGAATTGGAAAACCGAAGATACGCCAAGCAGCTTCATTGGAGCTGATGTACCGACCAATTTGGTAGAGCGTAATTTCATCGTTTTTATTCATTGGAGGAGCATTTACATTAGTATTTTCGACTCTAAACACAGCCATATCACTGCCTTTATGGACATTCTTGCAAATATATTTGATGCTCTTCACAGAACTGCAAAACTCAACATTAATATAAGCATTGTATGTCATGCTTAGCAGAGGCGAATACGGCACCACCCAACGATTTAATAAATGATTGTCCGCCATTATCGGGATTTCACCGGCGATATAGTGGATATCCGTCGGTATTTGTTATCGTATCAAGTGAAGTCTTTAGGGAAATTTTTACTACATTTTCCATATGCCCTTCAAGGCGATGAACGATGAAGAGTACCGCATGGACCATTAATCATGTTTGCTGTAACAATATCAAACAGCACTTGGTCAGTAGACGGATCTGGAATTTCCGCAGAAATGATACTATCGATTTCTTCAGGACGGATTTTGTCGATTAACCGAACCAAAATGTGCGCATGAGGTAATCCTCGCTTTTGCCACGGAACTGAATACAGCCAGCAACGTGTTGGATCGAATACATGTAATTTAGTAATGAAACTTATTAGAGACTTCGACTTTTGTCTGAATACACGTGCTGTAATGTCATGACGATTTATTGCATTTTGGCCAGGCAATAACAATCTGGAGATCTTTGATCTCTCATACTTCTGGACCTACTTGTATTACGGCTCAAATCAGCCCCTTTGCTCACTGTACAAAACACATAAATAGAATTAATGAAATTACTTAATGATGGAAAACGTTATAGTTATAATTACGGCCAGGATTATAGCGAAAATAATAGTTTTATGAAAAAAAATTTGAAACAAAAGTTGTAAAAAATTGAATTTTACTAAAAAATTATTTTGTCATAATTATATAAAAAAAGTATACTTACAGCGCAAAAGCCGTTTTTGGTTTTTATATTATTAAATTATATATTATATTAATATGAGAGTTACATAAACAATAATGATGGCTGAAAACTGTGTAGGGAGTGAGAGAAGTCTTATTGTGTGAGTGCAACAGGAGACCGGCTTCAGTCTCATCGCTACTCCGTGCTGTTTACTTAGAAGTGACATCGGCATTTCACTCACCAGTAAGGGCGCGTGTAAGTATATGCGTGAAATAGGCATGGAGCGCTATGAACGATAAGGGAATATAAAAATAACAAACGCCAAACAATATTATTTTTAAGTTATTATAGTTTATTTCTTAAATTACATATCACATATAAATTACGACAGTAACACTAACAAACAACATCAATCTTTTAATGCTATAGCGTGAACAATATTTTTTGTTAGCCCATCTTTAGCGAGCACAAACAAACTGGATGGCTTACCCACTCGAGAGCATGCTACGTACAATTGCCCGTGTGAAAAACATGGTGTACTCAAATCTAAGCCACAAATAGACATCGTTTGGCCTTGGGATTATCGGAAACTGAATTCGTTTGAATTGAATTGGCACATCTGTAGGTATGAGGAATCCGTGGTATTAATATATTTTCACCTTTGATCTTGCCATTAAAAATGCTGGCTTCGATAACGTTTTTCATCAATTTTCGAATGACTAATCGCGTACCGTTGCACAGCCGTGGCGGGTTTAAATTACGAAGCAAGATAATTGGAGATCCAACCTTCAATTTGAAATTATGCGGTGGCATGCCTGGCAAATCCAGTGAGTTCAAAAATTCTGTGGGAAAATTGACAGCTTGGCTGGCATCGCAGTTTTGTATGATACCAAGTTCCCTGGCAACAACTGTTGTATCTTCAAATTTAAATTGTCAACGTCTGCATTTTTTGCTGCTAAAATAGCTCTTTCTGCAAGCCACTCATGATTTATGTACTGTGTGTGTACATCGGGAAATATTTGCTCAATGAGAGTATCTTGCGAAACTGCGATTGTGCAGAAATCGGTCGGTAATTTTACGTATCCAGTTTTATCTGTAGCAACTTTTCCATCACCGATATCTAAGAGTTGTTTTGAGAATGTTTCAGCGGATGTATCTTGAAGCATTTGAACGCGCATATTTACTTTCAGCTGTACTTTTTCAATATTACGCCACAATGGAGATGATTTTAAGCAAGCGTTGATCTCATCAGCGTATGTTGAACGTGGAATGACGGGAAGTGTTTGTCTGAAATCACCAACAGAGTGCCGAAAAATAGTTTATCGTTGTTTTTAATATCTTTCAATGTTCTGTTCAACGCCTCAATTGAATGTTTGTGTGCCATAGTACATTCATCCCAGATGATAATTTTACACTGTTTCAGCACGGTGGCCATGGACGATTGTTTTTTAATGTTACACACTGCGTCAGGGTTATTTTGAATATTTAGTGGCAGCTTAAATACTGAATGAGCTGTTCTGCCTCCATCCAATAAAGTTGCTGCAATGCCCGATGATGCAACGGTCAATGCGATGTCATTATTTGATCGTATTTCAGCAAGAATTAGTGAAATAAGGAATGTTTTGCCAAGTCCACCCGGTGCATCCAAAAAGAAGAACTCACCTTGTCCTGCTGAAACTGCGAGCAAAATGCGGTCATAAATGGTTCTTTGTTCGTCATTCATTTGTGGGATCGAATACATGTAATTTAGTAATGAAACTTATTAGAGACTTCGACTTTTGTCTGAATACACGTGCTGTAATGTCATGACGATTTATTGCATTTTGGCCAGGCAATAACAAAGATGTAATCTCTGGCCATTTTGGATTACATGTGAACGTGATAAATAAACACGGTCGTCCATATTCGCGCACGTAAGCCATAGCATCCTGTATATATTCCTGAATATGACGTGGACTGCCTACGTACGATGATGGTTAAATGACAGAGTTACCAATTTCGGCGACGTCGGCGTTGTTAATAGCTTTTCGTAAGTGAATGTACTCTTCCGCACGCAGCTTGAGTTGATTATGTCGTAAGAATCATTAATCGGTACGCATAATAATCTTTCGAGCTAACGTTCTTGTTTGTTTCAGCTCCTGTAATAATATATTTATGAATATTAATTTAAATCTCGTTGTTTTATGCTTATGCAATATCCGTCTTGCCCCTTCCAGAATATTAGCGGATATTGGAGAGCGTCATATGAAGGATGTGTATCAGCAATGAACTGAAGATTATTACTTCTTCTACGAATTACAATTTGTCGTGTACCTGTACCTCCAAAATGACTCCAAACGATGACATTTGAAAGCATGAATTGAATGTTCGAATTGACTTCAGGAATACGTTAGGATCCTTGCCGATAAGTAATCCGTTCAATGGTTCAGGTGGTGTTTCAATTTCAGGTAGTTGCACTTTTCCTGAAGCGCAACACATCCCAGGTGGCTCATTTTTGAATTTGAAAGCATGACAATGCGGACATTCCTTATCCATAGCACCAATTACCACTTCTGAATGAGCATAATATTCAATATCGGACTCATACTGGAATGCTAGACGCAAAAATGAATCAGATGTAAATGCACGATGTATCTGTTGGCGTTGTTGGTCATTTGTTCTGCGTGTATTAACCGTAAAATGGCGTGATTGTCGATGTTCTAAACGTATAACTTCATTGCGCTCAGCTCGTGTATCTTCTGATTGTTCTTGACGCAATTGCTTCATGCTCACACGTGCATCAGCATTTTTTTGCTGGATTTGTTCTTCGGTTCTTTGGGATCTTTGATCTCTCATACTTCTGGACCTACTTGTATTACGGCTCAAATCAGCCCCTTTGCTCACTGTACAAAACACATAAATAGAATTAATGAAATTATTTAATGATGGAAAACGTTATAGCTATAATTACGGCCAGGATTATAGCGAAAATAATAGTTTTGTGAAAAAAAATTTGAAACAAAAGTTGTAAAAAATTGAATTTTACTAAAAAATTATTTTGTCATAATTATATAAAAAAAGTATACTTACAGCGCAAAAGCCGTTTTTGGTTTATATATTATTAAATTATATATTATATTAATATGAGAGTTACATAAACAATAATGATGGCTGAAAACTGTGTAGGGAGTGAGAGAAGTCTTATTGTGTGAGTGCAACAGGAGACCGGCTTCAGTCTCATCGCTACTCCGTGCTGTTTACTTAGAAGTGACATCGGCATTTCACTCACCAGTAAGGGCGCGTGTAAGTATATGCGTGAAATAGGCATGGAGCGCTATGAACGATAAGGGAATATAAAAATAACAAACGCCAAACAATATTATTTTTAAGTTATTATAGTTTATTTCTTAAAATTACATATCACATATAAATTACGACAGTAACACTAACAAACAACATCAATCTTTTAATGCTATAGCGTGAACAATATTTTTTCTTAGCCCATCTTTAGCGAGCACAAACAAACTGGATGGCTTACATACTCGAGAGCATGCTACGTACAATTGCCCGTGTGAAAAACATGGTGTACTCAAATCTAAGCCACAAATAGACATCGTTTGGCCTTGGGATTATCGGAAACTGAATTCGTTTGAATTGAATTGGCACATCTGTAGGTATGATAGGAATCCGTGGTATTAATATATTTTCACCTTTGATCTTGCCATTAAAAATGCTGGCTTCGATAACGTTTTTCATCAATTTTCGAATGACTAATCGCGTACCGTTGCACAGCCGTGGCGGGTTTAAATTACGAAGCAAGATAATTGGAGATCCAACCTTCAATTTGAAATTATGCGGTGGCATGCCTGGCAAATCCAGTGAGTTCAAAAATTCTGTGGGAAAATTGACAGCTTGGCTGGCATCGCAGTTTTGTATGATACCAAGTTCCCTGGCAACAACTGTTGTATCTTCAAATTTAAATTGTCAACGTCTGCATTTTTTGCTGCTAAAATAGCTCTTTCTGCAAGCCACTCATGATTTATGTACTGTGTGTGTACATCGGGAAATATTTGCTCAATGAGAGTATCTTGCGAAACTGCGATTGTGCAGAAATCGGTCGGTAATTTTACGTATCCAGTTTTATATGTAGCAACTTTTCCATCACCGATATCTAAGAGTTGTTTTGAGAATGTTTCAGCGGATGTATCTTGAAGCATTTGAACGCGCATATTTACTTTCAGCTGTACTTTTTCAATATTACGCCACAATGGAGATGATTTTAAGCAAGCGTTGATCTCATCAGCGTATGTTGAACGTGGAATGACGGGAAGTGTTTGTCTGAAATCACCAACATAGTGCCGAAACATAGTTTATCGTTATTTTTAATATCTTTCAATGTTCTGTTCAACGCCTCAATTGAATGTTTGTGTGCCATAGTACATTCATCCCAGATGATAATTTTACACTGTTTCAGCACGGTGGCCATGGACGATTGTTTTTTAATGTTACACACTGCGTCAGGGTTATTTTGAATATTTAGTGGCAGCTTAAATACTGAATGAGCTGTTCTGCCTCCATCCAATAAAGTTGCTGCAATGCCCGATGATGCAACGGTCAATGCGATGTCATTATTTGATCGTATTTCAGCAAGAATTAGTGAAATAAGGAATGTTTTGCCAAGTCCACCCGGTGCATCCAAAAAGAAGAACTCGCCTTGTCCTGCTGAAACTGCGAGCAAAATGCGGTCATAAATGGTTCTTTGTTCGTCATTCATTTGTGGGATCGAATACATGTAATTTAGTAATGAAACTTATTAGAGACTTCGACTTTTGTCTGAATACACGTGCTGTAATGTCATGACGATTTATTGCATTTTGGCCAGGCAATAACAAAGATGTAATCTCTGGCCATTTTGGATTACATGTGAACGTGATAAATAAACACGGTCGTCCATATTCGCGCACGTAAGCCATAGCATCCTGTATATATTCTTGAATATGACGTGGACTGCCTACGTACGATGATGGTTAAATGACAGAGTTACCAATTTCGGCGACGTCGGCGTTGTTAATAGCTTTTCGTAAGTGAATGTACTCTTCCGCACGCAGCTTGAGTTGATTATGTCGTAAGAATCATTAATCGGTACGCATAATAATCTTTCGAGCTAACGTTCTTGTTTGTTTCAGCTCCTGTAATAATATATTTATGAATATTAATTTAAATCTCGTTGTTTTATGCTTATGCAATATCCGTCTTGCCCCTTCCAGAATATTAGCGGATATTGGAGAGCGTCATATGAAGGATGTGTATCAGCAATGAACTGAAGATTATTACTTCTTCTACGAATTACAATTTGTCGTGTACCTGTACCTCCAAAATGACTCCAAACGATGACATTTGAAAGCATGAATTGAATGTTCGAATTGACTTCAGGAATACGTTAGGATCCTTGCCGATAAGTAATCCGTTCAATGGTTCAGGTGGTGTTTCAATTTCAGGTAGTTGCACTTTTCCTGAAGCGCAACACATCCCAGGTGGCTCATTTTTGAATTTGAAAGCATGACAATGCGGACATTCCTTATCCATAGCACCAATTACCACTTCTGAATGAGCATAATATTCAATATCGGACTCATACTGGAATGCTAGACGCAAAAATGAATCAGATGTAAATGCACGATGTATCTGTTGGCGTTGTTGGTCATTGTTGGTCAGCTCGTGTATCTTCTGATTGTTCTTGACGCAATTGCTTCATGCTCACACGTGCATCAGCATTTTTTTGCTGGATTTGTTCTTCGGTTCTTTGGGATCTTTGATCTCTCATACTTCTGGACCTACTTGTATTACGGCTCAAATCAGCCCCTTTGCTCACTGTACAAAACACATAAATAGAATTAATGAAATTACTTAATGATGGAAAACGTTATAGTTATAATTACGGCCAGGATTATAGCGAAAATAATAGTTTTATGAAAAAAAATTTGAAACAAAAGTTGTAAAAAATTGAATTTTACTAAAAAATTATTTTGTCATAATTATATAAAAAAAGTATACTTACAGCGCAAAAGCCGTTTTTGGTTTATATATTATTAAATTATATATTATATTAATATGAGAGTTACATAAACAATAATGATGGCTGAAAACTGTGTAGGGAGTGAGAGAAGTCTTATTGTGTGAGTGCAACAGGAGACCGGCTTCAGTCTCATCGCTACTCCGTGCTGTTTACTTAGAAGTGACATCGGCATTTCACTCACCAGTAAGGGCGCGTGTAAGTATATGCGTGAAATAGGCATGGAGCGCTATGAACGATAAGGGAATATAAAAATGACAAACGCCAAACAATATTATTTTTAAGTTATAGTTTATTTCTTAAAATTACATATCACATATAAATTACGACAGTAACACTAACAAACAACATCAATCTTTTAATGCTATAGCGTGAACAATATTTTTTGTTAGCCCATCTTTAGCGAGCACTAACAAACTGGATGGCTTACCCACTCGAGAGCATGCTACGTACAATTGCCCGTGTGAAAAACATGGTGTACTCAAATCTAAGCCACAAATAGACATCGTTTGGCCTTGGGATTATCAGAAACTGAATTCGTTTGAATTGAATTGGCACATCTGTAGGTATGATAGGAATCCGTGGTATTAATATATTTTCACCTTTGATCTTGCCATTAAAAATGCTGGCTTCGATAACGTTTTTCATCAATTTTCGAATGACTAATCGCGTACCGTTGCACAGCCGTGGCGGGTTTAAATTACGGAGCAAGATAATTGGAGATCCAACCTTCAATTTTAAATTATGCGGTGGCATGCCTGGCAAATCCAGTGAGTTCAAAAATTCTGTGGGAAAATTGACAGCTTCGCTGGCATCGCAGTTTTGTATGATACCAAGTTCCCTGGCAACAACTGTTGTATCTTCAAATTTAAATTGTCAACGTCTGCATTTTTTGCTGCTAAAATAGCTCTTTCTGCAAGCCACTCATGATTTATGTACTGTGTGTGTACATCGGGAAATATTTGCTCAATGAGAGTATCTTGCGAAACTGCGATTGTGCAGAAATCGGTCGGTAATTTTACGTATCCAGTTTTATCTGTAGCAACTTTTCCATCACCGATATCTAAGAGTTGTTTTGAGAATGTTTCAGCGGATGTATCTTGAAGCATTTGAACGCGCATATTTACTTTCAGCCGTACTTTTTCAATATTACGCCACAATGGAGATGATTTTAAGCAAGCGTTGATCTCATCAGCGTATGTTGAACGTGGAATGACGGGAAGTGTTTGTCTGAAATCACCAACAGAGTGCCGAAAAATAGTTTATCGTTATTTTTAATATCTTTCAATGTTCTGTTCAACGCCTCAATTGAATGTTTGTGTGCCATAGTACATTCATCCCAGATGATAATTTTACACTGTTTCAGCACGGTGGCCATGGACGATTTTTTTTTAATGTTACACACTGCGTCAGGGTTATTTTGAATATTTAGTGGCAGCTTAAATACTGAATGAGCTGTTCTGCCTCCATCCAATAAAGTTGCTGCAATGCCCGATGATGCAACGGTCAATGCGATGTCATTATTTGATCGTATTTCAGCAAGAATTAGTGAAATAAGGAATGTTTTGCCAAGTCCACCCGGTGCATCCAAAAAGAAGAACTCACCTTGTCCTGCTGAAACTGCGAGCAAAATGCGGTCATAAATGGTTCTTTGTTCGTCATTCATTAGTGGGACATTGCGAGTATCAATCGCTGCCATTTCTACAGTGCTGTACTGCAGTTCACTATTCATTTCAGTGTTAATTAAATCAGATGCAGTTCGATTTGGCGAATTCATACCGAAATGAGTGAGTGATAAGTTGGTAATGACAATGCAAGATCCTCAATAGCAATCAATGCTTCATTGTACATAGCGTCACTGAATGTTATCGTTAGATCGTTGCACCGTGTACGATGTTGATGCAATATATCATCAGTCATTGAATCTTTGTGATTATCCCACAATATCTGTGCTCGTGCTGGGAAACATGTATTCAACACTATAGCGAATAGTAGACGAATTTGTTTGCTGTACAGTTCAATGCAGCTTCAGCAAGCATACACTTCCACTGGTTGTCGTCTTCCAGCAAGCCGAGTGCAAGGCATGCGTCTTTATATGTTGGATACTGTTGCCCATTCACTTTACGTATATCTTGAAATGATAATGGGCCAGTAACATTTATCAACAACAGTCGAAGATAAAAGCACTCCGTGTGTCTTGGATTGACTGTAAATAATCGCCCCAAAGCGTTCGATTTAAATAAATTGAGACATGCATCAACTGGTGAGCCTTGCTTGCGGGGCATCCATTTTTTTGTTTGAGCCCATGTGAAATAGCGTGGTACTTGTGAATAGAGTAATGTTCTTGCAAAGGCACCAAAATCATCCGTACTATTACACAATTCAAAAAATGCAGTGAGTGTAGTTTTAGGTGCATTTGTACCACGATCAATCACTGTCTCGTTCGTGAAAAATACACGCTGACCGTTTTCAAGATGGACGGCTAACTGAACAACTGCTGGATCACGTTCATGAATTGGAAAACCGAAGATACGCCAAGCAGCTTCATTGGAGCTGATGTACCGACCAATTTGGTAGAGCGTAATTTCATCGTTTTTATTCATTGGAGGAGCATTTACATTAGTATTTTCTACTCTAAACACAGCCATATCACTGCCTTTATGGACATTCTTGCAAATATATTTGATGCTCTTCACAGAACTGCAAAACTCAACATTAATATAAGCATTGTATGTCATGCTTAGCAGAGGCGAATACGGCACCACCCAACGATTTAATAAATGATTGTCCGCCATTATCGGGATTTCTCCGGCGATATAGTGGATATCCGTCGGTATTTGTTATCGTATCATTAGTGAAATCTTTAGGGAAATTTTTACTACATTTTCCATATGCCCTTCAAGGCGATGAACGATGAAGAGTACCGCATGGACCATGGATCATGTTTGCTGTAACAATATCAAACAGCACTTGGTCAGTAGACGGATCTGGAATTTCCGCAGAAATGATACTATCGATTTCTTCAGGACGGATTTTGTCGATTAACCGAACCAAAATGTGCGCATGAGGTAATCCTCGCTTTTGCCACTGAACTGAATACAGCCAGCAACGTGTGGGATCGAATACATGTAATTTAGTAATGAAACTTATTAGAGACTTCAACTTTTGTCTGAATACACGTGCTGTAATGTCATGACGATTTATTGCATTTTGGCCAGGCAATAACAAAGATGTAATCTCTGGCCATTTTGGATTACATGTGAACGTGATAAATAAACACGGTCGTCCATATTCGCGCACGTAAGCCATAGCATCCTGTATATATTCTTGAATATGACGTGGACTGCCTACGTACGATGATGGTTAAATGACAGAGTTACCAATTTCGGCGACGTCGGCGTTGTTAATAGCTTTTCGTAAGTGAATGTACTCTTCCGCACGCAGCTTGAGCTGCTTATGTCGTAAGAATCATTAATCGGTACGCATAATAATCTTTCGAGCTAACGTTCTTGTTTGTTTCAGCTCCTGTAATAATATATTTATGAATATTAATTTAAATCTCGTTGTTTTATGCTTATGCAATATCCGTCTTGCCCCTTCCAGAATATTAGCGGATATTGGAGAGCGTCATATGAAGGATGTGTATCAGCAATGAACTGAAGATTATTACTTCTTCTACGAATTACAATTTGTCGTGTACCTGTACCTCCAAAATGACTCCAAACGATGACATTTGAAGCATGAATTGAATGTTCGAATTGACTTCAGGAATACGTTAGAATCTGGATCCTTGCCGATAAGTAATCCGTTCAATGGTTCAGGTGGTGTTTCAATTTCAGGTAGTTGCACTTTTCCTGAAGCGCAACACATCCCAGGTGGCTCATTTTTGAATTTGAAAGCATGACAATGCGGACATTCCTTATCCATAGCACCAATTACCACTTCTGAATGAGCATAATATTCAATATCGGACTCATACTGGAATGCTAGACGCAAAAATGAATCAGATGTAAATGCACGATGTATCTGTTGGCGTTGTTGGTCATTTGTTCTGCGTGTATTAACCGTAAAACGGCGTGATTGTCGATGTTCTAAACGTATAACTTCATTGCGCTCAGCTCGTGTATCTTCTGATTGTTCTTGACGCAATTGCTCCATGCTCACACGTGCATCACCATTTTTTTGCTGGATTTGTTCTTCGGTTCTTTGGGATCTTTGATCTCTCATACTTCTGGACCTACTTGTATTACGGCTCAAATCAGCCCCTTTGCGTTTTCTTGGCATTGCTCACTGTACAAAACACATAAATAGAATTAATGAAATTACTTAATGATGGAAAACGTTATAGTTATAATTACGGCCAGGATTATTGCGAAAATAATAGTTTTATGAAAAAAAATTTGAAACAAAAGTTGTAAAAAATTGAATTTTACTAAAAAATTATTTTGTCATAATTATATAAAAAAAGTATACTTACAGCGCAAAAGCCGTTTTTGGTTTATATATTATTAAATTATATATTATATTAATATGAGAGTTACATAAACAATAATGATGGCTGAAAACTGTGTAGGGAGTGAGAGAAGTCTTATTGTGTGAGTGCAACAGGAGACCGGCTTCAGTCTCATCGCTACTCCGTGCTGTTTACTTAGAAGTGACATCGGCATTTCACTCACCAGTAAGGGCGCGTGTAAGTATATGCGTGAAATAGGCATGGAGCGCTATGAACGATAAGGGAATATAAAAATAACAAACGCCAAACAATATTATTTTTAAGTTATTATAGTTTATTTCTTAAAATTACATATCACATATAAATTACGACAGTAACACTAACAAACAACATCAATCTTTTAATGCTATAGCGTGAACAATATTTTTTGTTAGCCCATCTTTAGCGAGCACAAACAAACTGTATGGCTTACCCACTCGAGAGCATGCTACGTACAATTGCCCGTGTGAAAAACATGGTGTACTCAAATCTAAGCCACAAATAGACATCGTTTGGCCTTGGGATTATCGGAAACTGAATTCGTTTGAATTGAATTGGCACATCTGTAGGTATGATAGGAATCCGTGGTATTAATATATTTTCACCTTTGATCTTGCCATTAAAAATGCTGGCTTCGATAACGTTTTTCATCAATTTTCGAATGACTAATCGCGTACCGTTGAACGTGGAATGACGGGAAGTGTGTCTGAAATCACCAACAGAGTGCCGAAAAATAGTTTATCGTTGTTTTTAATATCTTTCAATGTTCTGTTCAACGCCTCAAAGGAATGTTTGTGTGCCATAGTACATTCAGCCCAGATGATAATTTTACACTGTTTCAGCACGGTGGCCATGGACGATTGTTTTTTAATGTTACACACTACGTCAGGGTTATTTTGAATACTTAGTGGCAGCTTAAATACTGAATGAGCTGTTCTGCCTCCATCCAATAAAGTTGCTGCAATGCCCGATGATGCAACGGCCAATGCGATGTCATTATTTGATCGTATTTCAGCAAGAATAAGTGAAATAAGGAATGTTTTGCCAGTTCCACCCGGTGCATCCAAAAAGAAGAACTCACCCTGTCCTGCTGAAACTGCGAGCAAAATGCGGTCATAAATGGTTCTTTGTTCGTCATTCATTAGTGGGACATTGCGAGTAACAATCGCTGCCATTTCTACAGTGCTGTACTGCAGTTCACGATTCAATATGGCGAATTCATACCGAAATGAGTGAGTGATAAGTTGGTAATGACAATGCAAGATCCTCAATAGCAATCAATGCTTCATTGTACATAGCGTCACTGAATGTTATCGTTAGATCGTTGCACCGTGTACGATGTTGATGCAATATATCATCAGTCATTGAATCTTTGTGATTATCCCACAATATCTGTGCTCGTGCTGGGAAACATGTATTCAACACTATAGCGAATAGTAGACGAATTTGTTTGCTGTACAGTTCAATGCAGCTTCAGCAAGCATACACTTCCACTGGTTGTCGTCTTCCAGCAAGCCGAGTGCAAGGCATGCGTCTTTATATGTTGGATACTGTTGCCCATTCACTTTACGTATATCTTGAAATGATAATGGGCCAGTAACATTTATCAACAACAGTCGAAGATAAAAGCACTCCGTGTGTCTTGGATTGACTGTAAATAATCGCCCCAAAGCGTTCGATTTAAATAAATTGAGACATGCATCAACTGGTGAGCCTTGCTTGCGGGGCATTCATTTTTTTGTTTGAGCCCATGTGAAATAGCGTGGTACTTGTGAATAGAGTAATGTTCTTGCAAAGGCACCAAAATCATCCGTACTATTACACAATTCAAAAAATGCAGTGAGTGTAGTTTTAGGTGCATTTGTACCA
Organism: Eristalis pertinax; assembly: GCA_907269125.1. Lineage (NCBI taxonomy): Eukaryota > Metazoa > Arthropoda > Insecta > Diptera > Syrphidae > Eristalis > Eristalis pertinax. The sequence goes on from OU026145.1 coordinate 87,012,761, forward strand.
CGATCAATCACTGTCTCGTTCGTGAAAAATACACGCTGACCGTTTTCAAGATGGACGGCTAACTGAACAACTGCTGGATCACGTTCATGAATTGGAAAACCGCCAAGCAGCTTCATTGGAGCTGATGTACCGACCAATTTGGTAGAGCGTAATTTCATCGTTTTTATTCATTGGAGGAGCATTTACATTAGTATTTTCTACTCTAAACACAGCCATATCACTGCCTTTATGGACATTCTTGCAAATATATTTGATGCTCTTCACAGAACTGCAAAACTCAACATTAATATGAGCATTGTATGTCATGCTTAGCAGAGGCGAATACGGCACCACCCAACGATTTAATAAATGATTGTCCGCCATTATCGGGATTTCTCCGGCGATATAGTGGATATCCGTCGGTATTTGTTATCGTATCATTAGTGAAATCTTTAGGGAAATTTTTACTACATTTTCCATATGCCCTGCAAGGCGATGAACGATGAAGAGTACCGCATGGACCATGGATCATGTTTGCTGTAACAATATCAAACAGCACTTGGTCAGTAGACGGATCTGGAATTTCCGCAGAAATGATACTATCGATTTCTTCAGGACGGATTTTGTCGATTAACCGAACCAAAATGTGCGCATGAGGTAATCCTCGCTTTTGCCACTCAACTGAATACAGCCAGCAACGTGTGGGATCGAAAACATGTAATTTAGTAATGAAACTTATTAGAGACTTCAACTTTTGTCTGAATACACGTGCTGTAATGTCATGACGATTTATTGCATTTTGGCCAGGCAATAACAAAGATGTAATCTCTGGCCATTTTGGATTACATGTGAACGTGATAAATAAACACGGTCGTCCATATTCGCGCACGTAAGCCATAGCATCCTGTATATATTCTTGAATATGACGTGGACTGCCTACGTACGATGATGGTAAAATGACAGAGTTACCAATTTCGGCGACGTCGGCGTTGTTAATAGCTTCTCGTAAGTGAATGTACTCTTCCGCACGCAGCTTGAGTTGATTATGTCGTAAGAATCATTAATCGGTACGCATAATAATCTTTCGAGCTAACGTTCTTGTTTGTTTCAGCTCCTGTAATAATATATTTATGAATATTAATTTAAATCTCGTTGTTTTATGCTTACGCAATATCCGTCTTGCCCCTTCCAGAATATTAGCGGATATTGGAGAGCGTCATATGAACGATGTGTATCAGCAATGAACTGAAGATTATTACTTCTTCTACGAATCACAATTTCTCGTGTACCTGTACCTCCAAAATGACTCCAAACGATGACATTTGAAGCATGAATTGAATGTTCGAATTGACTTCAGGAATACGTTAGAATCTGGATCCTTGCCGATAAGTAAACCGTTCAATGGTTCAGGTGGTGTTTCAATTTCAGGTAGTTGCACTTTTCCTGAAGCGCAACACATCCCAGGTGGCTCATTTTTGAATTTGAAAGCATGACAATGCGGACATTCCTTATCCATAGCACCAATTACCACTTCTGAATGAGCATAATATTCAATATCGGACTCATACTGGAATGCTAGACGCAAAAATGAATCAGATGTAAATGCACGATGTATCTGTTGGCGTTGTTGGTCATTTGTTCTGCGTGTATTAACCGTAAAACGGCGTGATTGTCGATGTTCTAAACGTATAACTTCATTGCGCTCAGCTCGTGTATCTTCTGATTGTTCTTGACGCAATTGCTCCATGCTCACACGTGCATCAGCATTTTTTTGCTGGATTTGTTCTTCGGTTCTTTGGGATCTTTGATCTCTCATACTTCTGGACCTACTTGTATTACGGCTCAAATCAGCCCCTTTGCGTTTTCTTGGCATTGCTCACTGTACAAAACACATAAATAGAATTAATGAAATTACTTAATGATGGAAAACGTTATAGTTATAATTACGGCCAGGATTATAGCGAAAATAATAGTTTTATGAAAAAAAATTTGAAACAAAAGTTGTAAAAAATTGAATTTTACTAAAAAATTATTTTGTCATAATTATATAAAAAAAGTATACTTACAGCGCAAAAGCCGTTTTTGGTTTATATATTATTAAATTATATATTATATTAATATGAGAGTTACATAAACAATAATGATGGCTGAAAACTGTGTAGGGAGTGAGAGAAGTCTTATTGTGTGAGTGCAACAGGAGACCGGCTTCAGTCTCATCGCTACTCCGTGCTGTTTACTTAGAACATCGGCATTTCACTCACCAGTAAGGGCGCGTGTAAGTATATGCGTGAAATAGGCATGGAGCGCTATGAACGATAAGGGAATATAAAAATAACAAACGCCAAACAATATTATTTTTAAGTTATTATAGTTTATTTCTTAAAATTACATATCACATATAAATTACGACAGTAACACTAACAAACAACATCAATCTTTTAATGCTATAGCGTGAACAATATTTTTTGTTAGCCCATCTTTAGCGAGCACAAACAAACTGGATGGCTTACCCACTCGAGAGCATGCTACGTACAATTGCCCGTGTGAAAAACATGGTGTACTCAAATCTAAGCCACAAATAGACATCGTTTGGCCTTGGGATTATCGGAAACTGAATTCGTTTGAATTGAATTGGCACATCTGGAGGTATGATAGAAATCCGTGGTATTAATATATTTTCACCTTTGATCTTGCCATTAAAAATGTTGGCTTCGATAACGTTTTTCATCAATTTTCGAATGACTAATCGCGTACCGTTGCACAGCCGTGGCGGGTTTAAATTACGAAGCAAGATAATTGGAGATCCAACCTTCAATTTTAAATTAAGCGGTGGCATGCCTGGCAAATCCAAGTTCAAAAATTCTGTGGGAAAATTGACAGCTTCGCTGGCATCGCAAACTGTATCAATAGTTTTGTATGATACCAAGTTCCCTGGCAACAACTGTTGTATCTTCAAATTTAAATTGTCAACGTCTGCATTTTTTGCTGCTAAAATAGCTCTTTCTGCAAGCCACTCATGATTTATGTACTGTGTGTGTACATCGGGAAATATTTGCTCAATGAGAGTATCTTGCGAATCAGCGATTGTGCAGAAATCGGTCGGTAATTTTACGTATCCAGTTTCATCTGTAGCAACTTTTCCATCACCGATATCTAAGAGTTGTTTTGAGAATGTTTCAGCGGATGTATCTTGAAGCATTTGAACGCGCATATTTACTTTCAGCTGTACTTTTTCAATATTACGCCACAATGGAGATGATTTTAAGCAAGCGTTGATCTCATCAGCGTATGTTGAACGTGGAATGACGGGAAGTGTTTGTCTAAAATCACCAACAGATTGCCGAAAAATAGTTTATCGTTGTTTTTAATATCTTTCAATGTTCTGTTCAACGCCTCAAAGGAATGTTTGTGTGCCATAGTACATTCAGCCCAGATGATAATTTTACACTGTTTCAGCACGGTGGCCATGGACGATTGTTTTTTAATGTTACACACTACGTCAGGGTTATTTTGAATACTTAGTGGCAGCTTAAATACTGAATGAGCTGTTCTGCCTCCATCCAATAAAGTTGCTGCAATGCCCGATGATGCAACGGCCAATGCGATATCATTAGTTGATCGTATTTCAGCAAGAATTAGTGAAATAAGGAATGTTTTGTCAGTTCCACCCGGTGCATCCAAAAAGAAGAACTCACCTTGCCCTGCTGAAACTGCGAGCAAAATGCGGTCATAAATGGTACTTTGTTCGTCATTCATTAGTGGGACATTGCGAGTAACAATCGCTGCCATTTCTACAGTGCTGTACTGCAGTTCACGATTCATTTCAGTGTTAATTAAATCAGATGCAGTTCGATTTGGCGAATTCATACCGAAATGAGTGAGTGATAAGTTGGTAATGACAATGCAAGATCCTCAATAGCAATCAATGCTTCATTGTACATAGCGTCACTGAATGTTATCGTTAGATCGTTGCACCGTGTACGATGTTGATGCAATATATCATCAGTCATTAAATCTTTGTGATTATCCCACAATATCTGTGCTCGTGCTGGGAAACATGTATTCAACACTATAGCGAATAGTAGACGAATTTGTTTGCTGTACAGTTCAATGCAGCTTCAGCAAGCATACACTTCCATTGGTTGTCGTCTTCCAGCAAGCCGAGTGCAAGGCATGCATCTTTATATGTTGGATACTGTTGCCCATTCACTTTACGTATATCTTGAAATGATAATGGGCCAGTAACATTTATCAACAACAGTCGAAGATAAAAGCACTCCGTGTGTCTTGGATTGACTGTAAATAATCGCCCCAAAGCGTTCGATTTAAATAAATTGAGACATGCATCAACTGGTGAGCCTTGCTTGCGGGGCATTAATTTTTTTGTTTGAGCCCATGTGAAATAGCGTGGTACTTGTGAATAGAGTAATGTTCTTGCAAAGGCATCAAAATCATCCGTACTATTACACAATTCAAAAAATGCAGTGAGTGTAGTTTTAGGTGCATTTGTACCACGATCAATCACTGTCTCGTTCGTGAAAAATACACGCTGACCGTTTTCAAGATGGACGGCTAACTGAACAACTGCTGGATCACGTTCATGAATTGGAAAACCGAAGATACGCCAAGCAGCTTCATTGGAGCTGATGTACCGACCAATTTGGTAGAGCGTAATTTCATCGTTTTTATTCATTGGAGGAGCATTTACATTAGTATTTTCTACTCTAAACACAGCCATATCACTGCCTTTATGGACATTCTTGCAAATATATTTGATGCTCTTCACAGAACTGCAAAACTCAACATTAATATGAGCATTGTATGTCATGCTTAGCAGAGGCGAATACGGCACCACCCAACGATTTAATAAATGATTGTCCGCCATTATCGGGATTTCTCCGGCGATATAGTGGATATCCGTCGGTATTTGTTATCGTATCATTAGTGAAATCTTTAGGGAAATTTTTACTACATTTTCCATATGCCCTGCAAGGCGATGAACGATGAAGAGTACCGCATGGACCATGGATCATGTTTGCTGTAACAATATCAAACAGCACTTGGTCAGTAGACGGATCTGGAATTTCCGCAGAAATGATACTATCGATTTCTTCAGGACGGATTTTGTCGATTAACCGAACCAAAATGTGCGCATGAGGTAATCCTCGCTTTTGCCACTCAACTGAATACAGCCAGCAACGTGTGGGATCGAAAACATGTAATTTAGTAATGAAACTTATTAGAGACTTCAACTTTTGTCTGAATACACGTGCTGTAATGTCATGACGATTTATTGCATTTTGGCCAGGCAATAACAAAGATGTAATCTCTGGCCATTTTGGATTACATGTGAACGTGATAAATAAACACGGTCGTCCATATTCGCGCACGTAAGCCATAGCATCCTGTATATATTCTTGAATATGACGTGGACTGCCTACGTACGATGATGGTAAAATGACAGAGTTACCAATTTCGGCGACGTCGGCGTTGTTAATAGCTTCTCGTAAGTGAATGTACTCTTCCGCACGCAGCTTGAGTTGATTATGTCGTAAGAATCATTAATCGGTACGCATAATAATCTTTCGAGCTAACGTTCTTGTTTGTTTCAGCTCCTGTAATAATATATTTATGAATATTAATTTAAATCTCGTTGTTTTATGCTTACGCAATATCCGTCTTGCCCCTTCCAGAATATTAGCGGATATTGGAGAGCGTCATATGAACGATGTGTATCAGCAATGAACTGAAGATTATTACTTCTTCTACGAATCACAATTTCTCGTGTACCTGTACCTCCAAAATGACTCCAAACGATGACATTTGAAGCATGAATTGAATGTTCGAATTGACTTCAGGAATACGTTAGAATCTGGATCCTTGCCGATAAGTAAACCGTTCAATGGTTCAGGTGGTGTTTCAATTTCAGGTAGTTGCACTTTTCCTGAAGCGCAACACATCCCAGGTGGCTCATTTTTGAATTTGAAAGCATGACAATGCGGACATTCCTTATCCATAGCACCAATTACCACTTCTGAATGAGCATAATATTCAATATCGGACTCATACTGGAATGCTAGACGCAAAAATGAATCAGATGTAAATGCACGATGTATCTGTTGGCGTTGTTGGTCATTTGTTCTGCGTGTATTAACCGTAAAACGGCGTGATTGTCGATGTTCTAAACGTATAACTTCATTGCGCTCAGCTCGTGTATCTTCTGATTGTTCTTGACGCAATTGCTCCATGCTCACACGTGCATCACCATTTTTTTGCTGGATTTGTTCTTCGGTTCTTTGGGATCTTTGATCTCTCATACTTCTGGACCTACTTGTATTACGGCTCAAATCAGCCCCTTTGCGTTTTCTTGGCATTGCTCACTGTACAAAACACATAAATAGAATTAATGAAATTACTTAATGATGGAAAACGTTATAGTTATAATTACGGCCAGGATTATAGCGAAAATAATAGTTTTATGAAAAAAAATTTGAAACAAAAGTTGTAAAAAATTGAATTTTACTAAAAAATTATTTTGTCATAATTATATAAAAAAAGTATACTTACAGCGCAAAAGCCGTTTTTGGTTTATATATTATTAAATTATATATTATATTAATATGAGAGTTACATAAACAATAATGATGGCTGAAAACTGTGTAGGGAGTGAGAGAAGTCTTTTTGTGTGAGTGCAACAGGAGACCGGCTTCAGTCTCATCGCTACTCCGTGCTGTTTACTTAGAACATCGGCATTTCACTCACCAGTAAGGGCGCGTGTAAGTATATGCGTGAAATAGGCATGGAGCGCTATGAACGATAAGGGAATATAAAAATAACAAACGCCAAACAATATTATTTTTAAGTTATTATAGTTTATTTCTTAAAATTACATATCACATATAAATTACGACAGTAACACTAACAAACAACATCAATCTTTTAATGCTATAGCGTGAACAATATTTTTTGTTAGCCCATCTTTAGCGAGCACAAACAAACTGGATGGCTTACCCACTCGAGAGCATGCTACGTACAATTGCCCGTGTGAAAAACATGGTGTACTCAAATCTAAGCCACAAATAGACATCGTTTGGCCTTGGGATTATCGGAAACTGAATTCGTTTGAATTGAATTGGCACATCTGTAGGTATGATAGAAATCCGTGGTATTAATATATTTTCACCTTTGATCTTGCCATTAAAAATGTTGGCTTCGATAACGTTTTTCATCAATTTTCGAATGACTAATCGCGTACCGTTGCACAGCCGTGGCGGGTTTAAATTACGAAGCAAGATAATTGGAGATCCAACCTTCAATTTTAAATTAAGCGGGGGCATGCCTGGCAAATCCAAGTTCAAAAATTCTGTGGGAAAATTGACAGCTTCGCTGGCATCGCAAACTGTATCAATAGTTTTGTATGATACCAAGTTCCCTGGCAACAACTGTTGTATCTTCAAATTTAAATTGTCAACGTCTGCATTTTTTGCTGCTAAAATAGCTCTTTCTGCAAGCCACTCATGATTTATGTACTGTGTGTGTACATCGGGAAATATTTGCTCAATGAGAGTATCTTGCGAATCAGCGATTGTGCAGAAATCGGTCGGTAATTTTACGTATCCAGTTTCATCTGTAGCAACTTTTCCATCACCGATATCTAAGAGTTGTTTTGAGAATGTTTCAGCGGATGGATCTTGAAGCATTTGAACGCGCATATTTACTTTCAGCTGTACTTTTTCAACATTACGCCACAATGGAGATGATTTTAAGCAAGCGTTGATCTCATCAGCGTATGTTGAACGTGGAATGACGGGAAGTGTTTGTCTAAAATCACCAACAGATTGCCGAAAAATAGTTTATCGTTGTTTTTAATATCTTTCAATGTTCTGTTCAACGCCTCAAAGGAATGTTTGTGTGCCATAGTACATTCAGCCCAGATGATAATTTTACACTGTTTCAGCACGGTGGCCATGGACGATTGTTTTTTAATGTTACACACTACGTCAGGGTTATTTTGAATACTTAGTGGCAGCTTAAATACTGAATGAGCTGTTCTGCCTCCATCCAATAAAGTTGCTGCAATGCCCGATGATGCAACGGCCAATGCGATATCATTAGTTGATCGTATTTCAGCAAGAATTAGTGAAATAAGGAATGTTTTGTCAGTTCCACCCGGTGCATCCAAAAAGAAGAACTCACCTTGCCCTGCTGAAACTGCGAGCAAAATGCGGTCATAAATGGTACTTTGTTCGTCATTCATTAGTGGGACATTGCGAGTAACAATCGCTGCCATTTCTACAGTGCTGTACTGCAGTTCACGATTCATTTCAGTGTTAATTAAATCAGATGCAGTTCGATTTGGCGAATTCATACCGAAATGAGTGAGTGATAAGTTGGTAATGACAATGCAAGATCCTCAATAGCAATCAATGCTTCATTGTACATAGCGTCACTGAATGTTATCGTTAGATCGTTGCACCGTGTACGATGTTGATGCAATATATCATCAGTCATTAAATCTTTGTGATTATCCCACAATATCTGTGCTCGTGCTGGGAAACATGTATTCAACACTATAGCGAATAGTAGACGAATTTGTTTGCTGTACAGTTCAATGCAGCTTCAGCAAGCATACACTTCCATTGGTTGTCGTCTTCCAGCAAGCCGAGTGCAAGGCATGCATCTTTATATGTTGGATACTGTTGCCCATTCACTTTACGTATATCTTGAAATGATAATGGGCCAGTAACATTTATCAACAACAGTCGAAGATAAAAGCACTCCGTGTGTCTTGGATTGACTGTAAATAATCGCCCCAAAGCGTTCGATTTAAATAAATTGAGACATGCATCAACTGGTGAGCCTTGCTTGCGGGGCATTAATTTTTTTGTTTGAGCCCATGTGAAATAGCGTGGTACTTGTGAATAGAGTAATGTTCTTGCAAAGGCATCAAAATCATCCGTACTATTACACAATTCAAAAAATGCAGTGAGTGTAGTTTTAGGTGCATTTGTACCACGATCAATCACTGTCTCGTTCGTGAAAAATACACGCTGACCGTTTTCAAGATGGACGGCTAACTGAACAACTGCTGGATCACGTTCATGAATTGGAAAACCGAAGATACGCCAAGCAGCTTCATTGGAGCTGATGTACCGACCAATTTGGTAGAGCGTAATTTCATCGTTTTTATTCATTGGAGGAGCATTTACATTAGTATTTTCTACTCTAAACACAGCCATATCACTGCCTTTATGGACATTCTTGCAAATATATTTGATGCTCTTCACAGAACTGCAAAACTGAACATTAATATGAGCATTGTATGTCATGCTTAGCAGAGGCGAATACGGCACCACCCAACGATTTAATAAATGATTGTCCGCCATTATCGGGATTTCTCCGGCGATATAGTGGATATCCGTCGGTATTTGTTATCGTATCATTAGTGAAATCTTTAGGGAAATTTTGACTACATTTTCCATATGCCCTGCAAGGCGATGAACGATGAAGAGTACCGCATGGACCATGGATCATGTTTGCTGTAACAATATCAAACAGCACTTGGTCAGTAGACGGATCTGGAATTTCCGCAGAAATGATACTATCGATTTCTTCAGGACGGATTTTGTCGATTAACCGAACCAAAATGTGCGCATAATCCAATCCTCGCTTTTGCCACTCAACTGAATACAGCCAGCAACGTGTGGGATCGAAAACATGTAATTTAGTAATGAAACTTATTAGAGACTTCAACTTTTGTCTGAATACACGTGCTGTAATGTCATGACGATTTATTGCATTTTGGCCAGGCAATAACAAAGATGTAATCTCTGGCCATTTTGGATTACATGTGAACGTGATAAATAAACACGGTCGTCCATATTCGCGCACGTAAGCCATAGCATCCTGTATATATTCTTGAATATGACGTGGACTGCCTACGTACGATGATGGTAAAATGACAGAGTTACCAATTTTGGCGACGTCGGCGTTGTTAATAGCTTCTCGTAAGTGAATGTACTCTTCCGCACGCAGCTTGAGTTGATTATGTCGTAAGAATCATTAATCGGTACGCATAATAATCTTTCGAGCTAACGTTCTTGTTTGTTTCAGCTCCTGTAATAATATATTTATGAATATTAATTTAAATCTCGTTGTTTTATGCTTACGCAATATCCGTCTTGCCCCTTCCAGAATATTAGCGGATATTGGAGAGCGTCATATGAACGATGTGTATCAGCAATGAACTGAAGATTATTACTTCTACGAATCACAATTTCTCGTGTACCTGTACCTCCAAAATGACTCCAAACGATGACATTTGAAAGCATGAATTGAATGTTCGAATTGACTTCAGGAATACGTTAGAATCTGGATCCTTGCCGATAAGTAAACCGTTCAATGGTTCAGGTGGTGTTTCAATTTCAGGTAGTTGCACTTTTCCTGAAGCGCAACACATCCCAGGTGGCTCATTTTTGAATTTGAAAGCATGACAATGCGGACATTCCTTATCCATAGCACCAATTACCACTTCTGAATGAGCATAATATTCAATATCGGACTCATACTGGAATGCTAGACGCAAAAATGAATCAGATGTAAATGCACGATGTATCTGTTGGCGTTGTTGGTCATTTGTTCTGAGTGTATTAACCGTAAAACGGCGTGATTGTCGATGTTATAAACGTATAACTTCATTGCGCTCAGCTCGTGTATCTTCTGATTGTTCTTGACGCAATTGCTCCATGCTCACACGTGCATCAGCATTTTTTTGCTGGATTTGTTCTTCGGTTCTTTGGGATCTTTGATCTCTCATACTTCTGGACCTACTTGTATTACGGCTCAAATCAGCCCCTTTGCGTTTTCTTGGCATTGCTCACTGTACAAAACACATAAATAGAATTAATGAAATTACTTAATGATGGAAAACGTTATAGTTATAATTACGGCCAGGATTATAGCGAAAATAATAGTTTTATGAAAAAAAATTTGAAACAAAAGTTGTAAAAAATTGAATTTTAATAAAAAATTATTTTGTCATAATTATATAAAAAAAGTATACTTACAGCGCAAAAGCCGTTTTTGGTTTATATATTATTAAATTATATATTATATTAATATGAGAGTTACATAAACAATAATGATGGCTGAAAACTGTGTAGGGAATGAGAGAAGTCTTATTGTGTGAGTGCAACAGGAGACCGGCTTCAGTCTCATCGCTACTCCGTGCTGTTTACTTAGAAGTGACATCGGCATTTCACTCACCAGTAAGGGCGCGTGTAAGTATATGCGTGAAATAGGCATGGAGCGCTATGAACGATAAGGGAATATAAAAATAACAAACGCCAAACAATATTATTTTTAAGTTATTATAGTTTATTTCTTAAAATTACATATCACATATAAATTACGACAGTAACACTAACAAACAACATCAATCTTTTAATGCTATAGCGTGAACAATATTTTTTGTTAGCCCATCTTTAGCGAGCACAAACAAACTGGATGGCTTACCCACTCGAGAGCTTGCTACGTACAATTGCCCGTGTGAAAAACATGGTGTACTCAAATCTAAGCCACAAATAGACATCGTTTGGCCTTGGGATTATCGGAAACTGAATTCGTTTGAATTGAATTGGCACATCTGTAGGTATGATAGGAATCCGTGGTATTAATATATTTTCACCTTTGATCTTGCCATTAAAAATGCTGGCTTCGATAACGTTTTTCATCAATTTTCGAATGACTAATCGCGTACCGTTGCACAGCCGTGGCGGGTTTAAATTACGGAGCAAGATAATTGGAGATCCAACCTTCAATTTTAAATTATGCGGTGGCATGCCTGGCAAATCCAGTGAGTTCAAAAATTCTGTGGGAAAATTGACAGCTTCGCTGGCATCGCAGTTTTGTATGATACCAAGTTCCCTGGCAACAACTGTTGTATCTTCAAATTTAAATTGTCAACGTCTGCATTTTTTGCTGCTAAAATAGCTCTTTCTGCAAGCCACTCATGATTTATGTACTGTGTGTGTACATCGGGAAATATTTGCTCAATGAGAGTATCTTGCGAATCAGCGATTGTGCAGAAATCGGTCGGTAATTTTACGTATCCAGTTTCATCTGTAGCAACTTTTCCATCACCGATATCTAAGAGTTGTTTTGAGAATGTTTCAGCGGATGTATCTTGAAGCATTTGAACGCGCATATTTACTTTCAGCCGTACTTTTTCAATATTACGCCACAATGGAGATGATTTTAAGCAAGCGTTGATCTCATCAGCGTATGTTGAACGTGGAATGACGGGAAGTGTTTGTCTAAAATCACCAACAGATTGCCGAAAAATAGTTTATCGTTGTTTTTAATATCTTTCAATGTTCTGTTCAACGCCTCAAAGGAATGTTTGTGTGCCATAGTACATTCAGCCCAGATGATAATTTTACACTGTTTCAGCACGGTGGCCATGGACGATTGTTTTTTAATGTTACACACTACGTCAGGGTTATTTTGAATACTTAGTGGCAGCTTAAATACTGAATGAGCTGTTCTGCCTCCATCCAATAAAGTTGCTGCAATGCCCGATGATGCAACGGCCAATGCGATATCATTAGTTGATCGTATTTCAGCAAGAATTAGTGAAATAAGGAATGTTTTGTCAGTTCCACCCGGTGCATCCAAAAAGAAGAACTCACCTTGCCCTGCTGAAACTGCGAGCAAAATGCGGTCATAAATGGTACTTTGTTCGTCATTCATTAGTGGGACATTGCGAGTAACAATCGCTGCCATTTCTACAGTGCTGTACTGCAGTTCACGATTCATTTCAGTGTTAATTAAATCAGATGCAGTTCGATTTGGCGAATTCATACCGAAATGAGTGAGTGATAAGTTGGTAATGACAATGCAAGATCCTCAATAGCAATCAATGCTTCATTGTACATAGCGTCACTGAATGTTATCGTTAGATCGTTGCACCGTGTACGATGTTGATGCAATATATCATCAGTCATTAAATCTTTGTGATTATCCCACAATATCTGTGCTCGTGCTGGGAAACATGTATTCAACACTATAGCGAATAGTAGACGAATTTGTTTGCTGTACAGTTCAATGCAGCTTCAGCAAGCATACACTTCCATTGGTTGTCGTCTTCCAGCAAGCCGAGTGCAAGGCATGCATCTTTATATGTTGGATACTGTTGCCCATTCACTTTACGTATATCTTGAAATGATAATGGGCCAGTAACATTTATCAACAACAGTCGAAGATAAAAGCACTCCGTGTGTCTTGGATTGACTGTAAATAATCGCCCCAAAGCGTTCGATTTAAATAAATTGAGACATGCATCAACTGGTGAGCCTTGCTTGCGGGCCATTAATTTTTTTGTTTGAGCCCATGTGAAATAGCGTGGTACTTGTGAATAGAGTAATGTTCTTGCAAAGGCATCAAAATCATCCGTACTATTACACAATTCAAAAAATGCAGTGAGTGTAGTTTTAGGTGCATTTGTACCACGATCAATCACTGTCTCGTTCGTGAAAAATACACGCTGACCGTTTTCAAGATGGACGGCTAACTGAACAACTGCTGGATCACGTTCATGAATTGGAAAACCGAAGATACGCCAAGCAGCTTCATTGGAGCTGATGTACCGACCAATTTGGTAGAGCGTAATTTCATCGTTTTTATTCATTGGAGGAGCATTTACATTAGTATTTTCTACTCTAAACACAGCCATATCACTGCCTTTATGGACATTCTTGCAAATATATTTGATGCTCTTCACAGAACTGCAAAACTCAACATTAATATGAGCATTGTATGTCATGCTTAGCAGAGGCGAATACGGCACCACCCAACGATTTAATAAATGATTGTCCGCCATTATCGGGATTTCTCCGGCGATATAGTGGATATCCGTCGGTATTTGTTATCGTATCATTAGTGAAATCTTTAGGGAAATTTTTACTACATTTTCCATATGCCCTGCAAGGCGATGAACGATGAAGAGTACCGCATGGACCATGGATCATGTTTGCTGTAACAATATCAAACAGCACTTGGTCAGTAGACGGATCTGGAATTTCCGCAGAAATGATACTATCGATTTCTTCAGGACGGATTTTGTCGATTAACCGAACCAAAATGTGCGCATGAGGTAATCCTCGCTTTTGCCACTCAACTGAATACAGCCAGCAACGTGTGGGATCGAAAACATGTAATTTAGTAATGAAACTTATTAGAGACTTCAACTTTTGTCTGAATACACGTGCTGTAATGTCATGACGATTTATTGCATTTTGGCCAGGCAATAACAAAGATGTAATCTCTGGCCATTTTGGATTACATGTGAACGTGATAAATAAACACGGTCGTCCATATTCGCGCACGTAAGCCATAGCATCCTGTATATATTCTTGAATATGACGTGGACTGCCTACGTACGATGATGGTAAAATGACAGAGTTACCAATTTCGGCGACGTCGGCGTTGTTAATAGCTTCTCGTAAGTGAATGTACTCTTCCGCACGCAGCTTGAGTTGATTATGTCGTAAGAATCATTAATCGGTACGCATAATAATCTTTCGAGCTAACGTTCTTGTTTGTTTCAGCTCCTGTAATAATATATTTATGAATATTAATTTAAATCTCGTTGTTTTATGCTTACGCAATATCCGTCTTGCCCCTTCCAGAATATTAGCGGATATTGGAGAGCGTCATATGAACGATGTGTATCAGCAATGAACTGAAGATTATTACTTCTTCTACGAATCACAATTTCTCGTGTACCTGTACCTCCAAAATGACTCCAAACGATGACATTTGAAGCATGAATTGAATGTTCGAATTGACTTCAGGAATACGTTAGAATCTGGATCCTTGCCGATAAGTAAACCGTTCAATGGTTCAGGTGGTGTTTCAATTTCAGGTAGTTGCACTTTTCCTGAAGCGCAACACATCCCAGGTGGCTCATTTTTGAATTTGAAAGCATGACAATGCGGACATTCCTTATCCATAGCACCAATTACCACTTCTGAATGAGCATAATATTCAATATCGGACTCATACTGGAATGCTAGACGCAAAAATGAATCAGATGTAAATGCACGATGTATCTGTTGGCGTTGTTGGTCATTTGTTCTGCGTGTATTAACCGTAAAACGGCGTGATTGTCGATGTTCTAAACGTATAACTTCATTGCGCTCAGCTCGTGTATCTTCTGATTGTTCTTGACGCAATTGCTCCATGCTCACACGTGCATCACCATTTTTTTGCTGGATTTGTTCTTCGGTTCTTTGGGATCTTTGATCTCTCATACTTCTGGACCTACTTGTATTACGGCTCAAATCAGCCCCTTTGCGTTTTCTTGGCATTGCTCACTGTACAAAACACATAAATAGAATTAATGAAATTACTTAATGATGGAAAACGTTATAGTTATAATTACGGCCAGGATTATAGCGAAAATAATAGTTTTATGAAAAAAAATTTGAAACAAAAGTTGTAAAAAATTGAATTTTACTAAAAAATTATTTTGTCATAATTATATAAAAAAAGTATACTTACAGCGCAAAAGCCGTTTTTGGTTTATATATTATTAAATTATATATTATATTAATATGAGAGTTACATAAACAATAATGATGGCTGAAAACTGTGTAGGGAGTGAGAGAAGTCTTTTTGTGTGAGTGCAACAGGAGACCGGCTTCAGTCTCATCGCTACTCCGTGCTGTTTACTTAGAACATCGGCATTTCACTCACCAGTAAGGGCGCGTGTAAGTATATGCGTGAAATAGGCATGGAGCGCTATGAACGATAAGGGAATATAAAAATAACAAACGCCAAACAATATTATTTTTAAGTTATTATAGTTTATTTCTTAAAATTACATATCACATATAAATTACGACAGTAACACTAACAAACAACATCAATCTTTTAATGCTATAGCGTGAACAATATTTTTTGTTAGCCCATCTTTAGCGAGCACAAACAAACTGGATGGCTTACCCACTCGAGAGCATGCTACGTACAATTGCCCGTGTGAAAAACATGGTGTACTCAAATCTAAGCCACAAATAGACATCGTTTGGCCTTGGGATTATCGGAAACTGAATTCGTTTGAATTGAATTGGCACATCTGTAGGTATGATAGAAATCCGTGGTATTAATATATTTTCACCTTTGATCTTGCCATTAAAAATGTTGGCTTCGATAACGTTTTTCATCAATTTTCGAATGACTAATCGCGTACCGTTGCACAGCCGTGGCGGGTTTAAATTACGAAGCAAGATAATTGGAGATCCAACCTTCAATTTTAAATTAAGCGGGGGCATGCCTGGCAAATCCAAGTTCAAAAATTCTGTGGGAAAATTGACAGCTTCGCTGGCATCGCAAACTGTATCAATAGTTTTGTATGATACCAAGTTCCCTGGCAACAACTGTTGTATCTTCAAATTTAAATTGTCAACGTCTGCATTTTTTGCTGCTAAAATAGCTCTTTCTGCAAGCCACTCATGATTTATGTACTGTGTGTGTACATCGGGAAATATTTGCTCAATGAGAGTATCTTGCGAATCAGCGATTGTGCAGAAATCGGTCGGTAATTTTACGTATCCAGTTTCATCTGTAGCAACTTTTCCATCACCGATATCTAAGAGTTGTTTTGAGAATGTTTCAGCGGATGGATCTTGAAGCATTTGAACGCGCATATTTACTTTCAGCTGTACTTTTTCAACATTACGCCACAATGGAGATGATTTTAAGCAAGCGTTGATCTCATCAGCGTATGTTGAACGTGGAATGACGGGAAGTGTTTGTCTAAAATCACCAACAGATTGCCGAAAAATAGTTTATCGTTGTTTTTAATATCTTTCAATGTTCTGTTCAACGCCTCAAAGGAATGTTTGTGTGCCATAGTACATTCAGCCCAGATGATAATTTTACACTGTTTCAGCACGGTGGCCATGGACGATTGTTTTTTAATGTTACACACTACGTCAGGGTTATTTTGAATACTTAGTGGCAGCTTAAATACTGAATGAGCTGTTCTGCCTCCATCCAATAAAGTTGCTGCAATGCCCGATGATGCAACGGCCAATGCGATATCATTAGTTGATCGTATTTCAGCAAGAATTAGTGAAATAAGGAATGTTTTGTCAGTTCCACCCGGTGCATCCAAAAAGAAGAACTCACCTTGCCCTGCTGAAACTGCGAGCAAAATGCGGTCATAAATGGTACTTTGTTCGTCATTCATTAGTGGGACATTGCGAGTAACAATCGCTGCCATTTCTACAGTGCTGTACTGCAGTTCACGATTCATTTCAGTGTTAATTAAATCAGATGCAGTTCGATTTGGCGAATTCATACCGAAATGAGTGAGTGATAAGTTGGTAATGACAATGCAAGATCCTCAATAGCAATCAATGCTTCATTGTACATAGCGTCACTGAATGTTATCGTTAGATCGTTGCACCGTGTACGATGTTGATGCAATATATCATCAGTCATTAAATCTTTGTGATTATCCCACAATATCTGTGCTCGTGCTGGGAAACATGTATTCAACACTATAGCGAATAGTAGACGAATTTGTTTGCTGTACAGTTCAATGCAGCTTCAGCAAGCATACACTTCCATTGGTTGTCGTCTTCCAGCAAGCCGAGTGCAAGGCATGCATCTTTATATGTTGGATACTGTTGCCCATTCACTTTACGTATATCTTGAAATGATAATGGGCCAGTAACATTTATCAACAACAGTCGAAGATAAAAGCACTCCGTGTGTCTTGGATTGACTGTAAATAATCGCCCCAAAGCGTTCGATTTAAATAAATTGAGACATGCATCAACTGGTGAGCCTTGCTTGCGGGGCATTAATTTTTTTGTTTGAGCCCATGTGAAATAGCGTGGTACTTGTGAATAGAGTAATGTTCTTGCAAAGGCATCAAAATCATCCGTACTATTACACAATTCAAAAAATGCAGTGAGTGTAGTTTTAGGTGCATTTGTACCACGATCAATCACTGTCTCGTTCGTGAAAAATACACGCTGACCGTTTTCAAGATGGACGGCTAACTGAACAACTGCTGGATCACGTTCATGAATTGGAAAACCGAAGATACGCCAAGCAGCTTCATTGGAGCTGATGTACCGACCAATTTGGTAGAGCGTAATTTCATCGTTTTTATTCATTGGAGGAGCATTTACATTAGTATTTTCTACTCTAAACACAGCCATATCACTGCCTTTATGGACATTCTTGCAAATATATTTGATGCTCTTCACAGAACTGCAAAACTGAACATTAATATGAGCATTGTATGTCATGCTTAGCAGAGGCGAATACGGCACCACCCAACGATTTAATAAATGATTGTCCGCCATTATCGGGATTTCTCCGGCGATATAGTGGATATCCGTCGGTATTTGTTATCGTATCATTAGTGAAATCTTTAGGGAAATTTTGACTACATTTTCCATATGCCCTGCAAGGCGATGAACGATGAAGAGTACCGCATGGACCATGGATCATGTTTGCTGTAACAATATCAAACAGCACTTGGTCAGTAGACGGATCTGGAATTTCCGCAGAAATGATACTATCGATTTCTTCAGGACGGATTTTGTCGATTAACCGAACCAAAATGTGCGCATAATCCAATCCTCGCTTTTGCCACTCAACTGAATACAGCCAGCAACGTGTGGGATCGAAAACATGTAATTTAGTAATGAAACTTATTAGAGACTTCAACTTTTGTCTGAATACACGTGCTGTAATGTCATGACGATTTATTGCATTTTGGCCAGGCAATAACAAAGATGTAATCTCTGGCCATTTTGGATTACATGTGAACGTGATAAATAAACACGGTCGTACATATTCGCGCACGTAAGCCATAGCATCCTGTATATATTCTTGAATATGACGTGGACTGCCTACGTACGATGATGGTAAAATGACAGAGTTACCAATTTTGGCGACGTCGGCGTTGTTAATAGCTTCTCGTAAGTGAATGTACTCTTCCGCACGCAGCTTGAGTTGATTATGTCGTAAGAATCATTAATCGGTACGCATAATAATCTTTCGAGCTAACGTTCTTGTTTGTTTCAGCTCCTGTAATAATATATTTATGAATATTAATTTAAATCTCGTTGTTTTATGCTTACGCAATATCCGTCTTGCCCCTTCCAGAATATTAGCGGATATTGGAGAGCGTCATATGAACGATGTGTATCAGCAATGAACTGAAGATTATTACTTCTTCTACGAATCACAATTTCTCGTGTACCTGTACCTCCAAAATGACTCCAAACGATGACATTTGAAAGCATGAATTGAATGTTCGAATTGACTTCAGGAATACGTTAGAATCTGGATCCTTGCCGATAAGTAAACCGTTCAATGGTTCAGGTGGTGTTTCAATTTCAGGTAGTTGCACTTTTCCTGAAGCGCAACACATCCCAGGTGGCTCATTTTTGAATTTGAAAGCATGACAATGCGGACATTCCTTATCCATAGCACCAATTACCACTTCTGAATGAGCATAATATTCAATATCGGACTCATACTGGAATGCTAGACGCAAAAATGAATCAGATGTAAATGCACGATGTATCTGTTGGCGTTGTTGGTCATTTGTTCTGAGTGTATTAACCGTAAAACGGCGTGATTGTCGATGTTATAAACGTATAACTTCATTGCGCTCAGCTCGTGTATCTTCTGATTGTTCTTGACGCAATTGCTCCATGCTCACACGTGCATCAGCATTTTTTTGCTGGATTTGTTCTTCGGTTCTTTGGGATCTTTGATCTCTCATACTTCTGGACCTACTTGTATTACGGCTCAAATCAGCCCCTTTGCGTTTTCTTGGCATTGCTCACTGTACAAAACACATAAATAGAATTAATGAAATTACTTAATGATGGAAAACGTTATAGTTATAATTACGGCCAGGATTATAGCGAAAATAATAGTTTTATGAAAAAAAATTTGAAACAAAAGTTGTAAAAAATTGAATTTTAATAAAAAATTATTTTGTCATAATTATATAAAAAAAGTATACTTACAGCGCAAAAGCCGTTTTTGGTTTATATATTATTAAATTATATATTATATTAATATGAGAGTTACATAAACAATAATGATGGCTGAAAACTGTGTAGGGAATGAGAGAAGTCTTATTGTGTGAGTGCAACAGGAGACCGGCTTCAGTCTCATCGCTACTCCGTGCTGTTTACTTAGAAGTGACATCGGCATTTCACTCACCAGTAAGGGCGCGTGTAAGTATATGCGTGAAATAGGCATGGAGCGCTATGAACGATAAGGGAATATAAAAATAACAAACGCCAAACAATATTATTTTTAAGTTATTATAGTTTATTTCTTAAAATTACATATCACATATAAATTACGACAGTAACACTAACAAACAACATCAATCTTTTAATGCTATAGCGTGAACAATATTTTTTGTTAGCCCATCTTTAGCGAGCACAAACAAACTGGATGGCTTACCCACTCGAGAGCTTGCTACGTACAATTGCCCGTGTGAAAAACATGGTGTACTCAAATCTAAGCCACAAATAGACATCGTTTGGCCTTGGGATTATCGGAAACTGAATTCGTTTGAATTGAATTGGCACATCTGTAGGTATGATAGGAATCCGTGGTATTAATATATTTTCACCTTTGATCTTGCCATTAAAAATGCTGGCTTCGATAACGTTTTTCATCAATTTTCGAATGACTAATCGCGTACCGTTGCACAGCCGTGGCGGGTTTAAATTACGGAGCAAGATAATTGGAGATCCAACCTTCAATTTTAAATTATGCGGTGGCATGCCTGGCAAATCCAGTGAGTTCAAAAATTCTGTGGGAAAATTGACAGCTTCGCTGGCATCGCAGTTTTGTATGATACCAAGTTCCCTGGCAACAACTGTTGTATCTTCAAATTTAAATTGTCAACGTCTGCATTTTTTGCTGCTAAAATAGCTCTTTCTGCAAGCCACTCATGATTTATGTACTGTGTGTGTACATCGGGAAATATTTGCTCAATGAGAGTATCTTGCGAATCAGCGATTGTGCAGAAATCGGTCGGTAATTTTACGTATCCAGTTTCATCTGTAGCAACTTTTCCATCACCGATATCTAAGAGTTGTTTTGAGAATGTTTCAGCGGATGTATCTTGAAGCATTTGAACGCGCATATTTACTTTCAGCCGTACTTTTTCAATATTACGCCACAATGGAGATGATTTTAAGCAAGCGTTGATCTCATCAGCGTATGTTGAACGTGGAATGACGGGAAGTGTTTGTCTGAAATCACCAACAGAGTGCCGAAAAATAGTTTATCGTTATTTTTAATATCTTTCAATGTTCTGTTCAACGCCTCAATTGAATGTTTGTGTGCCATAGTACATTCATCCCAGATGATAATTTTACACTGTTTCAGCACGGTGGCCATGGACGATTGTTTTTTAATGTTACACACTGCGTCAGGGTTATTTTGAATATTTAGTGGCAGCTTAAATACTGAATGAGCTGTTCTGCCTCCATCCAATAAAGTTGCTGCAATGCCCGATGATGCAACGGTCAATGCGATGTCATTATTTGATCGTATTTAAGCAGGAATTAGTGAAATAAGGAATGTTTTGCCAAGTCCACCCGGTGCATCCAAAAAGATGAACTCGCCTTGTCCTGCTGAAACTGCGAGCAAAATGCGGTCATAAATGGTTCTTTGTTCGTCATTCATTTCTGGGATCGAATACATGTAATTTAGTAATGAAACTTATTAGAGACTTCGACTTTTGTCTGAATACACGTGCTGTAATGTCATGACGATTTATTGCATTTTGGCCAGGCAATAACAAAGATGTAATCTCTGGCCATTTTGGATTACATGTGAACGTGATAAATAAACACGGTCGTCCATATTCGCGCACGTAAGCCATAGCATCCTGTATATATTCTTGAATATGACGTGGACTGCCTACGTACGATGAGGGTTAAATGACAGAGTTACCAATTTCGGCGACGTCGGCGTTGTTAATAGCTTTTCGTAAGTGAATGTACTCTTCCGCACGCAGCTTGAGTTGATTATGTCGTAAGAATCATTAATCGGTACGCATAATAATCTTTCGAGCTAACGTTCTTGTTTGTTTCAGCTCCTGTAATAATATATTTATGAATATTAATTTAAATCTCGTTGTTTTATGCTTATGCAATATCCGTCTTGCCCCTTCCAGAATATTAGCGGATATTGGAGAGCGTCATATGAAGGATGTGTATCAGCAATGAACTGAAGATTATTACTTCTTCTACGAATTACAATTTGTCGTGTACCTGTACCTCCAAAATGACTCCAAACGATGACATTTGAAAGCATGAATTGAATGTTCGAATTGACTTCAGGAATACGTTAGGATCCTTGCCGATAAGTAATCCGTTCAATGGTTCAGGTGGTGTTTCAATTTCAGGTAGTTGCACTTTTCCTGAAGCGCAACACATCCCAGGTGGCTCATTTTTGAATTTGAAAGCATGACAATGCGGACATTCCTTATCCATAGCACCAATTACCACTTCTGAATGAGCATAATATTCAATATCGGACTCATACTGGAATGCTAGACGCAAAAATGAATCAGATGTAAATGCACGATGTATCTGTTGGCGTTGTTGGTCATTTGTTCTGCGTGTATTAACCGTAAAACGGCGTGATTGTCGATGTTCTAAACGTATAACTTCATTGCGCTCAGCTCGTGTATCTTCTGATTGTTCTTGACGCAATTGCTTCATGCTCACACGTGCATCAGCATTTTTTTGCTGGATTTGTTCTTCGGTTCTTTGGGATCTTTGATCTCTCATACTTCTGGACCTACTTGTATTACGGCTCAAATCAGCCCCTTTGCTCACTGTACAAAACACATAAATAGAATTAATGAAATTACTTAATGATGGAAAACGTTATAGTTATAATTACGGCCAGGATTATAGCGAAAATATTAGTTTTATGAAAAAAAATTTGAAACAAAAGTTGTAAAAAATTGAATTTTACTAAAAAATTATTTTGTCATAATTATATAAAAAAAGTATACTTACAGCGCAAAAGCCGTTTTTGGTTTATATATTATTAAATTATATATTATATTAATATGAGAGTTACATAAACAATAATGATGGCTGAAAACTGTGTAGGGAGTGAGAGAAGTCTTATTGTGTGAGTGCAACAGGAGACCGGCTTCAGTCTCATCGCTACTCCGTGCTGTTTACTTAGAAGTGACATCGGCATTTCACTCACCAGTAAGGGCGCGTGTAAGTATATGCGTGAAATAGGCATGGAGCGCTATGAACGATAAGGGAATATAAAAATAACAAACGCCAAACAATATTATTTTTAAGTTATAGTTTATTTCTTAAAATTACATATCACATATAAATTACGACAGTAACACTAACAAACAACATCAATCTTTTAATGCTATAGCGTGAACAATATTTTTTGTTAGCCCATCTTTAGCGAGCACAAACAAACTGGATGGCTTACCCACTCGAGAGCATGCTACGTACAATTGCCCGTGTGAAAAACATGGTGTACTCAAATCTAAGCCACAAATAGACATCGTTTGGCCTTGGGATTATCGGAAACTGAATTCGTTTGAATTGAATTGGCA
This sequence comes from Eristalis pertinax, assembly GCA_907269125.1. Classification (NCBI taxonomy): domain Eukaryota; kingdom Metazoa; phylum Arthropoda; class Insecta; order Diptera; family Syrphidae; genus Eristalis; species Eristalis pertinax. The sequence goes on from OU026145.1 coordinate 87,036,405, forward strand.
CATCTGTAGGTATGATAGGAATCCGTGGTATTAATATATTTTTACCTTTGATCTTGCCATTAAAAATGCTGGCTTCGATAACGTTTTTCATCAATTTTCGAATGACTAATCGCGTACCGTTGCACAGCCGTGGCGGGTTTAAATTACGAAGCAAGATAATTGGAAATCCAACCTTCAATTTTAAATTATGCGGTGGCATGCCTGGCAAATCCAGTGAGTTCAAAAATTCTGTGGGAAAATTGACAGCTTCGCTGGCATCGCAGTTTTGTATGATACCAAGTTTCCTGGCAACAACTGTTGTATCTTCAAATTTAAATTGTCAACGTCTGCATTTTTTGCTGCTAAAATAGCTCTTTCTGCAAGCCACTCATGATTTATGTACTGTGTGTGTACATCGGGAAATATTTGCTCAATGAGAGTATCTTGCGAATCAGCGATTGTGCAGAAATCGGTCGGTAATTTTACGTATCCAGTTTTATCTGTAGCAACTTTTCCTTCACCGATATCTAAGAGTTGTTTTGAGAATGTTTCAGCGGATGTATCTTGAAGCATTTGAACGCGCATATTTACTTTCAGCCGTACTTTTTCAATATTACGCCACAATGGAGATGATTTTAAGCAAGCGTTGATCTCATCAGCGTATGTTGAACGTGGAATGACGGGAAGTGTTTGTCTGAAATCACCAACAGAGTGCCGAAAAATAGTTTATCGTTATTTTTAATATCTTTCAATGTTCTGTTCAACGCCTCAATTGAATGTTTGTGTGCCATAGTACATTCATCCCAGATGATAATTTTACACTGTTTCAGCACGGTGGCCATGGATGATTGTTTTTTAATGTTACACACTGCGTCAGGGTTATTTTGAATATTTAGTGGCAGCTTAAATACTGAATGAGCTGTTCTGCCTCCATCCAATAAAGTTGCTGCAATGCCCGATGATGCAACGGTCAATGCGATGTCATTATTTGATCGTATTTCAGCAAGAATTAGTGAAATAAGGAATGTTTTGCCAAGTCCACCCGGTGCATCCAAAAAGAAGAACTCACCTTGTCCTGCTGAAACTGCGAGCAAAATGCGGTCATAAATGGTTCTTTGTTCGTCATTCATTAGTGGGACATTGCGAGTATCAATCGCTGCCATTTCTACAGTGCTGTACTGCAGTTCACTATTCATTTCAGTGTTAATTAAATCAGATGCAGTTCGATTTGGCGAATTCATACCGAAATGAGTGAGTGATAAGTTGGTAATGACAATGCAAGATCCTCAATAGCAATCAATGCTTCATTGTACATAGCGTCACTGAATGTTATCGTTAGATCGTTGCACCGTGTACGATGTTGATGCAATATATCATCAGTCATTGAATCTTTGTGATTATCCCACAATATCGGTGCTCGTGCTGGGAAACATGTATTCAACACTATAGCGAATAGTAGACGAATTTGTTTGCTGTACAGTTCAATGCAGCTTCAGCAAGCATACACTTCCACTGGTTGTCGTCTTCCAGCAAGCCGAGTGCAAGGCATGCGTCTTTATATGTTGGATACTGTTGCCCATTCACTTTACGTATATCTTGAAATGATAATGGGCCAGTAACATTTATCAACAAGAGTCGAAGATAAAAGCACTCCGTGTGTCTTGGATTGACTGTAAATAATCGCCCCAAAGCGTTCGATTTAAATAAATTGAGACATGCATCAACTGGTGAGCCTTGCTTGCGGGGCATCCATTTTTTTGTTTGAGCCCATGTGAAATAGCGTGGTACTTGTGAATAGAGTAATGTTCTTGCAAAGGCACCAAAATCATCCGTACTATTACACAATTCAAAAAATGCAGTGAGTGTAGTTTTAGGTGCATTTGTACCACGATCAATCACTGTCTCGTTCGTGAAAAATACACGCTGACCGTTTTCAAGATGGACGGCTAACTGAACAACTGCTGGATCACGTTCATGAATTGGAAAACCGAAGATACGCCAAGCAGCTTCATTGGAGCTGATGTACCGACCAATTTGGTAGAGCGTAATTTCATCGTTTTTATTCATTGGAGGAGCATTTACATTAGTATTTTCTACTCTAAACACAGCCATATCACTGCCTTTATGGACATTCTTGCAAATATATTTGATGCTCTTCACAGAACTGCAAAACTCAACATTAATATAAGCATTGTATGTCATGCTTAGCAGAGGCGAATACGGCACCACCCAACGATTTAATAAATGATTGTCCGCCATTATCGGGATTTCTCCGGCGATATAGTGGATATCCGTCGGTATTTGTTATCGTATCATTAGTGAAGTCTTTAGGGAAATTTTTACTACATTTTCCATATGCCCTTCAAGGCGATGAACGATGAAGAGTACCGCATGGACCATGGATCATGTTTGCTGTAACAATATCAAACAGCACTTGGTCAGTAGACGGATCTGGAATTTCCGCAGAAATGATACTATCGATTTCTTCAGGACGGATTTTGTCGATTAACCGAACCAAAATGTGCGCATGAGGTAATCCTCGCTTTTGCCACTGAACTGAATACAGCCAGCAACGTGTGGGATCGAATACATGTAATTTAGTAATGAAACTTATTAGAGACTTCGACTTTTGTCTGAATACACGTGCTGTAATGTCATGACGATTTATTGCATTTTGGCCAGGCAATAACAAAGATGTAATCTCTGGCCATTTTGGATTACATGTGAACGTGATAAATAAACACGGTCGTCCATATTCGCGCACGTAAGCCATAGCATCCTGTATATATTCTTGAATATGACGTGGACTGCCTACGTACGATGATGGTTAAATGACAGAGTTACCAATTTCGGCGACGTCGGCGTTGTTAATAGCTTTTCGTAAGTGAATGTACTCTTCCGCACGCAGCTTGAGTTGATTATGTCGTAAGAATCATTAATCGGTACGCATAATAATCTTTCGTGCTAACGTTCTTGTTTGTTTCAGCTCCTGTAATAATATATTTATGAATATTAATTTAAATCTCGTTGTTTTATGCTTATGCAATATCCGTCTTGCCCCTTCCAGAATATTAGCGGATATTGGAGAGCGTCATATGAAGGATGTGTATCAGCAATGAACTGAAGATTATTACTTCTTCTACGAATTACAATTTGTCGTGTACCTGTACCTCCAAAATGACTCCAAACGATGACATTTGAAAGCATGAATTGAATGTTCGAATTGACTTCAGGAATACGTTAGGATCCTTGCCGATAAGTAATCCGTTCAATGGTTCAGGTGGTGTTTCAATTTCAGGTAGTTGCACTTTTCCTGAAGCGCAACACATCCCAGGTGGCTCATTTTTGAATTTGAAAGCATGACAATGCGGACATTCCTTATCCATAGCACCAATTACCACTTCTGAATGAGCATAATATTCAATATCGGACTCATACTGGAATGCTAGACGCAAAAATGAATCAGATGTAAATGCACGATGTATCTGTTGGCGTTGTTGGTCATTTGTTCTGCGTGTATTAACCGTAAAACGGCGTGATTGTCTATGTTCTAAACGTATAACTTCATTGCGCTCAGCTCGTGTATCTTCTGATTGTTCTTGACGCAATTGCTTCATGCTCACACGTGCATCAGCATTTTTTTGCTGGATTTGTTCTTCGGTTCTTTGGGATCTTTGATCTCTCATACTTCTGGACCTACTTGTATTACGGCTCAAATCAGCCCCTTTGCTCACTGTACAAAACACATAAATAGAATTAATGAAATTACTTAATGATGGAAAACGTTATAGTTATAATTACGGCCAGGATTATAGCGAAAATAATAGTTTTATGAAAAAAAATTTGAAACAAAAGTTGTAAAAAATTGAATTTTACTAAAAAATTATTTTGTCATAATTATATAAAAAAAGTATACTTACAGCGCAAAAGCCGTTTTTGGTTTATATATTATTAAATTATATATTATATTAATATGAGAGTTACATAAACAATAATGATGGCTGAAAACTGTGTAGGGAGTGAGAGAAGTCTTATTGTGTGAGTGCAACAGGAGACCGGCTTCAGTCTCATCGCTACTCCGTGCTGTTTACTTAGAAGTGACATCGGCATTTCACTCACCAGTAAGGGCGCGTGTAAGTATATGCGTGAAATAGGCATGGAGCGCTATGAACGATAAGGGAATATAAAAATAACAAACGCCAAACAATATTATTTTTAAGTTATAGTTTATTTCTTAAAATTACATATCACATATAAATTACGACAGTAACACTAACAAACAACATCAATCTTTTAATGCTATAGCGTGAACAATATTTTTTGTTAGCCCATCTTTAGCGAGCACAAACAAACTGGATGGCTTACCCACTCGAGAGCATGCTACGTACAATTGCCCGTGTGAAAAACATGGTGTACTCAAATCTAAGCCACAAATAGACATCGTTTGGCCTTGGGATTATCGGAAACTGAATTCGTTTGAATTGAATTGGCACATCTGTAGGTATGATAGAAATCCGTGGTATTAATATATTTTCACCTTTGATCTTGCCATTAAAAATGCTGGCTTCGATAACGTTTTTCATCAATTTTCGAATGACTAATCGCGTACCGTTGAACGTGGAATGACGGGAAGTGTTTGTCTGAAATCACCAACAGAGTGCCGAAAAATAGTTTATCGTTGTTTTTAATATCTTTCAATGTTCTGTTCAACGCCTCAAAGGAATGTTTGTGTGCCATAGTACATTCATCCCAGATGATAATTTTACACTGTTTCAGCACGGTGGCCATGGACGATTGTTTTTTAATGTTACACACTGCGTCAGGGTTATTTTGAATACTTAGTGGCAGCTTAAATACTGAATGAGCTGTTCTGCCTCCATCCAATAAAGTTGCTGCAATGCCCGATGATGCAACGGCCAATGCGATGTCATTATTTGATCGTATTTCAGCAAGATTAAGTGAAATAAGGAATGTTTTGCCAGTTCCACCCGGTGCATCCAAAAAGAAGAACTCACCCTGTCCTGCTGAAACTGCGAGCAAAATGCGGTCATAAATGGTTCTTTGTTCGTCATTCATTAGTGGGACATTGCGAGTAACAATCGCTGCCATTTCTACAGTGCTGTACTGCAGTTCACGATTCAATATGGCGAATTCATACCGAAATGAGTGAGTGATAAGTTGGTAATGACAATGCAAGATCCTCAATAGCAATCAATGCTTCATTGTACATAGCGTCACTGAATGTTATCGTTAGATCGTTGCACCGTGTACGATGTTGATGCAATATATCATCAGTCATTGAATCTTTGTGATTATCCCACAATATCTGTGCTCGTGCTGGGAAACATGTATTCAACACTATAGCGAATAGTAGACGAATTTGTTTGCTGTACAGTTCAATGCAGCTTCAGCAAGCATACACTTCCACTGGTTGTCGTCTTCCAGCAAGCCGAGTGCAAGGCATGCGTCTTTATATGTTGGATACTGTTGCCCATTCACTTTACGTATATCTTGAAATGATAATGGGCCAGTAACATTTATCAACAACAGTCGAAGATAAAAGCACTCCGTGTGTCTTGGATTGACTGTAAATAATCGCCCCAAAGCGTTCGATTTAAATAAATTGAGACATGCATCAACTGGTGAGCCTTGCTTGCGGGGCATCCATTTTTTTGTTTGAGCCCATGTGAAATAGCGTGGTACTTGTGAATAGAGTAATGTTCTTGCAAAGGCACCAAAATCATCCGTACTATTACACAATTCAAAAAATGCAGTGAGTGTAGTTTTAGGTGCATTTGTACCACGATCAATCACTGTCTCGTTCGTGAAAAATACACGCTGACCGTTTTCAAGATGGACGGCTAACTGAACAACTGCTGGATCACGTTCATGAATTGGAAAACCGAAGATACGCCAAGCAGCTTCATTGGAGCTGATGTACCGACCAATTTGGTAGAGCGTAATTTCATCGTTTTTATTCATTGGAGGAGCATTTACATTAGTATTTTCTACTCTAAACACAGCCATATCACTGCCTTTATGGACATTCTTGCAAATATATTTGATGCTCTTCACAGAACTGCAAAACTCAACATTAATATAAGCATTGTATGTCATGCTTAGCAGAGGCGAATACGGCACCACCCAACGATTTAATAAATGATTGTCCGCCATTATCGGGATTTCTCCGGCGATATAGTGGATATCCGTCGGTATTTGTTATCGTATCATTAGTGAAGTCTTTAGGGAAATTTTTACTACATTTTCCATATGCCCTTCAAGGCGATGAACGATGAAGAGTACCGCATGGACCATGGATCATGTTTGCTGTAACAATATCAAACAGCACTTGGTCAGTAGACGGATCTGGAATTTCCGCAGAAATGATACTATCGATTTCTTCAGGACGGATTTTGTCGATTAACCGAACCAAAATGTGCGCATGAGGTAATCCTCGCTTTTGCCACTGAACTGAATACAGCCAGCAACGTGTGGGATCGAATACATGTAATTTAGTAATGAAACTTATTAGAGACTTCGACTTTTGTCTGAATACACGTGCTGTAATGTCATGACGATTTATTGCATTTTGGCCAGGCAATAACAAAGATGTAATCTCTGGCCATTTTGGATTACATGTGAACGTGATAAATAAACACGGTCGTCCATATTCGCGCACGTAAGCCATAGCATCCTGTATATATTCTTGAATATGACGTGGACTGCCTACGTACGATGATGGTTAAATGACAGAGTTACCAATTTCGGCGACGTCGGCGTTGTTAATAGCTTTTCGTAAGTGAATGTACTCTTCCGCACGCAGCTTGAGTTGATTATGTCGTAAGAATCATTAATCGGTACGCATAATAATCTTTCGAGCTAACGTTCTTGTTTGTTTCAGCTCCTGTAATAATATATTTATGAATATTAATTTAAATCTCGTTGTTTTATGCTTATGCAATATCCGTCTTGCCCCTTCCAGAATATTAGCGGATATTGGAGAGCGTCATATGAAGGATGTGTATCAGCAATGAACTGAAGATTATTACTTCTTCTACGAATTACAATTTGTCGTGTACCTGTACCTCCAAAATGACTCCAAACGATGACATTTGAAAGCATGAATTGAATGTTCGAATTGACTTCAGGAATACGTTAGGATCCTTGCCGATAAGTAATCCGTTCAATGGTTCAGGTGGTGTTTCAATTTCAGGTAGTTGCACTTTTCCTGAAGCGCAACACATCCCAGGTGGCTCATTTTTGAATTTGAAAGCATGACAATGCGGACATTCCTTATCCATAGCACCAATTACCACTTCTGAATGAGCATAATATTCAATATCGGACTCATACTGGAATGCTAGACGCAAAAATGAATCAGATGTAAATGCACGATGTATCTGTTGGCGTTGTTGGTCATTTGTTCTGCGTGTATTAACCGTAAAACGGCGTGATTGTCTATGTTCTAAACGTATAACTTCATTGCGCTCAGCTCGTGTATCTTCTGATTGTTCTTGACGCAATTGCTTCATGCTCACACGTGCATCAGCATTTTTTTGCTGGATTTGTTCTTCGGTTCTTTGGGATCTTTGATCTCTCATACTTCTGGACCTACTTGTATTACGGCTCAAATCAGCCCCTTTGCTCACTGTACAAAACACATAAATAGAATTAATGAAATTACTTAATGATGGAAAACGTTATAGTTATAATTACGGCCAGGATTATAGCGAAAATAATAGTTTTATGAAAAAAAATTTGAAACAAAAGTTGTAAAAAATTGAATTTTACTAAAAAATTATTTTGTCATAATTATATAAAAAAAGTATACTTACAGCGCAAAAGCCGTTTTTGGTTTATATATTATTAAATTATATATTATATTAATATGAGAGTTACATAAACAATAATGATGGCTGAAAACTGTGTAGGGAGTGAGAGAAGTCTTATTGTGTGAGTGCAACAGGAGACCGGCTTCAGTCTCATCGCTACTCCGTGCTGTTTACTTAGAAGTGACATCGGCATTTCACTCACCAGTAAGGGCGCGTGTAAGTATATGCGTGAAATAGGCATGGAGCGCTATGAACGATAAGGGAATATAAAAATAACAAACGCCAAACAATATTATTTTTAAGTTATAGTTTATTTCTTAAAATTACATATCACATATAAATTACGACAGTAACACTAACAAACAACATCAATCTTTTAATGCTATAGCGTGAACAATATTTTTTGTTAGCCCATCTTTAGCGAGCACAAACAAACTGGATGGCTTACCCACTCGAGAGCATGCTACGTACAATTGCCCGTGTGAAAAACATGGTGTACTCAAATCTAAGCCACAAATAGACATCGTTTGGCCTTGGGATTATCGGAAACTGAATTCGTTTGAATTGAATTGGCACATCTGTAGGTATGATAGAAATCCGTGGTATTAATATATTTTCACCTTTGATCTTGCCATTAAAAATGCTGGCTTCGATAACGTTTTTCATCAATTTTCGAATGACTAATCGCGTACCGTTGAACGTGGAATGACGGGAAGTGTTTGTCTGAAATCACCAACAGAGTGCCGAAAAATAGTTTATCGTTGTTTTTAATATCTTTCAATGTTCTGTTCAACGCCTCAAAGGAATGTTTGTGTGCCATAGTACATTCATCCCAGATGATAATTTTACACTGTTTCAGCACGGTGGCCATGGACGATTGTTTTTTAATGTTACACACTGCGTCAGGGTTATTTTGAATACTTAGTGGCAGCTTAAATACTGAATGAGCTGTTCTGCCTCCATCCAATAAAGTTGCTGCAATGCCCGATGATGCAACGGCCAATGCGATGTCATTATTTGATCGTATTTCAGCAAGATTAAGTGAAATAAGGAATGTTTTGCCAGTTCCACCCGGTGCATCCAAAAAGAAGAACTCACCCTGTCCTGCTGAAACTGCGAGCAAAATGCGGTCATAAATGGTTCTTTGTTCGTCATTCATTAGTGGGACATTGCGAGTAACAATCGCTGCCATTTCTACAGTGCTGTACTGCAGTTCACGATTCAATATGGCGAATTCATACCGAAATGAGTGAGTGATAAGTTGGTAATGACAATGCAAGATCCTCAATAGCAATCAATGCTTCATTGTACATAGCGTCACTGAATGTTATCGTTAGATCGTTGCACCGTGTACGATGTTGATGCAATATATCATCAGTCATTGAATCTTTGTGATTATCCCACAATATCGGTGCTCGTGCTGGGAAACATGTATTCAACACTATAGCGAATAGTAGACGAATTTGTTTGCTGTACAGTTCAATGCAGCTTCAGCAAGCATACACTTCCACTGGTTGTCGTCTTCCAGCAAGCCGAGTGCAAGGCATGCGTCTTTATATGTTGGATACTGTTGCCCATTCACTTTACGTATATCTTGAAATGATAATGGGCCAGTAACATTTATCAACAACAGTCGAAGATAAAAGCACTCCGTGTGTCTTGGATTGACTGTAAATAATCGCCCCAAAGCGTTCGATTTAAATAAATTGAGACATGCATCAACTGGTGAGCCTTGCTTGCTGGGCATTCATTTTTTTGTTTGAGCCCATGTGAAATAGCGTGGTACTTGTGAATAGAGTAATGTTCTTGCAAAGGCACCAAAATCATCCGTACTATTACACAATTCAAAAAATGCAGTGAGTGTAGTTTTAGGTGCATTTGTACCACGATCAATCACTGTCTCGTTCGTGAAAAATACACGCTGACCGTTTTCAAGATGGACGGCTAACTGAACAACTGCTGGATCACGTTCATGAATTGGAAAACCGAAGATACGCCAAGCAGCTTCATTGGAGCTGATGTACCGACCAATTTGGTAGAGCGTAATTTCATCGTTTTTATTCATTGGAGGAGCATTTACATTAGTATTTTCTACTCTAAACACAGCCATATCACTGCCTTTATGGACATTCTTGCAAATATATTTGATGCTCTTCACAGAACTGCAAAACTCAACATTAATATGAGCATTGTATGTCATGCTTAGCAGAGGCGAATACGGCACCACCCAACGATTTAATAAATGATTGTCCGCCATTATCGGGATTTCTCCGGCGATATAGTGGATATCCGTCGGTATTTGTTATCGTATCATTAGTGAAATCTTTAGGGAAATTTTTACTACATTTTCCATATGCCCTGCAAGGCGATGAACGATGAAGAGTACCGCATGGACCATGGATCATGTTTGCTGTAACAATATCAAACAGCACTTGGTCAGTAGACGGATCTGGAATTTCCGCAGAAATGATACTATCGATTTCTTCAGGACGGATTTTGTCGATTAACCGAACCAAAATGTGCGCATGAGGTAATCCTCGCTTTTGCCACTCAACTGAATACAGCCAGCAACGTGTGGGATCGAAAACATGTAATTTAGTAATGAAACTTATTAGAGACTTCAACTTTTGTCTGAATACACGTGCTGTAATGTCATGACGATTTATTGCATTTTGGCCAGGCAATAACAAAGATGTAATCTCTGGCCATTTTGGATTACATGTGAACGTGATAAATAAACACGGTCGTCCATATTCGCGCACGTAAGCCATAGCATCCTGTATATATTCTTGAATATGACGTGGACTGCCTACGTACGATGATGGTAAAATGACAGAGTTACCAATTTCGGCGACGTCGGCGTTGTTAATAGCTTCTCGTAAGTGAATGTACTCTTCCGCACGCAGCTTGAGTTGATTATGTCGTAAGAATCATTAATCGGTACGCATAATAATCTTTCGAGCTAACGTTCTTGTTTGTTTCAGCTCCTGTAATAATATATTTATGAATATTAATTTAAATCTCGTTGTTTTATGCTTACGCAATATCCGTCTTGCCCCTTCCAGAATATTAGCGGATATTGGAGAGCGTCATATGAACGATGTGTATCAGCAATGAACTGAAGATTATTATGTCTTCTACGAATCACAATTTCTCGTGTACCTGTACCTCCGAAATGACTCCAAACGATGACATTTGAAAGCATGAATTGAATGTTCGAATTGACTTCAGGAATACGTTAGAATCTGGATCCTTGCCGATAAGTAAACCGTTCAATGGTTCAGGTGGTGTTTCAATTTCAGGTAGTTGCACTTTTCCTGAAGCGCAACACATCCCAGGTGGCTCATTTTTGAATTTGAAAGTATGACAATGCGGACATTCCTTATCCATAGCACCAATTACCACTTCTGAATGAGCATAATATTCAATATCGGTCTCATACTGGAATGCTAGACGCAAAAATGAATCAGATGTAAATGCACGATGTATCTGTTGGCGTTGTTGGTCATTTGTTCTGAGTGTATTAACCGTAAAACGGCGTGATTGTCGATGTTCTAAACGTATAACTTCATTGCGCTCAGCTCGTGTATCTTCTGATTGTTCTTGACGCAATTGCTCCATGCTCACACGTGCATCAGCATTTTTTTGCTGGATTTGTTCTTCGGTTCTTTGGGATCTTTGATCTCTCATACTTCTGGACCTACTTGTATTACGGCTCAAATCAGCCCCTTTGCTCACTGTACAAAACACATAAATAGAATGAATGAAATTACTTAATGATGGAAAACGTTATAGTTATAATTACGGCCAGGATTATAGCGAAAATAATAGTTTTATGAAAAAAAATTTGAAACAAAAGTTGTAAAAAATTGAATTTTACTAAAAAATTATTTTGTCATAATTATATAAAAAAAGTATACTTACAGCGCAAAAGCCGCTTTTGGTTTATATATTATTAAATTATATATTATATTAATATGAGAGTTACATAAACAATAATGATGGCTGAAAACTGTGTAGGGAGTGAGAGAAGTCTTATTGTGTGAGTGCAACAGGAGACCGGCTTCAGTCTCATCGCTACTCCGTGCTGTTTACTTAGAAGTGACATCGGCATTTCACTCACCAGTAAGGGCGCGTGTAAGTATATGCGTGAAATAGGCATGGAGCGCTATGAACGATAAGGGAATATAAAAATAACAAACGCCAAACAATATTATTTTTAAGTTATAGTTTATTTCTTAAAATTACATATCACATATAAATTACGACAGTAACACTAACAAACAACATCAATCTTTTAATGCTATAGCGTGAACAATATTTTTTGTTAGCTCATCTTTAGCGAGCACAAACAAACTGGATGGCTTACCCACTCGAGAGCATGCTACGTACAATTGCCCGTGTGAAAAACATGGTGTACTCAAATCTAAGCCACAAATAGACATCGTTTGGCCTTGGGATTATCGGAAACTGAATTCGTTTGAATTGAATTGGCACATCTGTAGGTATGATAGGAATCCGTGGTATTAATATATTTTCACCTTTGATCTTGCCATTAAAAATGCTGGCTTCGATAACGTTTTTCATCAATTTTCGAATGACTAATCGCGTACCGTTGCACAGCCGTGGCGGGTTTAAATTACGAAGCAAGATAATTGGAAATCCAACCTTCAATTTTAAATTATGCGGTGGCATGCCTGGCAAATCCAGTGAGTTCAAAAATTCTGTGGGAAAATTGACAGCTTCGCTGGCATCGCAGTTTTGTATGATACCAAGTTCCCTGGCAACAACTGTTGTATCTTCAAATTTAAATTGTCAACGTCTGCATTTTTTGCTGCTGAAATAGCTCTTTCTGCAAGCCACTCATGATTTATGTACTGTGTGTGTACATCGGGAAATATTTGCTCAATGAGAGTATCTTGCGAATCAGCGATTGTGCAGAAATCGGTCGGTAATTTTACGTATCCAGTTTTATCTGTAGCAACTTTTCCATCACCGATATCTAAGAGTTGTTTTGAGAATGTTTCAGCGGATGTATCTTGAAGCATTTGAACGCGCATATTTACTTTCAGCCGTACTTTTTCAATATTACGCCACAATGGAGATGATTTTAAGCAAGCGTTGATCTCATCAGCGTATGTTGAACGTGGAATGACGGGAAGTGTTTGTCTGAAATCACCAACAGAGTGCCGAAAAATAGTTTATCGTTATTTTTAATATCTTTCAATGTTCTGTTCAACGCCTCAATTGAATGTTTGTGTGCCATAGTACATTCATCCCAGATGATAATTTTACACTGTTTCAGCACGGTGGCCATGGATGATTGTTTTTTAATGTTACACACTGCGTCAGGGTTATTTTGAATATTTAGTGGCAGCTTAAATACTGAATGAGCTGTTCTGCCTCCATCCAATAAAGTTGCTGCAATGCCCGATGATGCAACGGTCAATGCGATGTCATTATTTGATCGTATTTCAGCAAGAATTAGTGAAATAAGGAATGTTTTGCCAAGTCCACCCGGTGCATCCAAAAAGAAGAACTCACCTTGTCCTGCTGAAACTGCGAGCAAAATGCGGTCATAAATGGTTCTTTGTTCGTCATTCATTAGTGGGACATTGCGAGTATCAATCGCTGCCATTTCTACAGTGCTGTACTGCAGTTCACTATTCATTTCAGTGTTAATTAAATCAGATGCAGTTCGATTTGGCGAATTCATACCGAAATGAGTGAGTGATAAGTTGGTAATGACAATGCAAGATCCTCAATAGCAATCAATGCTTCATTGTACATAGCGTCACTGAATGTTATCGTTAGATCGTTGCACCGTGTACGATGTTGATGCAATATATCATCAGTCATTGAATCTTTGTGATTATCCCACAATATCGGTGCTCGTGCTGGGAAACATGTATTCAACACTATAGCGAATAGTAGACGAATTTGTTTGCTGTACAGTTCAATGCAGCTTCAGCAAGCATACACTTCCACTGGTTGTCGTCTTCCAGCAAGCCGAGTGCAAGGCATGCGTCTTTATATGTTGGATACTGTTGCCCATTCACTTTACGTATATCTTGAAATGATAATGGGCCAGTAACATTTATCAACAAGAGTCGAAGATAAAAGCACTCCGTGTGTCTTGGATTGACTGTAAATAATCGCCCCAAAGCGTTCGATTTAAATAAATTGAGACATGCATCAACTGGTGAGCCTTGCTTGCGGGGCATCCATTTTTTTGTTTGAGCCCATGTGAAATAGCGTGGTACTTGTGAATAGAGTAATGTTCTTGCAAAGGCACCAAAATCATCCGTACTATTACACAATTCAAAAAATGCAGTGAGTGTAGTTTTAGGTGCATTTGTACCACGATCAATCACTGTCTCGTTCGTGAAAAATACACGCTGACCGTTTTCAAGATGGACGGCTAACTGAACAACTGCTGGATCACGTTCATGAATTGGAAAACCGAAGATACGCCAAGCAGCTTCATTGGAGCTGATGTACCGACCAATTTGGTAGAGCGTAATTTCATCGTTTTTATTCATTGGAGGAGCATTTACATTAGTATTTTCTACTCTAAACACAGCCATATCACTGCCTTTATGGACATTCTTGCAAATATATTTGATGCTCTTCACAGAACTGCAAAACTCAACATTAATATAAGCATTGTATGTCATGCTTAGCAGAGGCGAATACGGCACCACCCAACGATTTAATAAATGATTGTCCGCCATTATCGGGATTTCTCCGGCGATATAGTGGATATCCGTCGGTATTTGTTATCGTATCATTAGTGAAGTCTTTAGGGAAATTTTTACTACATTTTCCATATGCCCTTCAAGGCGATGAACGATGAAGAGTACCGCATCGAATCAGGATCATGTTTGCTGTAACAATATCAAACAGCACTTGGTCAGTAGACGGATCTGGAATTTCCGCAGAAATGATACTATCGATTTCTTCAGGACGGATTTTGTCGATTAACCGAACCAAAATGTGCGCATGAGGTAATCCTCGCTTTTGCCACTGAACTGAATACAGCCAGCAACGTGTGGGATCGAATACATGTAATTTAGTAATGAAACTTATTAGAGACTTCGACTTTTGTCTGAATACACGTGCTGTAATGTCATGACGATTTATTGCATTTTGGCCAGGCAATAACAAAGATGTAATCTCTGGCCATTTTGGATTACATGTGAACGTGATAAATAAACACGGTCGTCCATATTCGCGCACGTAAGCCATAGCATCCTGTATATATTCTTGAATATGACGTGGACTGCCTACGTACGATGATGGTTAAATGACAGAGTTACCAATTTCGGCGACGTCGGCGTTGTTAATAGCTTTTCGTAAGTGAATGTACTCTTCCGCACGCAGCTTGAGTTGATTATGTCGTAAGAATCATTAATCGGTACGCATAATAATCTTTCGAGCTAACGTTCTTGTTTGTTTCAGCTCCTGTAATAATATATTTATGAATATTAATTTAAATCTCGTTGTTTTATGCTTATGCAATATCCGTCTTGCCCCTTCCAGAATATTAGCGGATATTGGAGAGCGTCATATGAAGGATGTGTATCAGCAATGAACTGAAGATTATTACTTCTTCTACGAATTACAATTTGTCGTGTACCTGTACCTCCAAAATGACTCCAAACGATGACATTTGAAAGCATGAATTGAATGTTCGAATTGACTTCAGGAATACGTTAGGATCCTTGCCGATAAGTAATCCGTTCAATGGTTCAGGTGGTGTTTCAATTTCAGGTAGTTGCACTTTTCCTGAAGCGCAACACATCCCAGGTGGCTCATTTTTGAATTTGAAAGCATGACAATGCGGACATTCCTTATCCATAGCACCAATTACCACTTCTGAATGAGCATAATATTCAATATCGGACTCATACTGGAATGCTAGACGCAAAAATGAATCAGATGTAAATCCACGATGTATCTGTTGGCGTTGTTGGTCATTTGTTCTGCGTGTATTAACCGTAAAACGGCGTGATTGTCTATGTTCTAAACGTATAACTTCATTGCGCTCAGCTCGTGTATCTTCTGATTGTTCTTGACGCAATTGCTTCATGCTCACACGTGCATCAGCATTTTTTTGCTGGATTTGTTCTTCGGTTCTTTGGGATCTTTGATCTCTCATACTTCTGGACCTACTTGTATTACGGCTCAAATCAGCCCCTTTGCTCACTGTACAAAACACATAAATAGAATGAATGAAATTACTTAATGATGGAAAACGTTATAGTTATAATTACGGCCAGGATTATAGCGAAAATAATAGTTTTATGAAAAAAAATTTGAAACAAAAGTTGTAAAAAATTGAATTTTACTAAAAAATTATTTTGTCATAATTATATAAAAAAAGTATACTTACAGCGCAAAAGCCGCTTTTGGTTTATATATTATTAAATTATATATTATATTAATATGAGAGTTACATAAACAATAATGATGGCTGAAAACTGTGTAGGGAGTGAGAGAAGTCTTATTGTGTGAGTGCAACAGGAGACCGGCTTCAGTCTCATCGCTACTCCGTGCTGTTTACTTAGAAGTGACATCGGCATTTCACTCACCAGTAAGGGCGCGTGTAAGTATATGCGTGAAATAGGCATGGAGCGCTATGAACGATAAGGGAATATAAAAATAACAAACGCCAAACAATATTATTTTTAAGTTATAGTTTATTTCTTAAAATTACATATCACATATAAATTACGACAGTAACACTAACAAACAACATCAATCTTTTAATGCTATAGCGTGAACAATATTTTTTGTTAGCTCATCTTTAGCGAGCACAAACAAACTGGATGGCTTACCCACTCGAGAGCATGCTACGTACAATTGCCCGTGTGAAAAACATGGTGTACTCAAATCTAAGCCACAAATAGACATCGTTTGGCCTTGGGATTATCGGAAACTGAATTCGTTTGAATTGAATTGGCACATCTGTAGGTATGATAGGAATCCGTGGTATTAATATATTTTCACCTTTGATCTTGCCATTAAAAATGCTGGCTTCGATAACGTTTTTCATCAATTTTCGAATGACTAATCGCGTACCGTTGCACAGCCGTGGCGGGTTTAAATTACGAAGCAAGATAATTGGAAATCCAACCTTCAATTTTAAATTATGCGGTGGCATGCCTGGCAAATCCAGTGAGTTCAAAAATTCTGTGGGAAAATTGACAGCTTCGCTGGCATCGCAGTTTTGTATGATACCAAGTTCCCTGGCAACAACTGTTGTATCTTCAAATTTAAATTGTCAACGTCTGCATTTTTTGCTGCTGAAATAGCTCTTTCTGCAAGCCACTCATGATTTATGTACTGTGTGTGTACATCGGGAAATATTTGCTCAATGAGAGTATCTTGCGAATCAGCGATTGTGCAGAAATCGGTCGGTAATTTTACGTATCCAGTTTTATCTGTAGCAACTTTTCCATCACCGATATCTAAGAGTTGTTTTGAGAATGTTTCAGCGGATGTATCTTGAAGCATTTGAACGCGCATATTTACTTTCAGCCGTACTTTTTCAATATTACGCCACAATGGAGATGATTTTAAGCAAGCGTTGATCTCATCAGCGTATGTTGAACGTGGAATGACGGGAAGTGTTTGTCTGAAATCACCAACAGAGTGCCGAAAAATAGTTTATCGTTATTTTTAATATCTTTCAATGTTCTGTTCAACGCCTCAATTGAATGTTTGTGTGCCATAGTACATTCATCCCAGATGATAATTTTACACTGTTTCAGCACGGTGGCCATGGATGATTGTTTTTTAATGTTACACACTGCGTCAGGGTTATTTTGAATATTTAGTGGCAGCTTAAATACTGAATGAGCTGTTCTGCCTCCATCCAATAAAGTTGCTGCAATGCCCGATGATGCAACGGTCAATGCGATGTCATTATTTGATCGTATTTCAGCAAGAATTAGTGAAATAAGGAATGTTTTGCCAAGTCCACCCGGTGCATCCAAAAAGAAGAACTCACCTTGTCCTGCTGAAACTGCGAGCAAAATGCGGTCATAAATGGTTCTTTGTTCGTCATTCATTAGTGGGACATTGCGAGTATCAATCGCTGCCATTTCTACAGTGCTGTACTGCAGTTCACTATTCATTTCAGTGTTAATTAAATCAGATGCAGTTCGATTTGGCGAATTCATACCGAAATGAGTGAGTGATAAGTTGGTAATGACAATGCAAGATCCTCAATAGCAATCAATGCTTCATTGTACATAGCGTCACTGAATGTTATCGTTAGATCGTTGCACCGTGTACGATGTTGATGCAATATATCATCAGTCATTGAATCTTTGTGATTATCCCACAATATCGGTGCTCGTGCTGGGAAACATGTATTCAACACTATAGCGAATAGTAGACGAATTTGTTTGCTGTACAGTTCAATGCAGCTTCAGCAAGCATACACTTCCACTGGTTGTCGTCTTCCAGCAAGCCGAGTGC
Source organism: Eristalis pertinax (assembly GCA_907269125.1). Taxonomy (NCBI): domain Eukaryota; kingdom Metazoa; phylum Arthropoda; class Insecta; order Diptera; family Syrphidae; genus Eristalis; species Eristalis pertinax. The sequence continues at coordinate 87,054,704 of OU026145.1, forward strand.
AAGGCATGCGTCTTTATATGTTGGATACTGTTGCCCATTCACTTTACGTATATCTTGAAATGATAATGGGCCAGTAACATTTATCAACAAGAGTCGAAGATAAAAGCACTCCGTGTGTCTTGGATTGACTGTAAATAATCGCCCCAAAGCGTTCGATTTAAATAAATTGAGACATGCATCAACTGGTGAGCCTTGCTTGCGGGGCATCCATTTTTTTGTTTGAGCCCATGTGAAATAGCGTGGTACTTGTGAATAGAGTAATGTTCTTGCAAAGGCACCAAAATCATCCGTACTATTACACAATTCAAAAAATGCAGTGAGTGTAGTTTTAGGTGCATTTGTACCACGATCAATCACTGTCTCGTTCGTGAAAAATACACGCTGACCGTTTTCAAGATGGACGGCTAACTGAACAACTGCTGGATCACGTTCATGAATTGGAAAACCGAAGATACGCCAAGCAGCTTCATTGGAGCTGATGTACCGACCAATTTGGTAGAGCGTAATTTCATCGTTTTTATTCATTGGAGGAGCATTTACATTAGTATTTTCTACTCTAAACACAGCCATATCACTGCCTTTATGGACATTCTTGCAAATATATTTGATGCTCTTCACAGAACTGCAAAACTCAACATTAATATAAGCATTGTATGTCATGCTTAGCAGAGGCGAATACGGCACCACCCAACGATTTAATAAATGATTGTCCGCCATTATCGGGATTTCTCCGGCGATATAGTGGATATCCGTCGGTATTTGTTATCGTATCATTAGTGAAGTCTTTAGGGAAATTTTTACTACATTTTCCATATGCCCTTCAAGGCGATGAACGATGAAGAGTACCGCATCGAATCAGGATCATGTTTGCTGTAACAATATCAAACAGCACTTGGTCAGTAGACGGATCTGGAATTTCCGCAGAAATGATACTATCGATTTCTTCAGGACGGATTTTGTCGATTAACCGAACCAAAATGTGCGCATGAGGTAATCCTCGCTTTTGCCACTGAACTGAATACAGCCAGCAACGTGTGGGATCGAATACATGTAATTTAGTAATGAAACTTATTAGAGACTTCGACTTTTGTCTGAATACACGTGCTGTAATGTCATGACGATTTATTGCATTTTGGCCAGGCAATAACAAAGATGTAATCTCTGGCCATTTTGGATTACATGTGAACGTGATAAATAAACACGGTCGTCCATATTCGCGCACGTAAGCCATAGCATCCTGTATATATTCTTGAATATGACGTGGACTGCCTACGTACGATGATGGTTAAATGACAGAGTTACCAATTTCGGCGACGTCGGCGTTGTTAATAGCTTTTCGTAAGTGAATGTACTCTTCCGCACGCAGCTTGAGTTGATTATGTCGTAAGAATCATTAATCGGTACGCATAATAATCTTTCGAGCTAACGTTCTTGTTTGTTTCAGCTCCTGTAATAATATATTTATGAATATTAATTTAAATCTCGTTGTTTTATGCTTATGCAATATCCGTCTTGCCCCTTCCAGAATATTAGCGGATATTGGAGAGCGTCATATGAAGGATGTGTATCAGCAATGAACTGAAGATTATTACTTCTTCTACGAATTACAATTTGTCGTGTACCTGTACCTCCAAAATGACTCCAAACGATGACATTTGAAAGCATGAATTGAATGTTCGAATTGACTTCAGGAATACGTTAGGATCCTTGCCGATAAGTAATCCGTTCAATGGTTCAGGTGGTGTTTCAATTTCAGGTAGTTGCACTTTTCCTGAAGCGCAACACATCCCAGGTGGCTCATTTTTGAATTTGAAAGCATGACAATGCGGACATTCCTTATCCATAGCACCAATTACCACTTCTGAATGAGCATAATATTCAATATCGGACTCATACTGGAATGCTAGACGCAAAAATGAATCAGATGTAAATCCACGATGTATCTGTTGGCGTTGTTGGTCATTTGTTCTGCGTGTATTAACCGTAAAACGGCGTGATTGTCTATGTTCTAAACGTATAACTTCATTGCGCTCAGCTCGTGTATCTTCTGATTGTTCTTGACGCAATTGCTTCATGCTCACACGTGCATCAGCATTTTTTTGCTGGATTTGTTCTTCGGTTCTTTGGGATCTTTGATCTCTCATACTTCTGGACCTACTTGTATTACGGCTCAAATCAGCCCCTTTGCTCACTGTACAAAACACATAAATAGAATTAATGAAATTACTTAATGATGGAAAACGTTATAGTTATAATTACGGCCAGGATTATAGCGAAAATAATAGTTTTATGAAAAAAAATTTGAAACAAAAGTTGTAAAAAATTGAATTTTACTAAAAAATTATTTTGTCATAATTATATAAAAAAAGTATACTTACAGCGCAAAAGCCGTTTTTGGTTTATATATTATTAAATTATATATTATATTAATATGAGAGTTACATAAACAATAATGATGGCTGAAAACTGTGTAGGGAGTGAGAGAAGTCTTATTGTGTGAGTGCAACAGGAGACCGGCTTCAGTCTCATCGCTACTCCGTGCTGTTTACTTAGAAGTGACATCGGCATTTCACTCACCAGTAAGGGCGCGTGTAAGTATATGCGTGAAATAGGCATGGAGCGCTATGAACGATAAGGGAATATAAAAATAACAAACGCCAAACAATATTATTTTTAAGTTATAGTTTATTTCTTAAAATTACATATCACATATAAATTACGACAGTAACACTAACAAACAACATCAATCTTTTAATGCTATAGCGTGAACAATATTTTTTGTTAGCCCATCTTTAGCGAGCACAAACAAACTGGATGGCTTACCCACTCGAGAGCATGCTACGTACAATTGCCCGTGTGAAAAACATGGTGTACTCAAATCTAAGCCACAAATAGACATCGTTTGGCCTTGGGATTATCGGAAACTGAATTCGTTCGAATTGAATTGGCACATCTGTAGGTATGATAGGAATCCGTGGTATTAATATATTTTCACCTTTGATCTTGCCATTAAAAATGCTGGCTTCGATAACGTTTTTCATCAATTTTCGAATGACTAATCGCGTACCGTTGAACGTGGAATGACGGGAAGTGTTTGTCTGAAATCACCAACAGAGTGCCGAAAAATAGTTTATCGTTGTTTTTAATATCTTTCAATGTTCTGTTCAACGCCTCAAAGGAATGTTTGTGTGCCATAGTACATTCATCCCAGATGATAATTTTACACTGTTTCAGCACGGTGGCCATGGACGATTGTTTTTTAATGTTACACACTGCGTCAGGGTTATTTTGAATACTTAGTGGCAGCTTAAATACTGAATGAGCTGTTCTGCCTCCATCCAATAAAGTTGCTGCAATGCCCGATGATGCAACGGCCAATGCGATGTCATTATTTGATCGTATTTCAGCAAGATTAAGTGAAATAAGGAATGTTTTGCCAGTTCCACCCGGTGCATCCAAAAAGAAGAACTCACCCTGTCCTGCTGAAACTGCGAGCAAAATGCGGTCATAAATGGTTCTTTGTTCGTCATTCATTAGTGGGACATTGCGAGTAACAATCGCTGCCATTTCTACAGTGCTGTACTGCAGTTCACGATTCAATATGGCGAATTCATACCGAAATGAGTGAGTGATAAGTTGGTAATGACAATGCAAGATCCTCAATAGCAATCAATGCTTCATTGTACATAGCGTCACTGAATGTTATCGTTAGATCGTTGCACCGTGTACGATGTTGATGCAATATATCATCAGTCATTAAATCTTTGTGATTATCCCACAATATCTGTGCTCGTGCTGGGAAACATGTATTCAACACTATAGCGAATAGTAGACGAATTTGTTTGCTGTACAGTTCAATGCAGCTTCAGCAAGCATACACTTCCACTGGTTGTCGTCTTCCAGCAAGCCGAGTGCAAGGCATGCGTCTTTATATGTTGGATACTGTTGCCCATTCACTTTACGTATATCTTGAAATGGTAATGGGCCAGTAACATTTATCAACAACAGTCGAAGATAAAAGCACTCCGTGTGTCTTGGATTGACTGTAAATAATCGCCCCAAAGCGTTCGATTTAAATAAATTGAGACATGCATCAACTGGTGAGCCTTGCTTGCTGGGCATTCATTTTTTTGTTTGAGCCCATGTGAAATAGCGTGGTACTTGTGAATAGAGTAATGTTCTTGCAAAGGCACCAAAATCATCCGTACTATTACACAATTCAAAAAATGCAGTGAGTGTAGTTTTAGGTGCATTTGTACCACGATCAATCACTGTCTCGTTCGTGAAAAATACACGCTGACCGTTTTCAAGATGGACGGCTAACTGAACAACTGCTGGATCACGTTCATGAATTGGAAAACCGCCAAGCAGCTTCATTGGAGCTGATGTACCGACCAATTTGGTAGAGCGTAATTTCATCGTTTTTATTCATTGGAGGAGCATTTACATTAGTATTTTCTACTCTAAACACAGCCATATCACTGCCTTTATGGACATTCTTGCAAATATATTTGATGCTCTTCACAGAACTGCAAAACTCAACATTAATATGAGCATTGTATGTCATGCTTAGCAGAGGCGAATACGGCACCACCCAACGATTTAATAAATGATTGTCCGCCATTATCGGGATTTCTCCGGCGATATAGTGGATATCCGTCGGTATTTGTTATCGTATCATTAGTGAAATCTTTAGGGAAATTTTTACTACATTTTCCATATGCCCTGCAAGGCGATGAACGATGAAGAGTACCGCATGGACCATGGATCATGTTTGCTGTAACAATATCAAACAGCACTTGGTCAGTAGACGGATCTGGAATTTCCGCAGAAATGATACTATCGATTTCTTCAGGACGGATTTTGTCGATTAACCGAACCAAAATGTGCGCATGAGGTAATCCTCGCTTTTGCCACTGAACTGAATACAGCCAGCAACGTGTGGGATCGAATACATGTAATTTAGTAATGAAACTTATTAGAGACTTTAACTTTTGTCTGAATACACGTGCTGTAATGTCATGACGATTTATTGCATTTTGGCCAGGCAATAACAAAGATGTAATCTCTGGCCATTTTGGATTACATGTGAACGTGATAAATAAACACGGTCGTCCATATTCGCGCACGTAAGCCATAGCATCCTGTATATATTCTTGAATATGACGTGGACTGCCTACGTACGATGATGGTAAAATGACAGAGTTACCAATTTCGGCGACGTCGGCGTTGTTAATAGCTTCTCGTAAGTGAATGTACTCTTCCGCACGCAGCTTGAGTTGATTATGTCGTAAGAATCATTAATCTGTACGCATGATAATCTTTCGAGCTAACGTTCTTGTTTGTTTCAGCTCCTGTAATAATATATTTATGAATATTAATTTAAATCTCGTTGTTTTCTGCTTACGCAATATCCGTCTTGCCCCTTCCAGAATATTAGCGGATATTGGAGAGCGTCATATGAACGATGTGTATCAGCAATGAACTGAAGATTATTATGTCTTCTACGAATCACAATTTCTCGTGTACCTGTACCTCCGAAATGACTCCAAACGATGACATTTGAAAGCATGAATTGAATGTTCGAATTGACTTCAGGAATACGTTAGAATCTGGATCCTTGCCGATAAGTAAACCGTTCAATGGTTCAGGTGGTGTTTCAATTTCAGGTAGTTGCACTTTTCCTGAAGCGCAACACATCCCAGGTGGCTCATTTTTGAATTTGAAAGTATGACAATGCGGACATTCCTTATCCATAGCACCAATTACCACTTCTGAATGAGCATAATATTCAATATCGGTCTCATACTGGAATGCTAGACGCAAAAATGAATCAGATGTAAATGCACGATGTATCTGTTGGCGTTGTTGGTCATTTGTTCTGAGTGTATTAACCGTAAAACGGCGTGATTGTCGATGTTCTAAACGTATAACTTCATTGCGCTCAGCTCGTGTATCTTCTGATTGTTCTTGACGCAATTGCTCCATGCTCACACGTGCATCAGCATTTTTTTGCTGGATTTGTTCTTCGGTTCTTTGGGATCTTTGATCTCTCATACTTCTGGACCTACTTGTATTACGGCTCAAATCAGCCCCTTTGCTCACTGTACAAAACACATAAATAGAATTAATGAAATTACTTAATGATGGAAAACGTTATAGTTATAATTACGGCCAGGATTATAGCGAAAATAATAGTTTTATGAAAAAAAATTTGAAACAAAAGTTGTAAAAAATTGAATTTTACTAAAAAATTATTTTGTCATAATTATATAAAAAAAGTATACTTACAGCGCAAAAGCCGTTTTTGGTTTATATATTATTAAATTATATATTATATTAATATGAGAGTTACATAAACAATAATGATGGCTGAAAACTGTGTAGGGAGTGAGAGAAGTCTTATTGTGTGAGTGCAACAGGAGACCGGCTTCAGTCTCATCGCTACTCCGTGCTGTTTACTTAGAAGTGACATCGGCATTTCACTCACCAGTAAGGGCGCGTGTAAGTATATGCGTGAAATAGGCATGGAGCGCTATGAACGATAAGGGAATATAAAAATAACAAACGCCAAACAATATTATTTTTAAGTTATAGTTTATTTCTTAAAATTACATATCACATATAAATTACGACAGTAACACTAACAAACAACATCAATCTTTTAATGCTATAGCGTGAACAATATTTTTTGTTAGCCCATCTTTAGCGAGCACAAACAAACTGGATGGCTTACCCACTCGAGAGCATGCTACGTACAATTGCCCGTGTGAAAAACATGGTGTACTCAAATCTAAGCCACAAATAGACATCGTTTGGCCTTGGGATTATCGGAAACTGAATTCGTTTGAATTGAATTGGCACATCTGTAGGTATGATAGGAATCCGTGGTATTAATATATTTTCACCTTTGATCTTGCCATTAAAAATGCTGGCTTCGATAACGTTTTTCATCAATTTTCGAATGACTAATCGCGTACCGTTGCACAGCCGTGGCGGGTTTAAATTACGAAGCAAGATAATTGGAAATCCAACCTTCAATTTTAAATTATGCGGTGGCATGCCTGGCAAATCCAGTGAGTTCAAAAATTCTGTGGGAAAATTGACAGCTTCGCTGGCATCGCAGTTTTGTATGATACCAAGTTCCCTGGCAACAACTGTTGTATCTTCAAATTTAAATTGTCAACGTCTGCATTTTTTGCTGCTAAAATAGCTCTTTCTGCAAGCCACTCATGATTTATGTACTGTGTGTGTACATCGGGAAATATTTGCTCAATGAGAGTATCTTGCGAATCAGCGATTGTGCAGAAATCGGTCGGTAATTTTACGTATCCAGTTTTATCTGTAGCAACTTTTCCATCACCGATATCTAAGAGTTGTTTTGAGAATGTTTCAGCGGATGTATCTTGAAGCATTTGAACGCGCATATTTACTTTCAGCCGTACTTTTTCAATATTACGCCACAATGGAGATGATTTTAAGCAAGCGTTGATCTCATCAGCGTATGTTGAACGTGGAATGACGGGAAGTGTTTGTCTGAAATCACCAACAGAGTGCCGAAAAATAGTTTATCGTTATTTTTAATATCTTTCAATGTTCTGTTCAACGCCTCAATTGAATGTTTGTGTGCCATAGTACATTCATCCCAGATGATAATTTTACACTGTTTCAGCACGGTGGCCATGGATGATTGTTTTTTAATGTTACACACTGCGTCAGGGTTATTTTGAATATTTAGTGGCAGCTTAAATACTGAATGAGCTGTTCTGCCTCCATCCAATAAAGTTGCTGCAATGCCCGATGATGCAACGGTCAATGCGATGTCATTATTTGATCGTATTTCAGCAAGAATTAGTGAAATAAGGAATGTTTTGCCAAGTCCACCCGGTGCATCCAAAAAGAAGAACTCACCTTGTCCTGCTGAAACTGCGAGCAAAATGCGGTCATAAATGGTTCTTTGTTCGTCATTCATTAGTGGGACATTGCGAGTATCAATCGCTGCCATTTCTACAGTGCTGTACTGCAGTTCACTATTCATTTCAGTGTTAATTAAATCAGATGCAGTTCGATTTGGCGAATTCATACCGAAATGAGTGAGTGATAAGTTGGTAATGACAATGCAAGATCCTCAATAGCAATCAATGCTTCATTGTACATAGCGTCACTGAATGTTATCGTTAGATCGTTGCACCGTGTACGATGTTGATGCAATATATCATCAGTCATTGAATCTTTGTGATTATCCCACAATATCGGTGCTCGTGCTGGGAAACATGTATTCAACACTATAGCGAATAGTAGACGAATTTGTTTGCTGTACAGTTCAATGCAGCTTCAGCAAGCATACACTTCCACTGGTTGTCGTCTTCCAGCAAGCCGAGTGCAAGGCATGCGTCTTTATATGTTGGATACTGTTGCCCATTCACTTTACGTATATCTTGAAATGATAATGGGCCAGTAACATTTATCAACAAGAGTCGAAGATAAAAGCACTCCGTGTGTCTTGGATTGACTGTAAATAATCGCCCCAAAGCGTTCGATTTAAATAAATTGAGACATGCATCAACTGGTGAGCCTTGCTTGCGGGGCATCCATTTTTTTTTTTGAGCCCATGTGAAATAGCGTGGTACTTGTGAATAGAGTAATGTTCTTGCAAAGGCACCAAAATCATCCGTACTATTACACAATTCAAAAAATGCAGTGAGTGTAGTTTTAGGTGCATTTGTACCACGATCAATCACTGTCTCGTTCGTGAAAAATACACGCTGACCGTTTTCAAGATGGACGGCTAACTGAACAACTGCTGGATCACGTTCATGAATTGGAAAACCGAAGATACGCCAAGCAGCTTCATTGGAGCTGATGTACCGACCAATTTGGTAGAGCGTAATTTCATCGTTTTTATTCATTGGAGGAGCATTTACATTAGTATTTTCTACTCTAAACACAGCCATATCACTGCCTTTATGGACATTCTTGCAAATATATTTGATGCTCTTCACAGAACTGCAAAACTCAACATTAATATAAGCATTGTATGTCATGCTTAGCAGAGGCGAATACGGCACCACCCAACGATTTAATAAATGATTGTCCGCCATTATCGGGATTTCTCCGGCGATATAGTGGATATCCGTCGGTATTTGTTATCGTATCATTAGTGAAGTCTTTAGGGAAATTTTTACTACATTTTCCATATGCCCTGCAAGGCGATGAACGATGAAGAGTACCGCATGGACCATGGATCATGTTTGCTGTAACAATATCAAACAGCACTTGGTCAGTAGACGGATCTGGAATTTCCGCAGAAATGATACTATCGATTTCTTCAGGACGGATTTTGTCGATTAACCGAACCAAAATGTGCGCATGAGGTAATCCTCGCTTTTGCCACTGAACTGAATACAGCCAGCAACGTGTGGGATCGAATACATGTAATTTAGTAATGAAACTTATTAGAGACTTCGACTTTTGTCTGAATACACGTGCTGTAATGTCATGACGATTTATTGCATTTTGGCCAGGCAATAACAAAGATGTAATCTCTGGCCATTTTGGATTACATGTGAACGTGATAAATAAACACGGTCGTCCATATTCGCGCACGTAAGCCATAGCATCCTGTATATATTCTTGAATATGACGTGGACTGCCTACGTACGATGATGGTTAAATGACAGAGTTACCAATTTCGGCGACGTCGGCGTTGTTAATAGCTTTTCGTAAGTGAATGTACTCTTCCGCACGCAGCTTGAGTTGATTATGTCGTAAGAATCATTAATCGGTACGCATAATAATCTTTCGAGCTAACGTTCTTGTTTGTTTCAGCTCCTGTAATAATATATTTATGAATATTAATTTAAATCTCGTTGTTTTATGCTTATGCAATATCCGTCTTGCCCCTTCCAGAATATTAGCGGATATTGGAGAGCGTCATATGAAGGATGTGTATCAGCAATGAACTGAAGATTATTACTTCTTCTACGAATTACAATTTGTCGTGTACCTGTACCTCCAAAATGACTCCAAACGATGACATTTGAAAGCATGAATTGAATGTTCGAATTGACTTCAGGAATACGTTAGGATCCTTGCCGATAAGTAATCCGTTCAATGGTTCAGGTGGTGTTTCAATTTCAGGTAGTTGCACTTTTCCTGAAGCGCAACACATCCCAGGTGGCTCATTTTTGAATTTGAAAGCATGACAATGCGGACATTCCTTATCCATAGCACCAATTACCACTTCTGAATGAGCATAATATTCAATATCGGACTCATACTGGAATGCTAGACGCAAAAATGAATCAGATGTAAATGCACGATGTATCTGTTGGCGTTGTTGGTCATTTGTTCTGCGTGTATTAACCGTAAAACGGCGTGATTGTCTATGTTCTAAACGTATAACTTCATTGCGCTCAGCTCGTGTATCTTCTGATTGTTCTTGACGCAATTGCTTCATGCTCACACGTGCATCAGCATTTTTTTGCTGGATTTGTTCTTCGGTTCTTTGGGATCTTTGATCTCTCATACTTCTGGACCTACTTGTATTACGGCTCAAATCAGCCCCTTTGCTCACTGTACAAAACACATAAATAGAATTAATGAAATTACTTAATGATGGAAAACGTTATAGTTATAATTACGGCCAGGATTATAGCGAAAATAATAGTTTTATGAAAAAAAATTTGAAACAAAAGTTGTAAAAAATTGAATTTTACTAAAAAATTATTTTGTCATAATTATATAAAAAAAGTATACTTACAGCGCAAAAGCCGTTTTTGGTTTATATATTATTAAATTATATATTATATTAATATGAGAGTTACATAAACAATAATGATGGCTGAAAACTGTGTAGGGAGTGAGAGAAGTCTTATTGTGTGAGTGCAACAGGAGACCGGCTTCAGTCTCATCGCTACTCCGTGCTGTTTACTTAGAAGTGACATCGGCATTTCACTCACCAGTAAGGGCGCGTGTAAGTATATGCGTGAAATAGGCATGGAGCGCTATGAACGATAAGGAAATATACAAATAACAAACGCCAAACAATATTATTTTTAAGTTATAGTTTATTTCTTAAAATTACATATCACATATAAATTACGACAGTAACACTAACAAACAACATCAATCTTTTAATGCTATAGCGTGAACAATATTTTTTGTTAGCCCATCTTTAGCGAGCACAAACAAACTGGATGGCTTACCCACTCGAGAGCATGCTACGTACAATTGCCCGTGTGAAAAACATGATGTACTCAAATCTAAGCCACAAATAGACATCGTTTGGCCTTGGGATTATCGGAAACTGAATTCGTTTGAATTGAATTGGCACATCTGTAGGTATGATAGGAATCCGTGGTATTAATATATTTTCACCTTTGATCTTGCCATTAAAAATGCTGGCTTCGATAACGTTTTTCATCAATTTTCGAATGACTAATCGCGTACCGTTGAACGTGGAATGACGGGAAGTGTTTGTCTGAAATCACCAACAGAGTGCCGAAAAATAGTTTATCGTTGTTTTTAATATCTTTCAATGTTCTGTTCAACGCCTCAAAGGAATGTTTGTGTGCCATAGTACATTCATCCCAGATGATAATTTTACACTGTTTCAGCACGGTGGCCATGGACGATTGTTTTTTAATGTTACACACTGCGTCAGGGTTATTTTGAATACTTAGTGGCAGCTTAAATACTGAATGAGCTGTTCTGCCTCCATCCAATAAAGTTGCTGCAATGCCCGATGATGCAACGGCCAATGCGATGTCATTATTTGATCGTATTTCAGCAAGATTAAGTGAAATAAGGAATGTTTTGCCAGTTCCACCCGGTGCATCCAAAAAGAAGAACTCACCCTGTCCTGCTGAAACTGCGAGCAAAATGCGGTCATAAATGGTTCTTTGTTCGTCATTCATTAGTGGGACATTGCGAGTAACAATCGCTGCCATTTCTACAGTGCTGTACTGCAGTTCACGATTCAATATGGCGAATTCATACCGAAATGAGTGAGTGATAAGTTGGTAATGACAATGCAAGATCCTCAATAGCAATCAATGCTTCATTGTACATAGCGTCACTGAATGTTATCGTTAGATCGTTGCACCGTGTACGATGTTGATGCAATATATCATCAGTCATTAAATCTTTGTGATTATCCCACAATATCTGTGCTCGTGCTGGGAAACATGTATTCAACACTATAGCGAATAGTAGACGAATTTGTTTGCTGTACAGTTCAATGCAGCTTCAGCAAGCATACACTTCCACTGGTTGTCGTCTTCCAGCAAGCCGAGTGCAAGGCATGCGTCTTTATATGTTGGATACTGTTGCCCATTCACTTTACGTATATCTTGAAATGATAATGGGCCAGTAACATTTATCAACAACAGTCGAAGATAAAAGCACTCCGTGTGTCTTGGATTGACTGTAAATAATCGCCCCAAAGCGTTCGATTTAAATAAATTGAGACATGCATCAACTGGTGAGCCTTGCTTGCTGGGCATTCATTTTTTTGTTTGAGCCCATGTGAAATAGCGTGGTACTTGTGAATAGAGTAATGTTCTTGCAAAGGCATCAAAATCATCCGTACTATTACACAATTCAAAAAATGCAGTGAGTGTAGTTTTAGGTGCATTTGTACCACGATCAATCACTGTCTCGTTCGTGAAAAATACACGCTGACCGTTTTCAAGATGGACGGCTAACTGAACAACTGCTGGATCACGTTCATGAATTGGAAAACCGAAGATACGCCAAGCAGCTTCATTGGAGCTGATGTACCGACCAATTTGGTAGAGCGTAATTTCATCGTTTTTATTCATTGGAGGAGCATTTACATTAGTATTTTCTACTCTAAACACAGCCATATCACTGCCTTTATGGACATTCTTGCAAATATATTTGATGCTCTTCACAGAACTGCAAAACTCAACATTAATATGAGCATTGTATGTCATGCTTAGCAGAGGCGAATACGGCACCACCCAACGATTTAATAAATGATTGTCCGCCATTATCGGGATTTCTCCGGCGATATAGTGGATATCCGTCGGTATTTGTTATCGTATCATTAGTGAAATCTTTAGGGAAATTTTTACTACATTTTCCATATGCCCTGCAAGGCGATGAACGATGAAGAGTACCGCATGGACCATGGATCATGTTTGCTGTAACAATATCAAACAGCACTTGGTCAGTAGACGGATCTGGAATTTCCGCAGAAATGATACTATCGATTTCTTCAGGACGGATTTTGTCGATTAACCGAACCAAAATGTGCGCATGAGGTAATCCTCGCTTTTGCCACTGAACTGAATACAGCCAGCAACGTGTGGGATCGAATACATGTAATTTAGTAATGAAACTTATTAGAGACTTTAACTTTTGTCTGAATACACGTGCTGTAATGTCATGACGATTTATTGCATTTTGGCCAGGCAATAACAAAGATGTAATCTCTGGCCATTTTGGATTACATGTGAACGTGATAAATAAACACGGTCGTCCATATTCGCGCACGTAAGCCATAGCATCCTGTATATATTCTTGAATATGACGTGGACTGCCTACGTACGATGATGGTAAAATGACAGAGTTACCAATTTCGGCGACGTCGGCGTTGTTAATAGCTTCTCGTAAGTGAATGTACTCTTCCGCACGCAGCTTGAGTTGATTATGTCGTAAGAATCATTAATCGGTACGCATAATAATCTTTCGAGCTAACGTTCTTGTTTGTTTCAGCTCCTGTAATAATATATTTATGAATATTAATTTAAATCTCGTTGTTTTCTGCTTACGCAATATCCGTCTTGCCCCTTCCAGAATATTAGCGGATATTGGAGAGCGTCATATGAACGATGTGTATCAGCAATGAACTGAAGATTATTATGTCTTCTACGAATCACAATTTCTCGTGTACCTGTACCTCCGAAATGACTCCAAACGATGACATTTGAAAGCATGAATTGAATGTTCGAATTGACTTCAGGAATACGTTAGAATCTGGATCCTTGCCGATAAGTAAACCGTTCAATGGTTCAGGTGGTGTTTCAATTTCAGGTAGTTGCACTTTTCCTGAAGCGCAACACATCCCAGGTGGCTCATTTTTGAATTTGAAAGTATGACAATGCGGACATTCCTTATCCATAGCACCAATTACCACTTCTGAATGAGCATAATATTCAATATCGGTCTCATACTGGAATGCTAGACGCAAAAATGAATCAGATGTAAATGCACGATGTATCTGTTGGCGTTGTTGGTCATTTGTTCTGAGTGTATTAACCGTAAAACGGCGTGATTGTCGATGTTCTAAACGTATAACTTCATTGCGCTCAGCTCGTGTATCTTCTGATTGTTCTTGACGCAATTGCTCCATGCTCACACGTGCATCAGCATTTTTTTGCTGGATTTGTTCTTCGGTTCTTTGGGATCTTTGATCTCTCATACTTCTGGACCTACTTGTATTACGGCTCAAATCAGCCCCTTTGCGTTTTCTTGGCATTGCTCACTGTACAAAACACATAAATAGAATTAATGAAATTACTTAATGATGGAAAACGTTATAGTTATAATTACGGCCAGGATTATAGCGAAAATAATAGTTTTATGAAAAAAAATTTGAAACAAAAGTTGTAAAAAATTGAATTTTACTAAAAAATTATTTTGTCATAATTATATAAAAAAAGTATACTTACAGCGCAAAAGCCGTTTTTGGTTTATATATTATTAAATTATATATTATATTAATATGAGAGTTACATAAACAATAATGATGGCTGAAAACTGTGTAGGGAGTGAGAGAAGTCTTATTGTGTGAGTGCAACAGGAGACCGGCTTCAGTCTCATCGCTACTCCGTGCTGTTTACTTAGAAGTGACATCGGCATTTCACTCACCAGTAAGGGCGCGTGTAAGTATATGCGTGAAATAGGCATGGAGCGCTATGAACGATAAGGGAATATAAAAATAACAAACGCCAAACAATATTATTTTTAAGTTATAGTTTATTTCTTAAAATTACATATCACATATAAATTACGACAGTAACACTAACAAACAACATCAATCTTTTAATGCTATAGCGTGAACAATATTTTTTGTTAGCCCATCTTTAGCGAGCACAAACAAACTGGATGGCTTACCCACTCGAGAGCATGCTACGTACAATTGCCCGTGTGAAAAACATGATGTACTCAAATCTAAGCCACAAATAGACATCGTTTGGCCTTGGGATTATCGGAAACTGAATTCGTTTGAATTGAATTGGCACATCTGTAGGTATGATAGGAATCCGTGGTATTAATATATTTTCACCTTTGATCTTGCCATTAAAAATGCTGGCTTCGATAACGTTTTTCATCAATTTTCGAATGACTAATCGCGTACCGTTGAACGTGGAATGACGGGAAGTGTTTGTCTGAAATCACCAACAGAGTGCCGAAAAATAGTTTATCGTTGTTTTTAATATCTTTCAATGTTCTGTTCAACGCCTCAAAGGAATGTTTGTGTGCCATAGTACATTCATCCCAGATGATAATTTTACACTGTTTCAGCACGGTGGCCATGGACGATTGTTTTTTAATGTTACACACTGCGTCAGGGTTATTTTGAATACTTAGTGGCAGCTTAAATACTGAATGAGCTGTTCTGCCTCCATCCAATAAAGTTGCTGCAATGCCCGATGATGCAACGGCCAATGCGATGTCATTATTTGATCGTATTTCAGCAAGATTAAGTGAAATAAGGAATGTTTTGCCAGTTCCACCCGGTGCATCCAAAAAGAAGAACTCACCCTGTCCTGCTGAAACTGCGAGCAAAATGCGGTCATAAATGGTTCTTTGTTCGTCATTCATTAGTGGGACATTGCGAGTAACAATCGCTGCCATTTCTACAGTGCTGTACTGCAGTTCACGATTCAATATGGCGAATTCATACCGAAATGAGTGAGTGATAAGTTGGTAATGACAATGCAAGATCCTCAATAGCAATCAATGCTTCATTGTACATAGCGTCACTGAATGTTATCGTTAGATCGTTGCACCGTGTACGATGTTGATGCAATATATCATCAGTCATTAAATCTTTGTGATTATCCCACAATATCTGTGCTCGTGCTGGGAAACATGTATTCAACACTATAGCGAATAGTAGACGAATTTGTTTGCTGTACAGTTCAATGCAGCTTCAGCAAGCATACACTTCCACTGGTTGTCGTCTTCCAGCAAGCCGAGTGCAAGGCATGCGTCTTTATATGTTGGATACTGTTGCCCATTCACTTTACGTATATCTTGAAATGATAATGGGCCAGTAACATTTATCAACAACAGTCGAAGATAAAAGCACTCCGTGTGTCTTGGATTGACTGTAAATAATCGCCCCAAAGCGTTCGATTTAAATAAATTGAGACATGCATCAACTGGTGAGCCTTGCTTGCTGGGCATTCATTTTTTTGTTTGAGCCCATGTGAAATAGCGTGGTACTTGTGAATAGAGTAATGTTCTTGCAAAGGCATCAAAATCATCCGTACTATTACACAATTCAAAAAATGCAGTGAGTGTAGTTTTAGGTGCATTTGTACCACGATCAATCACTGTCTCGTTCGTGAAAAATACACGCTGACCGTTTTCAAGATGGACGGCTAACTGAACAACTGCTGGATCACGTTCATGAATTGGAAAACCGAAGATACGCCAAGCAGCTTCATTGGAGCTGATGTACCGACCAATTTGGTAGAGCGTAATTTCATCGTTTTTATTCATTGGAGGAGCATTTACATTAGTATTTTCTACTCTAAACACAGCCATATCACTGCCTTTATGGACATTCTTGCAAATATATTTGATGCTCTTCACAGAACTGCAAAACTCAACATTAATATGAGCATTGTATGTCATGCTTAGCAGAGGCGAATACGGCACCACCCAACGATTTAATAAATGATTGTCCGCCATTATCGGGATTTCTCCGGCGATATAGTGGATATCCGTCGGTATTTGTTATCGTATCATTAGTGAAATCTTTAGGGAAATTTTTACTACATTTTCCATATGCCCTGCAAGGCGATGAACGATGAAGAGTACCGCATGGACCATGGATCATGTTTGCTGTAACAATATCAAACAGCACTTGGTCAGTAGACGGATCTGGAATTTCCGCAGAAATGATACTATCGATTTCTTCAGGACGGATTTTGTCGATTAACCGAACCAAAATGTGCGCATGAGGTAATCCTCGCTTTTGCCACTGAACTGAATACAGCCAGCAACGTGTGGGATCGAATACATGTAATTTAGTAATGAAACTTATTAGAGACTTTAACTTTTGTCTGAATACACGTGCTGTAATGTCATGACGATTTATTGCATTTTGGCCAGGCAATAACAAAGATGTAATCTCTGGCCATTTTGGATTACATGTGAACGTGATAAATAAACACGGTCGTCCATATTCGCGCACGTAAGCCATAGCATCCTGTATATATTCTTGAATATGACGTGGACTGCCTACGTACGATGATGGTAAAATGACAGAGTTACCAATTTCGGCGACGTCGGCGTTGTTAATAGCTTCTCGTAAGTGAATGTACTCTTCCGCACGCAGCTTGAGTTGATTATGTCGTAAGAATCATTAATCGGTACGCATAATAATCTTTCGAGCTAACGTTCTTGTTTGTTTCAGCTCCTGTAATAATATATTTATGAATATTAATTTAAATCTCGTTGTTTTCTGCTTACGCAATATCCGTCTTGCCCCTTCCAGAATATTAGCGGATATTGGAGAGCGTCATATGAACGATGTGTATCAGCAATGAACTGAAGATTATTATGTCTTCTACGAATCACAATTTCTCGTGTACCTGTACCTCCGAAATGACTCCAAACGATGACATTTGAAAGCATGAATTGAATGTTCGAATTGACTTCAGGAATACGTTAGAATCTGGATCCTTGCCGATAAGTAAACCGTTCAATGGTTCAGGTGGTGTTTCAATTTCAGGTAGTTGCACTTTTCCTGAAGCGCAACACATCCCAGGTGGCTCATTTTTGAATTTGAAAGTATGACAATGCGGACATTCCTTATCCATAGCACCAATTACCACTTCTGAATGAGCATAATATTCAATATCGGTCTCATACTGGAATGCTAGACGCAAAAATGAATCAGATGTAAATGCACGATGTATCTGTTGGCGTTGTTGGTCATTTGTTCTGAGTGTATTAACCGTAAAACGGCGTGATTGTCGATGTTCTAAACGTATAACTTCATTGCGCTCAGCTCGTGTATCTTCTGATTGTTCTTGACGCAATTGCTCCATGCTCACACGTGCATCAGCATTTTTTTGCTGGATTTGTTCTTCGGTTCTTTGGGATCTTTGATCTCTCATACTTCTGGACCTACTTGTATTACGGCTCAAATCAGCCCCTTTGCGTTTTCTTGGCATTGCTCACTGTACAAAACACATAAATAGAATTAATGAAATTACTTAATGATGGAAAACGTTATAGTTATAATTACGGCCAGGATTATAGCGAAAATAATAGTTTTATGAAAAAAAATTTGAAACAAAAGTTGTAAAAAATTGAATTTTACTAAAAAATTATTTTGTCATAATTATATAAAAAAAGTATACTTACAGCGCAAAAGCCGTTTTTGGTTTATATATTATTAAATTATATATTATATTAATATGAGAGTTACATAAACAATAATGATGGCTGAAAACTGTGTAGGGAGTAAGAGAAGTCTTATTGTGTGAGTGCAACAGGAGACCGGCTTCAGTCTCATCGCTACTCCGTGCTGTTTACTTAGAAGTGACATCGGCATTTCACTCACCAGTAAGGGCGCGTGTAAGTATATGCGTGAAATAGGCATGGAGCGCTATGAACGATAAGGGAATATAAAAATAACAAACGCCAAACAATATTATTTTTAAGTTATTATAGTTTATTTCTTAAAATTACATATCACATATAAATTACGACAGTAACACTAACAAACAACATCAATCTTTTAATGCTATAGCGTGAACAATATTTTTTGTTAGCCCATCTTTAGCGAGCACAAACAAACTGGATGGCTTACCCACTCGAGAGCATGCTACGTACAATTGCCCGTGTGAAAAACATGGTGTACTCAAATCTAAGCCACAAATAGACATCGTTTGGCCTTGGGATTATCGGAAACTGAATTCGTTTGAATTGAATTGGCACATCTGTAGGTATGATAGAAATCCGTGGTATTAATATATTTTCACCTTTGATCTTGCCATTAAAAATGCTGGCTTCGATAACGTTTTTCATCAATTTTCGAATGACTAATCGCGTACCGTTGCACAGCCGTGGCGGGTTTAAATTACGAAGCAAGATAATTGGAGATCCAACCTTCAATTTTAAATTAAGCGGTGGCATGCCTGGCAAATCCAAGTTCAAAAATTCTGTGGGAAAATTGACAGCTTCGCTGGCATCGCAAACTGTATCAATAGTTTTGTATGATACCAAGTTCCCTGGCAACAACTGTTGTATCTTCAAATTTAAATTGTCAACGTCTGCATTTTTTGCTGCTAAAATAGCTCTATCTGCAAGCCACTCATGATTTATGTACTGTGTGTGTACATCGGGAAATATTTGCTCAATGAGAGTATCTTGCGAATCAGCGATTGTGCAGAAATCGGTCGGTAATTTTACGTATCCAGTTTCATCTGTAGCAACTTTTCCATCACCGATATCTAAGAGTTGTTTTGAGAATGTTTCAGCGGATGGATCTTGAAGCATTTGAACGCGCATATTTACTTTCAGCTGTACTTTTTCAACATTACGCCACAATGGAGATGATTTTAAGCAAGCGTTGATCTCATCAGCGTATGTTGAACGTGGAATGACGGGAAGTGTTTGTCTGAAATCACCAACAGATTGCCGAAAAATAGTTTATCGTTGTTTTTAATATCTTTCAATGTTCTGTTCAACGCCTCAAAGGAATGTTTGTGTGCCATAGTACATTCAGCCCAGATGATAATTTTACACTGTTTCAGCACGGTGGCCATGGACGATTGTTTTTTAATGTTACACACTACGTCAGGGTTATTTTGAATACTTAGTGGCAGCTTAAATACTGAATGAGCTGTTCTGCCTCCATCCAATAAAGTTGCTGCAATGCCCGATGATGCAACGGCCAATGCGATATCATTATTTGATCGTATTTCAGCAAGAATTAGTGAAATAAGGAATGTTTTGTCAGTTCCACCCGGTGCATCCAAAAAGAAGAACTCACCTTGCCCTGCTGAAACTGCGAGCAAAATGCGGTCATAAATGGTACTTTGTTCGTCATTCATTAGTGGGACATTGCGAGTAACAATCGCTGCCATTTCTACAGTGCTGTACTGCAGTTCACGATTCATTTCAGTGTTAATTAAATCATATGCAGTTCGATTTGGCGAATTCATACCGAAATGAGTGAGTGATAAGTTGGTAATGACATTGCAAGATCCTCAATAGCAATCAATGCTTCATTGTACATAGCGTCACTGAATGTTATCGTTAGATCGTTGCACCGTGTACGATGTTGATGCAATATATCATCAGTCATTAAATCTTTGTGATTATCCCACAATATCTGTGCTCGTGCTGGGAAACATGTATTCAACACTATAGCGAATAGTAGACGAATTTGTTTGCTGTACAGTTCAATGCAGCTTCAGCAAGCATACACTTCCATTGGTTGTCGTCTTCCAGCAAGCCGAGTGCAAGGCATGCATCTTTATATGTTGGATACTGTTGCCCATTCACTTTACGTATATCTTGAAATGATAATGGGCCAGTAACATTTATCAACATGAGTCGAAGATAAAAGCACTCCGTGTGTCTTCGATTGACTGTAAATAATCGCCCCAAAGCGTTCGATTTAAATAAATTGAGACATGCATCAACTGGTGAGCCTTGCTTGCGGGGCATTAATTTTTTTGTTTGAGCCCATGTGAAATAGCGTGGTACTTGTGAATAGAGTAATGTTCTTGCAAAGGCATCAAAATCATCCGTACTATTACACAATTCAAAAAATGCAATGAGTGTAGTTTTAGGTGCATTTGTACCACGATCAATCACTGTCTCGTTCGTGAAAAATACACGCTGACCGTTTTCAAGATGGACGGCTAACTGAACAACTGCTGGATCACGTTCATGAATTGGAAAACCGAAGATACGCCAAGCAGCTTCATTGGAGCTGATGTACCGACCAATTTGGTAGAGCGTAATTTCATCGTTTTTATTCATTGGAGGAGCATTTACATTAGTATTTTCTACTCTAAACACAGCCATATCACTGCCTTTATGGACATTCTTGCAAATATATTTGATGCTCTTCACAGAACTGCAAAACTCAACATTAATATGAGCATTGTATGTCCTGCTTAGCAGAGGCGAATACGGCACCACCCAACGATTTAATAAATGATTGTCCGCCATTATCGGGATTTCTCCGGCGATATATTGGATATCCGTCGGTATTTGTTATCGTATCATTAGTGAAATCTTTAGGGAAATTTTTACTACATTTTCCATATGCCCTGCAAGGCGATGAACGATGAAGAGTACCGCATGGACCATGGATCATGTTTGCTGTAACAATATCAAACAGCACTTGGTCAGTAGACGGATCTGGAATTTCCGCAGAAATGATACTATCGATTTCTTCAGGACGGATTTTGTCGATTAACCGAACCAAAATGTGCGCATGAGGTAATCCTCGCTTTTGCCACTCAACTGAATACAGCCAGCAACGTGTGGGATCGAATACATGTAATTTAGTAATGAAACTTATTAGAGACTTTAACTTTTGTCTGAATACACGTGCTGTAATGTCATGACGATTTATTGCATTTTGGCCAGGCAATAACAAAGATGTAATCTCTGGCCATTTTGGATTACATGTGAACGTGATAAATAAACACGGTCGTCCATATTCGCGCACGTAAGCCATAGCATCCTGTATATATTCTTGAATATGACGTGGACTGCCTACGTACGATGATGGTAAAATGACAGAGTTACCAATTTCGGCGACGTCGGCGTTGTTAATAGCTTCTCGTAAGTGAATGTACTCTTCCGCACGCAGCTTGAGTTGATTATGTCGTAAGAATCATTAATCTGTACGCATAATAATCTTTCGAGCTAACGTTCTTGTTTGTTTCAGCTCCTGTAATAATATATTTATGAATATTAATTTAAATCTCGTTGTTTTCTGCTTACGCAATATCCGTCTTGCCCCTTCCAGAATATTAGCGGATATTGGAGAGCGTCATATGAACGATGTGTATCAGCAATGAACTGAAGATTATTATGTCTTCTACGAATCACAATTTCTCGTGTACCTGTACCTCCAAAATGACTCCAAACGATGACATTTGAAAGCATGAATTGAATGTTCGAATTGACTTCAGGAATACGTTAGAATCTGGATCCTTGCCGATAAGTAAACCGTTCAATGGTTCAGGTGATGTTTCAATTTCAGGTAGTTGCACTTTTCCTGAAGCGCAACACATCCCAGGTGGCTCATTTTTGAATTTGAAAGTATGACAATGCGGACATTCCTTATCCATAGCACCAATTACCACTTCTGAATGAGCATAATATTCAATATCGGTCTCATACTGGAATGCTAGACGCAAAAATGAATCAGATGTAAATGCACGATGTATCTGTTGGCGTTGTTGGTCATTTGTTCTGCGTGTATTAACCGTAAAACGGCGTGATTGTCGATGTTCTAAATGTATAACTTCATTGCGCTCAGCTCGTGTATCTTCTGATTGTTCTTGACGCAATTGCTCCATGCTCACACGTGCATCAGCATTTTGTTGCTGGATTTGTTCTTCGGTTCTTTGCGATCTTTGATCTCTCATACTTCTGGACCTACTTGTATTACGGCTCAAATCAGCCCCTTTGCGTTTTCTTGGCATTGCTCACTGTACAAAACACATAAATAGAATTAATGAAATTACTTAATGATGGAAAACGTTATAGTTATAATTACGGCCAGGATTATAGCGAAAATAATAGTTTTATGAAAAAAAATTTGAAACAAAAGTTGTAAAAAATTGAATTTTACTAAAAAATTATTTTGTCATAATTATATAAAAAAAGTATACTTACAGCGCAAAAGCCGTTTTTGGTTTATATATTATTAAATTATATATTATATTAATATGAGAGTTACATAAACAATAATGATGGCTGAAAACTGTGTAGGGAGTAAGAGAAGTCTTATTGTGTGAGTGCAACAGGAGACCGGCTTCAGTCTCATCGCTACTCCGTGCTGTTTACTTAGAAGTGACATCGGCATTTCACTCACCAGTAAGGGCGCGTGTAAGTATATGCGTGAAATAGGCATGGAGCGCTATGAACGATAAGGGAATATAAAAATAACAAACGCCAAACAATATTATTTTTAAGTTATTATAGTTTATTTCTTAAAATTACATATCACATATAAATTACGACAGTAACACTAACAAACAACATCAATCTTTTAATGCTATAGCGTGAACAATATTTTTTGTTAGCCCATCTTTAGCGAGCACAAACAAACTGGATGGCTTACCCACTCGAGAGCATGCTACGTACAATTGCCCGTGTGAAAAACATGGTGTACTCAAATCTAAGCCACAAATAGACATCGTTTGGCCTTGGGATTATCGGAAACTGAATTCGTTTGAATTGAATTGGCACATCTGTAGGTATGATAGAAATCCGTGGTATTAATATATTTTCACCTTTGATCTTGCCATTAAAAATGCTGGCTTCGATAACGTTTTTCATCAATTTTCGAATGACTAATCGCGTACCGTTGCACAGCCGTGGCGGGTTTAAATTACGAAGCAAGATAATTGGAGATCCAACCTTCAATTTTAAATTAAGCGGTGGCATGCCTGGCAAATCCAAGTTCAAAAATTCTGTGGGAAAATTGACAGCTTCGCTGGCATCGCAAACTGTATCAATAGTTTTGTATGATACCAAGTTCCCTGGCAACAACTGTTGTATCTTCAAATTTAAATTGTCAACGTCTGCATTTTTTGCTGCTAAAATAGCTCTTTCTGCAAGCCACTCATGATTTATGTACTGTGTGTGTACATCGGGAAATATTTGCTCAATGAGAGTATCTTGCGAATCAGCGATTGTGCAGAAATCGGTCGGTAATTTTACGTATCCAGTTTCATCTGTAGCAACTTTTCCATCACCGATATCTAAGAGTTGTTTTGAGAATGTTTCAGCGGATGGATCTTGAAGCATTTGAACGCGCATATTTACTTTCAGCTGTACTTTTTCAACATTACGCCACAATGGAGATGATTTTAAGTAAGCGTTGATCTCATCAGCGTATGTTGAACGTGGAATGACGGGAAGAGTTTGTCTGAAATCACCAACAGAGTGCCGAAAAATAGTTTATCGTTGTTTTTAATATCTTTCAATGTTCTGTTCAACGCCTCAATTGAATGTTTGTGTGCCATAGTACATTCATCCCAGATGATAATTTTACACTGTTTCAGCACGGTGGCCATGGACGATTGTTTTTTAATGTTACACACTGCGTCAGGGTTATTTTAAATATTTAGTGGCAGCTTAAATACTGAATGAGCTGTTCTGCCTCCATCCAATAAAGTTGCTGCAATGCCCGATGATGCAACGGCCAATGCGATGTCATTATTTGATCGTATTTCAGCAAGAATAAGTGAAATAAGGAATGTTTTGCCAGTTCCACCCGGTGCATCCAAAAAGAAGAACTCACCTTTTCCTGCTGAAACTGCGAGCAAAATGCGGTCATAAATGGTTCTTTGTTCGTCATTCATTAGTGGGACATTGCGAGTAACAATCGCTGCCATTTCTACAGTGCTGTACTGCAGTTCACGATTCATTTCAGTGTTAAATAAATCAGATGCAGTTCGATTTGGCGAATTCATACCGAAATGAGTGAGTGATAAGTTGGTAATGACAATGCAAGATCCTCAATAGCAATCAATGCTTTATTGTACATAGCGTCACTGAATGTTATCGTTAGATCGTTGCACCGTGTACGATGTTGATGCAATATATCATCAGTCATTAAATCTTTGTGATTATCCCACAATATCTGTGCTCGTGCTGGGAAACATGTATTCAACACTATAGCGAATAGTAGTCGAATTTGTTTGCTGTACAGTTCAATGCAGCTTCAGCAAGCATACACTTCCACTGGTTGTCGTCTTCCAGCAAGCCGAGTGCAAGGCATGCGTCTTTATATGTTGGATACTGTTGCCCATTCACTTTACGTATATCTTGAAATGATAATGGGCCAGTAACATTTATCAACAAGAGTCGAAGATAAAAGCACTCCGTGTGTCTTGGATTGACTGTAAATAATCGCCCCAAAGCGTTCGATTTAAATAAATTGAGACATGCATCAACTGGTGAGCCTTGCTTGCGGGGCATCCATTTTTTTGTTTGAGCCCATGTGAAATAGCGTGGTACTTGTGAATAGAGTAATGTTCTTGCAAAGGCTGTACAGCAAACCAAAATCATCCGTACTATTACACAATTCAAAAAATGCAGTGAGTGTAGTTTTAGGTGCATTTATACCACGATCAATCACTGTCTCGTTCGTGAAAAATACACGCTGACCGTTTTCAAGATGGACGGCTAACTGAACAACTGCTGGATCACGTTCATGAATTGGAAAACCGAAGATACGCCAAGCAGCTTCATTGGAGCTGATGTACCGACCAATTTGGTAGAGCGTAATTTCATCGTTTTTATTCATTGGAGGAGCATTTACATTAGTATTTTCTACTCTAAACACAGCCATATCACTGCCTTTATGGACATTCTTGCAAATATATTTGATGCTCTTCACAGAACTGCAAAACTCAACATTAATATGAGCATTGTATGTCATGCTTAGCAGAGGCGAATACGGCACCACCCAACGATTTAATAAATGATTGTCCGCCATTATCGGGATTTCTCCGGCGATATAGTGGATATCCGTCGGTATTTGTTATCGTATCATTAGTGAAATCTTTAGGGAAATTTTTACTACATTTTCCATATGCCCTGCAAGGCGATGAACGATGAAGAGTACCGCATGGACCATGGATCATGTTTGCTGTAACAATATCAAACAGCACTTGGTCAGTAGACGGATCTGGAATTTCCGCAGAAATGATACTATCGATTTCTTCAGGACGGATTTTGTCGATTAACCGAACCAAAATGTGCGCATGAGGTAATCCTCGCTTTTGCCACTCAACTGAATACAGCCAGCAACGTGTGGGATCGAATACATGTAATTTAGTAATGAAACTTATTAGAGACTTCAACTTTTGTCTGAATACACGTGCTGTAATGTCATGACGATTTATTGCATTTTGGCCAGGCAATAACAAAGATGTAATCTCTGGCCATTTTGGATTACATGTGAACGTGATAAATAAACACGGTCGTCCATATTCGCGCACGTAAGCCATAGCATCCTGTATATATTCTTGAATATGACGTGGACTGCCTACGTACGATGATGGTAAAATGACAGAGTTACCAATTTCGGCGACGTCGGCGTTGTTAATAGCTTCTCGTAAGTGAATGTACTCTTCCGCACGCAGCTTGAGTTGATTATGTCGTAAGAATCATTAATCGGTACGCATAATAATCTTTCGAGCTAACGTTCTTGTTTGTTTCAGCTCCTGTAATAATATATTTATGAATATTAATTTAAATCTCGTTGTTTTCTGCTTACGCAATATCCGTCTTGCCCCTTCCAGAATATTAGCGGATATTGGAGAGCGTCATATGAACGATGTGTATCAGCAATGAACTGAAGATTATTATGTCTTCTACGAATCAGAATTTCTCGTGTACCTGTACCTCCAAAATGACTCCAAACGATGACATTTGAAAGCATGAATTGAATGTTCGAATTGACTTCAGGAATACGTTAGAATCTGGATCCTTGCCGATAAGTAAACCGTTCAATGGTTCAGGTGGTGTTTCAATTTCAGGTAGTTGCACTTTTCCTGAAGCGCAACACATCCCAGGTGGCTCATTTTTGAATTTGAAAGTATGACAATGCGGACATTCCTTATCCATAGCACCAATTACCACTTCTGAATGAGCATAATATTCAATATCGGTCTCATACTGGAATGCTAGACGCAAAAATGAATCAGATGTAAATGCACGATGTATCTGTTGGCGTTGTTGGTCATTTGTTCTGCGTGTATTAACCGTAAAACGGCGTGATTGTCGATGTTCTAAATGTATAACTTCATTGCGCTCAGCTCGTGTATCTTCTGATTGTTCTTGACGCAATTGCTCCATGCTCACACGTGCATCAGCATTTTGTTGCTGGATTTGTTCTTCGGTTCTTTGCGATCTTTGATCTCTCATACTTCTGGACCTACTTGTATTACGGCTCAAATCAGCCCCTTTGCGTTTTCTTGGCATTGCTCACTGTACAAAACACATAAATAGAATTAATGAAATTACTTAATGATGGAAAACGTTATAGTTATAATTACGGCCTGGATTATAGCGAAAATAATAGTTTTATGAAAAAAAATTTGAAACAAAAGTTGTAAAAAATTGAATTTTACTAAAAAATTATTTTGTCATAATTATATAAAAAAATTATACTTACAGCACAAAAGCCGTTTTTGGTTTATATATTATTACATTATATATATATTTATATATATTATATTAATATGAGAGTTACATAAACAATAATGATGGCTGAAAACTGTGTAGGGAGTGATAGAAGTCTTATTGTGTGAGTGCAACAGGAGACCGGCTTCAGTCTCATCCCTACTCCGTGCTGTTTACTTAGAAGTGACATCGGCATTTCACTCACCAGTAAAGGCGCGTGTAAGTATGTGGTATATGCGTGAAATAGGCATGGAGCGCTATGAACGATAAGGGAATATAAAAATAACAAACGCCAAACAATATTATTTTTAAGTTATTATAGTTTATTTCTTAAAATTACATATCACATATAAATTACGACAGTAACACTAACAAACAACATCAATCTTTTAATGCTATAGCGTGAACAATATTTTTTGTTAGCCCATCTTTAGCGAGCACAAACAAACTGGATGGCTTACCCACTCGAGAGCATGCTACGTACAATTGCCCGTGTGAAAAACATGGTGTACTCAAATCTAAGCCACAAATAGACATCGTTTGGCCTTGGGATTATCGGAAACTGAATTCGTTTGAATTGAATTGGCACATCTGTAGGTATGATAGGAATCCGTGGTATTAATATATTTTCACCTTTGATCTTGCCATTAAAAATGCTGGCTTCGATAACGTTTTTCATCAATTTTCGAATGACTAATCGCGTACCGTTGCACAGCCGTGGCGGGTTTAAATTACGAAGCAAGATAATTGGAGATCCAACCTTCAATTTTAAATTAAGCGGTGGCATGCCTGGCAAATCCAAGTTCAAAAATTCTGTGGGAAAATTGACAGCTTCGCTGGCATCGCAAACTGTATCAATAGTTTTGTATGATACCAAGTTCCCTGGCAACAACTGTTGTATCTTCAAATTTAAATTGTCAACGTCTGCATTTTTTGCTGCTAAAATAGCTCTTTCTGCAAGCCACTCATGATTTATGTACTGTGTGTGTACATCGGGAAATATTTGCTCAATGAGAGTATCTTGCGAATCAGCGATTGTGCAGAAATCGGTCGGTAATTTTACGTATCCAGTTTCATCTGTAGCAACTTTTCCATCACCGATATCTAAGAGTTGTTTTGAGAATGTTTCAGCGGATGGATCTTGAAGCATTTGAACGCGCATATTTACTTTCAGCTGTACTTTTTCAACATTACGCCACAATGGAGATGATTTTAAGTAAGCGTTGATCTCATCAGCGTATGTTGAACGTGGAATGACGGGAAGAGTTTGTCTGAAATCACCAACAGAGTGCCGAAAAATAGTTTATCGTTGTTTTTAATATCTTTCAATGTTCTGTTCAACGCCTCAATTGAATGTTTGTGTGCCATAGTACATTCATCCCAGATGATAATTTTACACTGTTTCAGCACGGTGGCCATGGACGATTGTTTTTTAATGTTACACACTGCGTCAGGGTTATTTTAAATATTTAGTGGCAGCTTAAATACTGAATGAGCTGTTCTGCCTCCATCCAATAAAGTTGCTGCAATGCCCGATGATGCAACGGCCAATGCGATGTCATTATTTGATCGTATTTCAGCAAGAATAAGTGAAATAAGGAATGTTTTGCCAGTTCCACCCGGTGCATCCAAAAAGAAGAACTCACCTTTTCCTGCTGAAACTGCGAGCAAAATGCGGTCATAAATGGTTCTTTGTTCGTCATTCATTAGTGGGACATTGCGAGTAACAATCGCTGCCATTTCTACAGTGCTGTACTGCAGTTCACGATTCATTTCAGTGTTAAATAAATCAGA
Organism: Eristalis pertinax; assembly: GCA_907269125.1. Classification (NCBI taxonomy): domain Eukaryota; kingdom Metazoa; phylum Arthropoda; class Insecta; order Diptera; family Syrphidae; genus Eristalis; species Eristalis pertinax. Next base: position 87,084,164 of record OU026145.1, read on the forward strand.
TGCAGTTCGATTTGGCGAATTCATACCGAAATGAGTGAGTGATAAGTTGGTAATGACAATGCAAGATCCTCAATAGCAATCAATGCTTTATTGTACATAGCGTCACTGAATGTTATCGTTAGATCGTTGCACCGTGTACGATGTTGATGCAATATATCATCAGTCATTAAATCTTTGTGATTATCCCACAATATCTGTGCTCGTGCTGGGAAACATGTATTCAACACTATAGCGAATAGTAGTCGAATTTGTTTGCTGTACAGTTCAATGCAGCTTCAGCAAGCATACACTTCCACTGGTTGTCGTCTTCCAGCAAGCCGAGTGCAAGGCATGCGTCTTTATATGTTGGATACTGTTGCCCATTCACTTTACGTATATCTTGAAATGATAATGGGCCAGTAACATTTATCAACAAGAGTCGAAGATAAAAGCACTCCGTGTGTCTTGGATTGACTGTAAATAATCGCCCCAAAGCGTTCGATTTAAATAAATTGAGACATGCATCAACTGGTGAGCCTTGCTTGCGGGGCATTAATTTTTTTGTTTGAGCCCATGTGAAATAGCGTGGTACTTGTGAATAGAGTAATGTTCTTGCAAAGGCTGTACAGCAAACCAAAATCATCCGTACTATTACACAATTCAAAAAATGCAGTGAGTGTAGTTTTAGGTGCATTTATACCACGATCAATCACTGTCTCGTTCGTGAAAAATACACGCTGACCGTTTTCAAGATGGACGGCTAACTGAACAACTGCTGGATCACGTTCATGAATTGGAAAACCGAAGATACGCCAAGCAGCTTCATTGGAGCTGATGTACCGACCAATTTGGTAGAGCGTAATTTCATCGTTTTTATTCATTGGAGGAGCATTTACATTAGTATTTTCTACTCTAAACACAGCCATATCACTGCCTTTATGGACATTCTTGCAAATATATTTGATGCTCTTCACAGAACTGCAAAACTCAACATTAATATGAGCATTGTATGTCATGCTTAGCAGAGGCGAATACGGCACCACCCAACGATTTAATAAATGATTGTCCGCCATTATCGGGATTTCTCCGGCGATATAGTGGATATCCGTCGGTATTTGTTATCGTATCATTAGTGAAATCTTTAGGGAAATTTTTACTACATTTTCCATATGCCCTGCAAGGCGATGAACGATGAAGAGTACCGCATGGACCATGGATCATGTTTGCTGTAACAATATCAAACAGCACTTGGTCAGTAGACGGATCTGGAATTTCCGCAGAAATGATACTATCGATTTCTTCAGGACGGATTTTGTCGATTAACCGAACCAAAATGTGCGCATGAGGTAATCCTCGCTTTTGCCACTCAACTGAATACAGCCAGCAACGTGTGGGATCGAATACATGTAATTTAGTAATGAAACTTATTAGAGACTTCAACTTTTGTCTGAATACACGTGCTGTAATGTCATGACGATTTATTGCATTTTGGCCAGGCAATAACAAAGATGTAATCTCTGGCCATTTTGGATTACATGTGAACGTGATAAATAAACACGGTCGTCCATATTCGCGCACGTTAGCCATAGCATCCTGTATATATTCTTGAATATGACGTGGACTGCCTACGTACGATGATGGTAAAATGACAGAGTTACCAATTTCGGCGACGTCGGCGTTGTTAATAGCTTCTCGTAAGTGAATGTACTCTTCCGCACGCAGCTTGAGTTGATTATGTCGTAAGAATCATTAATCGGTACTCATAATAATCTTTCTAGCTAACGTTCTTGTTTGTTTCAGCTCCTGTAATAATATATTTATGAATATTAATTTAAATCTCGTTGTTTTCTGCTTACGCAATATCCGTCTTGCCCCTTCCAGAATATTAGCGGATATTGGAGAGCGTCATATGAACGATGTGTATCAGCAATGAACTGAAGATTATTACTTCTTCTACGAATCACAATTTCTCGTGTACCTGTACCTCCAAAATGACTCCAAACGATGACATTTGAAAGCATGAATTGAATGTTCGAATTGACTTCAGGAATACGTTAGAATCTGGATCCTTGCCGATAAGTAAACCGTTCAATGGTTCAGGTGGTGTTTCAATTTCAGGTAGTTGCACTTTTCCTGAAGCGCAACACATCCCAGGTGGCTCATTTTTGAATTTGAAAGTATGACAATGCGGACATTCCTTGTCCATAGCACCAATTACCACTTCTGAATGAGCATAATATTCAATATCGGTCTCATACTGGAATGCTAGACGCAAAAATGAATCAGATGTAAATGCACGATGTATCTGTTGGCGTTGTTGGTCATTTGTTCTGCGTGTATTAACCGTAAAACGGCGTGATTGTCGATGTTCTAAATGTATAACTTCATTGCGCTCAGCTCGTGTATCTTCTGATTGTTCTTGACGCAATTGCTCCATGCTCACACGTGCATCAGCATTTTGTTGCTGGATTTGTTCTTCGGTTCTTTGCGATCTTTGATCTCTCATACTTCTGGACCTACTTGTATTACGGCTCAAATCAGCCCCTTTGCGTTTTCTTGGCATTGCTCACTGTACAAAACACATAAATAGAATTAATGAAATTACTTAATGATGGAAAACGTTATAGTTATAATTACGGCCAGGATTATAGCGAAAATAATAGTTTTATGAAAAAAAATTTGAAACAAAAGTTGTAAAAAATTGAATTTTACTAAAAAATTATTTTGTCATAATTATATAAAAAAATTATACTTACAGCACAAAAGCCGTTTTTGGTTTATATATTATTACATTATATATATATTTATATATATTATATTAATATGAGAGTTACATAAACAATAATGATGGCTGAAAACTGTGTAGGGAGTGATAGAAGTCTTATTGTGTGAGTGCAACAGGAGACCGGCTTCAGTCTCATCCCTACTCCGTGCTGTTTACTTAGAAGTGACATCGGCATTTCACTCACCAGTAAAGGCGCGTGTAAGTATGTGGTATATGCGTGAAATAGGCATGGAGCGCTATGAACGATAAGGGAATATAAAAATAACAAACGCCAAACAATATTATTTTTAAGTTATTATAGTTTATTTCTTAAAATTACATATCACATATAAATTACGACAGTAACACTAACAAACAACATCAATCTTTTAATGCTATAGCGTGAACAATATTTTTTGTTAGCCCATCTTTAGCGAGCACAAACAAACTGGATGGCTTACCCCCTCGAGAGCATGCTACGTACAATTGCCCGTGTGAAAAACATGGTGTACTCAAATCTAAGCCACAAATAGACATCGTTTGGCCTTGGGATTATCGGAAACTGAATTCGTTTGAATTGAATTGGCACATCTGTAGGTATGATAGGAATCCGTGGTATTAATATATTTTCACCTTTGATCTTGCCATTAAAAATGCTGGCTTCGATAACGTTTTTCATCAATTTTCGAATGACTAATCGCGTACCGTTGCACAGCCGTGGCGGGTTTAAATTACGAAGCAAGATAATTGGAGATCCAACCTTCAATTTTAAATTATGCGGTGGCATGCCTGGCAAATCCAGTGAGTTCAAAAATTCTGTGGGAAAATTGACAGCTTCGCAAACTGTATCAATAGTTTTGTATGAAACCAAGTTCCCTGGCAACAACTGTTGTATCTTCAAATTTAAATTGTCAACGTCTGCATTTTTTGCTGCTAAAATAGCTCTTTCTGCAAGCCACTCATGATTTATGTACTGTGTGTGTACATCGGGAAATATTTGCTCAATGAGAGTATCTTGCGAATCAGCGATTGTGCAGAAATCGGTCGGTAATTTTACGTATCCAGTTTCATCTGTAGCAACTTTTCCATCACCGATATCTAAGAGTTGTTTTGAGAATGTTTCAGCGGATGGATCTTGAAGCATTTGAACGCGCATATTTACTTTCAGCTGTACTTTTTCAACATTACGCCACAATGGAGATGATTTTAAGCAAGCGTTGATCTCATCAGCGTATGTTGAACGTGGAATGACGGGAAGTGTTTGTCTGAAATCACCAACAGAGTGCCGAAAAATAGTTTATCGTTGTTTTTAATATCTTTCAATGTTCTGTTCAACGCCTCAATGGAATGTTTGTGTGCCATAGTACATTCATCCCAGTTGATAATTTTACACTGTTTCAGCATGGTGGCCATGGACGATTGTTTTTTAATGTTACACACTGCGTCAGGGTTATTTTGAATACTTAGTGGCAGCTTAAATACTGAACGAGCTGTTCTGCCTCCATCCAATAAAGTTGCTGCAATGCCCGATGATGCAACGGCCAATGCGATGTCATTATTTGATCGTATTTCAGCAAGAATAAGTGAAATAAGGAATGTTTTGCCAGTTCCACCCGGTGCATCCAAAAAGAAGAACTCACCTTGTCCTGCTGAAACTGCGAGCAAAATGCGGTCATAAATGGTTCTTTGTTCGTCATTCATTAGTGGGACATTGCGAGTAACAATCGCTGCCATTTCTACAGTGCTGTACTGCAGTTCACGATTCATTTCAGTGTTAAATAAATCAGATGTAGTTCGATTTGGCGAATTCATACCGAAATGAGTGAGTGATAAGTTGGTAATGACAATGCAAGATCCTCAATAGCAATCAATGCTTCATTGTACATAGCGTCACTGAATGTTATCGTTAGATCGTTGCACCGTGTACGATGTTGATGCAATATATCATCAGTCATTAAATCTTTGTGATTATCCCACAATATCTGTGCTCGTGCTGGGAAACATGTATTCAACACTATAGCGAATAGTAGACGAATTTGTTTGCTGTACAGTTCAATGCAGCTTCAGCAAGCATACACTTCCACTGGTTGTCGTCTTCCAGCAAGCCGAGTGCAAGGCATGCGTCTTTATATGTTGGATACTGTTGCCCATTCACTTTACGTATATCTTGAAATGATAATGGGCCAGTAACATTTATCAACAACAGTCGAAGATAAAAGCACTCCGTGTGTCTTGGATTGACTGTAAATAATCGCCCCAAAGCGTTCGATTTAAATAAATTGAGACATGCATCAACTGGTGAGCCTTGCTTGCTGGGCATTCATTTTTTTGTTTGAGCCCATGTGAAATAGCGTGGTACTTGTGAATAGAGTAATGTTCTTGCAAAGGCTGTACAGCAAACCAAAATCATCCGTACTATTACACAATTCAAAAAATGCAGTGAGTGTAGTTTTAGGTGCATTTATACCACGATCAATCACTGTCTCGTTCGTGAAAAATACACGCTGACCGTTTTCAAGATGGACGGCTAACTGAACAACTGCTGGATCACGTTCATGAATTGGAAAACCGAAGATACGCCAAGCAGCTTCATTGGAGCTGATGTACCGACCAATTTGGTAGAGCGTAATTTCATCGTTTTTATTCATTGGAGGAGCATTTACATTAGTATTTTCTACTCTAAACACAGCCATATCACTGCCTTTATGGACATTCTTGCAAATATATTTGATGCTCTTCACAGAACTGCAAAACTCAACATTAATATGAGCATTGTATGTCATGCTTAGCAGAGGCGAATACGGCACTACCCAACGATTTAATAAATGATTGTCCACCATTATCGGGATTTCTCCGGCGATATATTGGATATCCGTCGGTATTTGTTATCGTATCATTAGTGAAATCTTTAGGGAAATTTTTACTACATTTTCCATATGCCCTGCAAGGCGATGAACGATGAAGAGTACCGCATGGACCATGGATCATGTTTGCTGTAACAATATCAAACAGCACTTGGTCAGTAGACGGATCTGGAATTTCCGCAGAAATGATACTATCGATTTCTTCAGGACGGATTTTGTCGAATCAAAATGTGCGCATGAGGTAATCCTCGCTTTTGCCACTCAACTGAATACAGCCAGCAACGTGTGGGATCGAATACATGTAATTTAGTAATGAAACTTATTAGAGACTTCAACTTTTGTCTGAATACACGTGCTGTAATGTCATGACGATTTATTGCATTTTGGCCAGGCAATAACAAAGATGTAATCTCTGGCCATTTTGGATTACATGTGAACGTGATAAATAAACACGGTCGTCCATATTCGCGCACGTAAGCCATAGCATCCTGTATATATTCTTGAATATGACGTGGACTGCCTACGTACGATGATGGTAAAATGACAGAGTTACCAATTTCGGCGACGTCGGCGTTGTTAATAGCTTCTCGTAAGTGAATGTACTCTTCCGCACGCAGCTTGAGTTGATTATGTCGTAAGAATCATTAATCGGTACGCATAATAATCTTTCGAGCTAACGTTCTTGTTTGTTTCAGCTCCTGTAATAATAAATTTATGAATATTAATTTAAATCTCGTTGTTTTCTGCTTACGCAATATCCGTCGTCCGGATATTGGAGAGCGTCATATGAACGATGTGTATCAGCAATGAACTGAAGATTATTATGTCTTCTACGAATCACAATTTCTCGTGTACCTGTACCTCCGAAATGACTCCAAACGATGACATTTGAAAGCATGAATTGAATGTTCGAATTGACTTCAGGAATACGTTAGAATCTGGATCCTTGCCGATAAGTAAACCGTTCAATGGTTCAGGTGGTGTTTCAATTTCAGGTAGTTGCACTTTTCCTGAAGCGCAACACATCCCAGGTGGCTCATTTTTGAATTTGAAAGCATGACAATGCGGACATTCCTTATCCATAGCACCAATTACCACTTCTGAATGAGCATAATATTCAATATCGGTCTCATACTGGAATGCTAGACGCAAAAATGAATCAGATGTAAATGCACGATGTATCTGTTGGCGTTGTTGGTCATTTGTTCTGCGTGTATTAACCGTAAAACGGCGTGATTGTCGATGTTCTAAATGTATAACTTCATTGCGCTCAGCTCGTGTATCTTCTGATTGTTCTTGACGCAATTGCTCCATGCTCACACGTGCATCAGCATTTTGTTGCTGGATTTGTTCTTCGGTTCTTTGCGATCTTTGATCTCTCATACTTCTGGACCTACTTGTATTACGGCTCAAATCAGCCCCTTTGCGTTTTCTTGGCATTGCTCACTGTACAAAACACATAAATAGAATTAATGAAATTACTTAATGATGGAAAACGTTATAGTTATAATTACGGCCTGGATTATAGCGAAAATAATAGTTTTATGAAAAAAAATTTGAAACAAAAGTTGTACAAAATTGAATTTTACTAAAAAATTATTTTGTCATAATTATATAAAAATATTATACTTACAGCACAAAAGCCGTTTTTGGTTTATATATTATTACATTATATATATATTTATATATATTATATTAATATGAGAGTTACATAAACAATAATGATGGCTGAAAACTGTGTAGGGAGTGATAGAAGTCTTATTGTGTGAGTGCAACAGGAGACCGGCTTCAGTCTCATCCCTACTCCGTGCTGTTTACTTAGAAGTGACATCGGCATTTCACTCACCAGTAAAGGCGCGTGTAAGTATGTGGTATATGCGTGAAATAGGCATGGAGCGCTATGAACGATAAGGGAATATAAAAATAACAAACGCCAAACAATATTATTTTTAAGTTATTATAGTTTATTTCTTAAAATTACATATCACATATAAATTACGACAGTAACACTAACAAACAACATCAATCTTTTAATGCTATAGCGTGAACAATATTTTTTGTTAGCCCATCTTTAGCGAGCACAAACAAACTGGATGGCTTACCCACTCGAGAGCATGCTACGTACAATTGCCCGTGTGAAAAACATGGTGTACTCAAATCTAAGCCACAAATAGACATCGTTTGGCCTTGGGATTATCGGAAACTGAATTCGTTTGAATTGAATTGGCACATCTGTAGGTATGATAGGAATCCGTGGTATTAATATATTTTCACCTTTGATCTTGCCATTAAAAATGCTGGCTTCGATAACGTTTTTCATCAATTTTCGAATGACTAATCGCGTACCGTTGCACAGCCGTGGCGGGTTTAAATTACGAAGCAAGATAATTGGAGATCCAACCTTCAATTTTAAATTAAGCGGTGGCATGCCTGGCAAATCCAAGTTCAAAAATTCTGTGGGAAAATTGACAGCTTCGCTGGCATCGCAAACTGTATCAATAGTTTTGTATGATACCAAGTTCCCTGGCAACAACTGTTGTATCTTCAAATTTAAATTGTCAACGTCTGCATTTTTTGCTGCTAAAATAGCTCTTTCTGCAAGCCACTCATGATTTATGTACTGTGTGTGTACATCGGGAAATATTTGCTCAATGAGAGTATCTTGCGAATCAGCGATTGTGCAGAAATCGGTCGGTAATTTTACGTATCCAGTTTCATCTGTAGCAACTTTTCCATCACCGATATCTAAGAGTTGTTTTGAGAATGTTTCAGCGGATGGATCTTGAAGCATTTGAACGCGCATATTTACTTTCAGCTGTACTTTTTCAACATTACGCCACAATGGAGATGATTTTAAGCAAGCGTTGATCTCATCAGCGTATGTTGAACGTGGAATGACGGGAAGTGTTTGTCTGAAATCACCAACAGAGTGCCGAAAAATAGTTTATCGTTGTTTTTAATATCTTTCAATGTTCTGTTCAACGCCTCAATGGAATGTTTGTGTGCCATAGTACATTCATCCCAGTTGATAATTTTACACTGTTTCAGCATGGTGGCCATGGACGATTGTTTTTTAATGTTACACACTGCGTCAGGGTTATTTTGAATACTTAGTGGCAGCTTAAATACTGAACGAGCTGTTCTGCCTCCATCCAATAAAGTTGCTGCAATGCCCGATGATGCAACGGCCAATGCGATGTCATTATTTGATCGTATTTCAGCAAGAATAAGTGAAATAAGGAATGTTTTGCCAGTTCCACCCGGTGCATCCAAAAAGAAGAACTCACCTTGTCCTGCTGAAACTGCGAGCAAAATGCGGTCATAAATGGTTCTTTGTTCGTCATTCATTAGTGGGACATTGCGAGTAACAATCGCTGCCATTTCTACAGTGCTGTACTGCAGTTCACGATTCATTTCAGTGTTAAATAAATCAGATGCAGTTCGATTTGGCGAATTCATACCGAAATGAGTGAGTGATAAGTTGGTAATGACAATGCAAGATCCTCAATAGCAATCAATGCTTTATTGTACATAGCGTCACTGAATGTTATCGTTAGATCGTTGCACCGTGTACGATGTTGATGCAATATATCATCAGTCATTAAATCTTTGTGATTATCCCACAATATCTGTGCTCGTGCTGGGAAACATGTATTCAACACTATAGCGAATAGTAGTCGAATTTGTTTGCTGTACAGTTCAATGCAGCTTCACCATCATACACTTCCACTGGTTGTCGTCTTCCAGCAAGCCGAGTGCAAGGCATGCGTCTTTATATGTTGGATACTGTTGCCCATTCACTTTACGTATATCTTGAAATGATAATGGGCCAGTAACATTTATCAACAAGAGTCGAAGATAAAAGCACTCCGTGTGTCTTGGATTGACTGTAAATAATCGCCCCAAAGCGTTCGATTTAAATAAATTGAGACATGCATCAACTGGTGAGCCTTGCTTGCGGGGCATCCATTTTTTTGTTTGAGCCCATGTGAAATAGCGTGGTACTTGTGAATAGAGTAATGTTCTTGCAAAGGCTGTACAGCAAACCAAAATCATCCGTACTATTACACAATTCAAAAAATGCAGTGAGTGTAGTTTTAGGTGCATTTATACCACGATCAATCACTGTCTCGTTCGTGAAAAATACACGCTGACCGTTTTCAAGATGGACGGCTAACTGAACAACTGCTGGATCACGTTCATGAATTGGAAAACCGAAGATACGCCAAGCAGCTTCATTGGAGCTGATGTACCGACCAATTTGGTAGAGCGTAATTTCATCGTTTTTATTCATTGGAGGAGCATTTACATTAGTATTTTCTACTCTAAACACAGCCATATCACTGCCTTTATGGACATTCTTGCAAATATATTTGATGCTCTTCACAGAACTACAAAACTCAACATTAATATGAGCATTGTATGTCATGCTTAGCAGAGGCGAATACGGCACCACCCAACGATTTAATAAATGATTGTCCGCCATTATCGGGATTTCTCCGGCGATATAGTGGATATCCGTCGGTATTTGTTATCGTATCATTAGTGAAATCTTTAGGGAAATTTTTACTACATTTTCCATATGCCCTGCAAGGCGATGAACGATGAAGAGTACCGCATGCACCATGGATCATGTTTGCTGTAACAATATCAAACAGCACTTGGTCAGTAGACGGATCTGGAATTTCCGCAGAAATGATACTATCGATTTCTTCAGGACGGATTTTGTCGAATCAAAATGTGCGCATGAGGTAATCCTCGCTTTTGCCACTCAACTGAATACAGCCAGCAACGTGTGGGATCGAATACATGTAATTTAGTAATGAAACTTATTAGAGACTTCAACTTTTGTCTGAATACACGTGCTGTAATGTCATGACGATTTATTGCATTTTGGCCAGGCAATAACAAAGATGTAATCTCTGGCCATTTTGGATTACATGTGAACGTGATAAATAAACACGGTCGTCCATATTCGCGCACGTAAGCCATAGCATCCTGTATATATTCTTGAATATGACGTGGACTGCCTACGTACGATGATGGTAAAATGACAGAGTTACCAATTTCGGCGACGTCGGCGTTGTTAATAGCTTCTCGTAAGTGAATGTACTCTTCCGCACGCAGCTTGAGTTGATTATGTCGTAAGAATCATTAATCGGTACGCATAATAATCTTTCGAGCTAACGTTCTTGTTTGTTTCAGCTCCTGTAATAATAAATTTATGAATATTAATTTAAATCTCGTTGTTTTCTGCTTACGCAATATCCGTCTTGCCCCTTCCAGAATATTAGCGGATATTGGAGAGCGTCATATGAAGGATATGTATCAGCAATGAACTGAAGATTATTACTTCTTCTACGAATTACAATTTCTCGTGTACCTGTACCTCCAAAATGACTCCAAACGATGACATTTGAAAGCATGAATTGAATGTTCGAATTGACTTCAGGAATACGTTAGAATCTGGATCCTTGCCGATAAGTAAACCGTTCAATGGTTCAGGTGGTGTTTCAATTTCAGGTAGTTGCACTTTTCCTGAAGCGCAACACATCCCAGGTGGCTCATTTTTGAATTTGAAAGTATGACAATGCGGACATTCCTTGTCCATAGCACCAATTACCACTTCTGAATGAGCATAATATTCAATATCGGTCTCATACTGGAATGCTAGACGCAAAAATGAATCAGATGTAAATGCACGATGTATCTGTTGGCGTTGTTGGTCATTTGTTCTGCGTGTATTAACCGTAAAACGGCGTGATTGTCGATGTTCTAAATGTATAACTTCATTGCGCTCAGCTCGTGTATCTTCTGATTGTTCTTGACGCAATTGCTCCATGCTCACACGTGCATCAGCATTTTGTTGCTGGATTTGTTCTTCGGTTCTTTGCGATCTTTGATCTCTCATACTTCTGGACCTACTTGTATTACGGCTCAAATCAGCCCCTTTGCGTTTTCTTGGCATTGCTCACTGTACAAAACACATAAATAGAATTAATGAAATTACTTAATGATGGAAAACGTTATAGTTATAATTACGGCCAGGATTATAGCGAAAATAATAGTTTTATGAAAAAAAAATTGAAACAAAAGTTGTAAAAAATTGAATTTTACTAAAAAATTATTTTGTCATAATTATATAAAAAAATTATTCTTACAGCACAAAAGCCGTTTTTGGTTTATATATTATTACATTATATATATATTTATATATATTATATTAATATGAGAGTTACATAAACAATAATGATGGCTGAAAACTGTGTAGGGAGTGATAGAAGTCTTATTGTGTGAGTGCAACAGGAGACCGGCTTCAGTCTCATCCCTACTCCGTGCTGTTTACTTAGAAGTGACATCGGCATTTCACTCACCAGTAAAGGCGCGTGTAAGTATGTGGTATATGCGTGAAATAGGCATGGAGCGCTATGAACGATAAGGGAATATAAAAATAACAAACGCCAAACAATATTATTTTTAAGTTATTATAGTTTATTTCTTAAAATTACATATCACATATAAATTACGACAGTAACACTAACAAACAACATCAATCTTTTAATGCTATAGCGTGAACAATATTTTTTGTTAGCCCATCTTTAGCGAGCACAAACAAACTGGATGGCTTACCCACTCGAGAGCATGCTACGTACAATTGCCCGTGTGAAAAACATGGTGTACTCAAATCTAAGCCACAAATAGACATCGTTTGGCCTTGGGATTATCGGAAACTGAATTCGTTTGAATTGAATTGGCACATCTGTAGGTATGATAGGAATCCGTGGTATTAATATATTTTCACCTTTGATCTTGCCATTAAAAATGCTGGCTTCGATAACGTTTTTCATCAATTTTCGAATGACTAATCGCGTACCGTTGCACAGCCGTGGCGGGTTTAAATTACGAAGCAAGATAATTGGAGATCCAACCTTCAATTTTAAATTATGCGGTGGCATGCCTGGCAAATCCAGTGAGTTCAAAAATTCTGTGGGAAAATTGACAGCTTCGCAAACTGTATCAATAGTTTTGTATGAAACCAAGTTCCCTGGCAACAACTGTTGTATCTTCAAATTTAAATTGTCAACGTCTGCATTTTTTGCTGCTAAAATAGCTCTTTCTGCAAGCCACTCATGATTTATGTACTGTGTGTGTACATCGGGAAATATTTGCTCAATGAGAGTATCTTGCGAATCAGCGATTGTGCAGAAATCGGTCGGTAATTTTACGTATCCAGTTTCATCTGTAGCAACTTTTCCATCACCGATATCTAAGAGTTGTTTTGAGAATGTTTCAGCGGATGGATCTTGAAGCATTTGAACGCGCATATTTACTTTCAGCTGTACTTTTTCAACATTACGCCACAATAGAGATGATTTTAAGCAAGCGTTGATCTCATCAGCGTATGTTGAACGTGGAATGACGGGAAGTGTTTGTCTGAAATCACCAACAGAGTGCCGAAAAATAGTTTATCGTTGTTTTTAATATCTTTCAATGTTCTGTTCAACGCCTCAATGGAATGTTTGTGTGCCATAGTACATTCATCCCAGATGATAATTTTACACTGTTTCAGCACGGTGGCCATGGACGATTGTTTTTTAATGTTACACACTGCGTCAGGGTTATTTTGAATACTTAGTGGCAGCTTAAATACTGAACGAGCTGTTCTGCCTCCATCCAATAAAGTTGCTGCAATGCCCGATGATGCAACGGCCAATGCGATGTCATTATTTGATCGTATTTCAGCAAGAATAAGTGAAATTAGGAATGTTTTGCCAGTTCCACCCGGTGCATCCAAAAAGAAGAACTCACCTTGTCCTGCTGAAACTGCGAGCAAAATGCGGTCATAAATGGTTCTTTGTTCGTCATTCATTAGTGGGACATTGCGAGTAACAATCGCTGCCATTTCTACAGTGCTGTACTGCAGTTCACGATTCATTTCAGTGTTAAATAAATCAGATGCAGTTCGATTTGGCGAATTCATACCGAAATGAGTGAGTGATAAGTTGGTAATGACAATGCAAGATCCTCAATAGCAATCAATGCTTCATTGTACATAGCGTCACTGAATGTTATCGTTAGATCGTTGCACCGTGTACGATGTTGATGCAATATATCATCAGTCATTAAATCTTTGTGATTATCCCACAATATCTGTGCTCGTGCTGGGAAACATGTATTCAACACTATAGCGAATAGTAGACGAATTTGTTTGCTGTACAGTTCAATGCATATCACATATAAATTACGACAGTAACACTAACAAACAACATCAATCTTTTAATGCTATAGCGTGAACAATATTTTTTGTTAGCCCATCTTTAGCGAGCACAAACAAACTGGATGGCTTACCCACTCGAGAGCATGCTACGTACAATTGCCCGTGTGAAAAACATGGTGTACTCAAATCTAAGCCACAAATAGACATCGTTTGGCCTTGGGATTATCGGAAACTGAATTCGTTTGAATTGAATTGGCACATCTGTAGGTATGATAGGAATCCGTGGTATTAATATATTTTCACCTTTGATCTTGCCATTAAAAATGCTCGCCTCGATAACGTTTTTCATCAATTTTCGAATGACTAATCGCGTACCGTTGCACAGCCGTGGCGGGTTTAAATTACGAAGCAAGATAATTGGAGATCCAACCTTCAATTTTAAATTATGCGGTGGCATGCCTGGCAAATCCAGTGAGTTCAAAAATTCTGTGGGAAAATTGACAGCTTGGCTGGCATCGCAGTTTTGTATGATACCAAGTTCCCTGGCAACAACTGTTGTATCTTCAAATTTAAATTGTCAACGTCTGCATTTTTTGCTGCTAAAATAGCTCTTTCTGCAAGCCACTCATGATTTATGTACTGTGTGTGTACATCGGGAAATATTTGCTCAATGAGAGTATCTTGCGAAACTGCGATTGTGCAGAAATCGGTCGGTAATTTTACGTATCCAGTTTCATCTGTAGCAACTTTTCCATCACCGATATCTAAGAGTTGTTTTGAGAATGTTTCAGCGGATGGATCTTGAAGCATTTGAAAGCGCATATATACTTTCAGCTGTACTTTTTCAATATTACGCCACAATGGAGATGATTTTAAGCAAGCGTTGATCTCATCAGCGTATGTTGAACGTGGAATGACGGGAAGTGTTTGTCTGAAATCACCAACAGAGTGCCGAAAAATAGTTTATCGTTGTTTTTAATATCTTTCAATGTTCTGTTCAAAGCCTCAATTGAATGTTTGTGTGCCATAGTACATTCATCCCAGATGATAATTTTACACTGTTTCAGCACGGTGGCCATGGACGATTGTTTTTTAATGTTACACACTGCGTCAGGGTTATTTTGAATATTTAGTGGCAGCTTAAATACTGAATGAGCTGTTCTGCCTCCATCCAATAAAGTTGCTGCAATGCCCGATGATGCAACGGCCAATGCGATGTCATTATTTGATCGTATTTCAGCAAGAATAAGTGAAATAAGGAATGTTTTGCCAGTTCCACCCGGTGCATCCAAAAAGAAGAACTCACCCTGTCCTGCTGAAACTGCGAGCAAAATGCGGTCATAAATGGTTCTTTGTTCGTCATTCATTAGTGGGACATTGCGAGTAACAATCGCTGCCATTTCTACAGTGCTGTACTGCAGTTCACGATTCATTTCAGTGTTA
This sequence comes from Eristalis pertinax, assembly GCA_907269125.1. Lineage (NCBI taxonomy): Eukaryota > Metazoa > Arthropoda > Insecta > Diptera > Syrphidae > Eristalis > Eristalis pertinax. The sequence goes on from OU026145.1 coordinate 87,099,432, forward strand.
AATAAATCAGATGCAGTTCGATTTGGCGAATTCATACCGAAATGAGTGAGTGATAAGTTGGTAATGACAATGCAAGATCCTCAATAGCAATCAATGCTTCATTGTACATAGCGTCACTGAATGTTATCGTTAGATCGTTGCACCGTGTACGATGTTGATGCAATATATCATCAGTCATTAAATCTTTGTGATTATCCCACAATATCTGTGCTCGTGCTGGGAAACATGTATTCAACACTATAGCGAATAGTAGACGAATTTGTTTGCTGTACAGTTCAATGCAGCTTCAGCAAGCATACACTTCCACTTGTTGTCGTCTTCCAGCAAGCCGAGTGCAAGGCATGCGTCTTTATATGTTGGATACTGTTGCCCATTCACTTTACGTATATCTTGAAATGATAATGGGCCAGTAACATTTATCAACAACAGTCGAAGATAAAAGCACTCCGTGTGTCTTGGATTGACTGTAAATAATCGCCCCAAAGCGTTCGATTTAAATAAATTGAGACATACATCAACTGGTGAGCCTTGCTTGCGGGGCATCCATTTTTTTGTTTGAGCCCATGTGAAATGAATTGGAAAACCGAAGATACGCCAAGCAGCTTCATTGGAGCTGATGTACCGACCAATTTGGTAGAGCGTAATTTCATCGTTTTTATTCATTGGAGGAGCATTTACATTAGTATTTTCTACTCTAAACACAGCCATATCACTGCCTTTATGGACATTCTTGCAAATATATTTGATGCTCTTCACAGAACTGCAAAACTCAACATTAATATGAGCATTGTATGTCATGCTTAGAAGAGGCGAATAAGGCACCACCCAACGATTTAATAAATGATTGTCCGCCATTATCGGGATTTCTCCGGCGATATATTGGATATCCGTCGGTATTTGTTATCGTATCATTAGTGAAATCTTTAGGGAAATTTTTACTACATTTTCCATATGCCCTGCAAGGCGATGAACGATGAAGAGTACCGCATGGACCATGGATCATGTTTGCTGTAACAATATCAAACAGCACTTGGTCAGTAGACGGATCTGGAATTTCCGCAGAAATGATACTATCGATTTCTTCAGGACGGATTTTGTCGATTAACCGAACCAAAATGTGCGCATGAGGTAATCCTCGCTTTTGCCACTCAACTGAATACAGCCAGCAACGTGTGGGATCGAATACATGTAATTTAGTAATGAAACTAATTAGAGACTTCAACTTTTGTCTGAATACACGTGCTGTAATGTCATGACGATTTATTGTATTTTGGCCAGGCAATAACAAAGATGTAATCTCTGGCCATTTTGGATTACATGTGAACGTGATAAATAAACACGGTCGTCCATATTCGCGCACGTAAGCCATAGCATCCTGTATATATTCTTGAATATGACGTGGACTGCCTACGTACGATGATTGTAAAATGACAGAGTTACCAATTTCGGCGACGTCGGCGTTGTTAATAGCTTCTCGTAAGTGAATGTACTCTTCCGCACGCAGCTTGAGTTGATTATGTCGTAAGAACCATTAATCGGTACGCATAATAATCTTTCGAGCTAACGTTCTTGTTTGTTTCAGCTCCTGTAATAATATATTTATGAATATTAATTTAAATCTCGTTGTTTTCTGCTTACGCAATATCCGTCTTGCCCCTTCTAGAATATTAGCGGATATTGGAGAGCGTCATATGAACGATGTGTATCAGCAATGAACTAAAGAAAGATTATTATTTCTTCTACGAATTACAATTTCTCGTGTACCTGTACCTCCAAAATGACTCCAAACGATGACATTTGAAAGCATGAATTGAATGTTCGAATTGACTTCAGGAATACGTTAGAATCCGGAACCTTGCCGATAAGTAAACCGTTCAATGGTTCAGGTGGTGTTTCAATTTCAGGTAGTTGCACTTTTCCTGAAGCGCAACACATCCCAGGTGGCTCATTTTTGAATTTGAAAGCATGACAATGCGGACATTCCTTATCCATAGCACCAATTACCAATTCTGAATGAGCATAATATTCAATATCGGATTCATACTGGAATGCTAGACTCAAAAATGAATCAGATGTAAATGCACGATGTGTCTGTTGGCGTTGTTGGTCATTTGTTCTGCGTGTATTAACCGTAAAACGACGTGATTGTCGATGTTCTAAACGTATAACTTCATTGCGCTCAGCTCGTGTATCTTCTGATTGTTCTTGACGCAATTGCTCCATGCTCACACGTGCATCAGCATTTTGTTGCTGGATTTGTTCTTCGGTTCTTTGGGATCTTTGATCTCTCATACTTCTGGACCTACTTGTATTACGGCTCAAATCAGCCCCTTTGCGTTTTCTTGGCATTGCTCACTGTACAAAACACATAAATAGAATTAATGAAATTACTTAATGATGGAAAACGTTATAGTTATAATTACGGCCAGGATTATAGCGAAAATAATAGTTTTATGAAAAAAAATTTGAAACAAAAGTTGTAAAAAATTGAATTTTACTAAAAAATTATTTTGTCATAATTATATAAAAAATTATACTTACAGCACAAAAGACGTTTTTGGTTTATATATTATTAAATTATATATATATATATATTATATTAATATGAGAGTTACATAAACAATAATGATGGCTGAAAACTGTGTAGGGAGTGATAGAAGCCTTATTGTGTGAGTGCAACAGGAGACCGGCTTCAGTCTCATCCCTACTCCGTGCTGTTTACTTAGAAGTGACATCGGCATTTCACTCACCAGTAAAGGCGCGTGTAAGTATGTAGTATATGCGTGAAATAGGCATGGAGCGCTATGAACGATAAGGGAATATGAAAATAACAAACGCCAAACAATATTATTTTTAAGTTATTATAGTTTATTTCTTAAAATTACATATCACATATAAATTGCGACAGTAACACTAACAAACAACATCAGTCTTTTAATGCTATAGCGTGAACAATATTTTTTGTTAGCCCATCTTTAGCGAGCACAAACAAACTGGATGGCTTACCCACTCGAGAGCATGCTACGTACAATTGCCCGTGTGAAAAACATGGTGTACTCAAATCTAAGCCACAAATAGACATCGTTTGGCCTTGGGATTATCGGAAACTGAATTCGTTTGAATTGAATTGGCACATCTGTAGGTATGATAGGAATCCGTGGTATTAATATATTTTCGCCTTTGATCTTGCCATTAAAAATGCTGGCTTCGATAACGTTTTTCATCAATTTTCGAATGACTAATCGCGTACCGTTGCACAGCCGTGGCGGGTTTAAATTACGAAGCAAGATAATTGGAGATCCAACCTTCAATTTTAAATTATGCGGTGGCATGCCTGGCAAATCCAGTGAGTTCAAAAATTCTGTGGGAAAATTGACAGCTTCACTGGCATCGCAAACTGTATCAATAGTTTTGTATGATACCGAGTTCCCTGGCAACAACTGTTGTATCTTCAAATTTAAATTGTCAACGTCTGCATTTTTTGCTGCTAAAATAGCTCTTTCTGCAAGCCACTCTTGATTTATGTACTGTGTGTGTACATCGGGAAATATTTGCTCAATAGTATCTTGCGAATCAGCGATTGTGCAGAAATCGGTCGGTAATTTTACGTATCCAGTTTCATCTGTAGCAACTTTTCCATCACCGATATCTAAGAGTTGTTTTGAGAATGTTTCAGCGGATGTATCTTGAAGCATTTGAACGCGCATATTTACTTTCAGCTGTACTTTTTCAATATTACTCCACAATGGAGATGATTTTAAGCAAGCGTTGATCTCATCAGCGTATGTTGAACGTGGAATGACGGGAAGTGTTTGTCTGAAATCACCAACAGAGTGCCGAAAAATAGTTTATCGTTGTTTTTAATATCTTTCAATGTTCTGTTCAAAGCCTCAATTGAATGTTTGTGTGCCATAGTACATTCATCCCAGATGATAATTTTACACTGTTTCAGCACGGTGGCCATGGACGATTGTTTTTTAATGTTACACACTGCGTCCGGGTTATTTTGAATATTTAGTGGCAGCTTAAATACTGAATGAGCTGTTCTGCCTCCATCCAATAAAGTTGCTGCAATGCCCGATGATGCAACAACCAATGCCATGTCATTATTTGATCGTATTTCAGCAAGAATTAGTGAAATAAGGAATGTTTTGCCAGTTCCACCCGGTGCATCCAAAAAGAAGAACTCACCTTGTCCTGCTGAAACTGCGAGCAAAATGCGGTCATAAATGGTTCTTTGTTCGTCATTCATTAGTGGGACATTGCGAGTAACAATCGCTGCCATTTCTACAGTGCTGTACTGCAGTTCACGATTCATTTCAGTGTTAATTAAATCAGATGCAGTTCGATTTGGCGAATTCATACCGAAATGAGTGAGTGATAAGTTGGTAATGACAATGCAAGATCCTCAATAGCAATCAACGCTTCATTGTACATAGCGTCACTGAATGTTATCGTTAGATCGTTGCACCGTGTACGATGTTGATGCAATATATCATCAGTCATTAAATCTTTGTGATTATCCCACAATATCTGTGCTCGTGCTGGGAAACATGTATTCAACACTATAGCGAATAGTAGACGAATTTGTTTGCTGTACAGTTCAATTCAGCTTCAGCAAGCATACACTTCCACTGGTTGTCGTCTTCCAGCAAGCCGAGTGCAAGGCATGCGTCTTTATATGTTGGATACTGTTGCCCATTCACTTTACGTATATCTTGAAATGATAATGGGCCAGTAACATTAATCAACAACAGTCGAAGATAAAAGCACTCCGTGTGTCTTGGATTGACTGTAAATAATCGCCTCAAAGCGTTCGATTTAAATAAATTGAGACATACATCAACTGGTGAGCCTTGCTTGCGGGGCATCCATTTTTTTGTTTGAGCCCATGTGAAATAGTGAATAGAGTAATGTTCTTGCAAAGGCACCAAAATCATCCGTACTATTACACAATTCAAAAAATGCAGTGAGTGTAGTTTTAGGTGCATTTGTACCACGATCAATCACTGTATCGTTCGTGAAAAATACACGCTGACCGTTTTCAAGATGGACGGCTAACTGAACAACTGCTGGATCTCGTTCATGAATTAGAAAACCGAAGATACGCCAAGCAGCTTCATTGGAGCTGATTTACAGACCAATTTGATAAAGCGTAATTTCATCGTTTTTATTCATTGAAGGAGCATTTACATTAGTATTTTCTACTCTAAACACAGCCATATCACTGCCTTTATGGACATTCTAGCAAATATATTTGATGCTCTTCACAGAACTGCAAAACTCAACATTAATATGAGCATTGTATGTCATGCTTAGCAGAGGCGAATACGGCACCACCCAACGATTTAATAAATGATTGTCCGCCATTATCGGGATTTCTCCGGCGATATAGTGGATATCCGTCGGTATTTGTTATCGTATCATTAGTGAAATCGGCGACGTCGGCGTTGTTAATAGCTTCTCGTAAGTGAATGTACTCTTCCGCACGCAGCTTGAGTTGATTATGTCGTAAGAATCATTAATCGGTACGCATAATAATCTTTCGAGCTAACGTTCTTGTTTGTTTCAGCTCCTGTAATAATATATTTATGAATATTAATTTAAATCTCGTTGTTTTCTGCTTACGCAATATCCGTCTTGCCCCTTCCAGAATATTAGCGGATATTGGAGAGCGTCATATGAACGATGTGTATCAGCAATGAACTGAAGATTATTATTTCTTCTACGAATCACAATTTCTCGTGTACCTGTACCTCCAAAATGGCTCCAAACGATGACATTTGAAAGCATGAATTGAATGTTCGAATTGACTTCAGGAATACGTTAGAATCTGGATCCTTGCCGATAAGTAAACCGTTCAATGGTTCAGGTGGTGTTTCAATTTCAGGTAGTTGCACTTTTCCTTAAGCGCAACACATCCCAGGTGGCTCATTTTTGAATTTGAAAGCATGACAATGCGGACATTCCTTATCCATAGCACCAATTACCACTTCTGAATGAGCATAATATTCAATATCGGACTCATACTGGAATGCTAGACGCAAAAATGAATCAGATGTAAATGCACGATGTATCTGTTGGCGTTGTTAGTCATTTGTTCTGCGTGTATTAACCGTAAAAGGGCGTGATTGTCGATGTTCTAAACGTATAACTTCATTGCGCTCAGCTCGTGTATCTTCTGATTGTTCTTGACGCAATTGCTCCATGCTCACACGTGCATCAGCATTTTGTTGCTGGATTTGTTCTTCGGTTCTTTGGGATCTTTGATCTCTCATACTTCTGGACCTACTTGTATTACGGCTCAAATCAGCCCCTTTGCGTTTTCTTGGCATTGCTCACTGTACAAAACACATAAATAGAATTAATGAAATTACTTAATGATGGAAAACGTTATAGTTATAATTACGGCCAGGATTATAGCGAAAATAATAGTTTTATGAAAAAAAATTTGAAACAAAAGTTGTAAAAAATTGAATTTTACTAAAAAATTATTTTGTCATAATTATATAAAAAATTATACTTACAGCACAAAAGACGTTTTTGGTTTATATATTATTAAATTATATATATATATATATTATATTAATATGAGAGTTACATAAACAATAATGATGGCTGAAAACTGTGTAGGGAGTGATAGAAGTCTTATTGTGTGAGTGCAACAGGAGACCGGCTTCAGTCTCATCCCTACTCCGTGCTGTTTACTTAGAAGTGACATCGGCATTTCACTCACCAGTAAAGGCGCGTGTAAGTATGTGGTATATGCGTGAAATAGGCATGGAGCGCTATGAACGATAAGGGAATATAAAAATAACAAACGCCAAACAATATTATTTTTAAGTTATTATAGTTTATTTCTTAAAATTACATATCACATATAAATTACGACAGTAACACTAACAAACAACATCAATCTTTTAATGCTATAGCGTGAACAATATTTTTTGTTAGCCCATCTTTAGCGAGCACAAACAAACTGGATGGCTTACCCACTCGAGAGCATGCTACGTACAATTGCCCGTGTGAAAAACATGGTGTACTCAAATCTAAGCCACAAATAGACATCGTTTGGCCTTGGGATTATCGGAAACTGAATTCGTTTGAATTGAATTGGCACATCTGTAGGTATGATAGGAATCCGTGGTATTAATATATTTTCGCCTTTGATCTTGCCATTTAAAATGCTGGCTTCGATAACGTTTTTCATCAATTTTCGAATGACTAATCGCGTACCGTTGCACAGCCGTGGCGGGTTTAAATTACGAAGCAAGATAATTGGAGATCCAACCTTCAATTTTAAATTATGCGGTGGCATGCCTGGCAAATCCAGTGAGTTCAAAAATTCTGTGGGAAAATTGACAGCTTCGCAAACTGTATCAATAGTTTTGTATGAAACCAAGTTCCCTGGCAACAACTGTTGTATCTTCAAATTTAAATTGTCAACGTCTGCATTTTTTGCTGCTAAAATAGCTCTTTCTGCAAGCCACTCATGATTTATGTACTGTGTGTGTACATCGGGAAATATTTGCTCAATGAGAGTATCTTGCGAATCAGCGATTGTGCAGAAATCGGTCGGTAATTTTACGTATCCAGTTTCATCTGTAGCAACTTTTCCATCACCGATATCTAAGAGTTGTTTTGAGAATGTTTCAGCGGATGGATCTTGAAGCATTTGAAAGCGCATATATACTTTCAGCTGTACTTTTTCAATATTACGCCACAATGGAGATGATTTTAAGCAAGCGTTGATCTCATCAGCGTATGTTGAACGTGGAATGACGGGAAGTGTTTGTCTGAAATCACCAACAGAGTGCCGAAAAATAGTTTATCGTTGTTTTTAATATCTTTCAATGTTCTGTTCAACGCCTCAATTGAATGTTTGTGTGCCATAGTACATTCATCCCAGATGATAATTTTACACTGTTTCAGCACGGTGGCCATGGACGATTGTTTTTTAATGTTACACACTGCGTCAGGGTTATTTTGAATACTTAGTTGCAGCTTAAATACTGAATGAGCTGTTCTGCCTCCATCCAATAAAGTTGCTGCAATGCCCGATGATGCAACGGCCAATGCGATGTCATTATTTGATCGTATTTCAGCAAGAATTAGTGAAATAAGGAAAGTTTTGCCAGTTCCACCCGGTGCATCCAAAAAGAAGAACTCACCTTGTCCTGCTGAAACTGCGAGCAAAATGCGGTCATAAATGGTTCTTTGTTCGTCATTCATTAGTGGGACATTGCGAGTAACAATCGCTGCCATTTCTACAGTGCTGTACTGCAGTTCACGATTCATTTCAGTGTTAATTAAATCAGATGCAGTTCGATTTGGCGAATTCATACCGAAATGGGTGAGTAATAAGTTGGTAATGACAATGCAAGATCCTCAATAGCAATCAATGCTTCATTGTACATAGCGTCACTGAATGTTATCGTTAGATCGTTGCACCGTGTACGATGTTGAAGCAATATATCATCAGTCATTAAATCTTTGTGATTATCCCACAATATCTGTGCTCGTGCTGGGAAACATGTATTCAACACTATAGCGAATAGTAGACGAATTTGTTTGCTGTACAGTTCAATTCAGCTTCAGCAAGCATACACTTCCACTGGTTGTCGTCTTCCAGCAAGCCGAGTGCAAGGCATGCGTCTTTATATGTTGGATACTGTTGCCCATTCACTTTACGTATATCTTGAAATGATAATGAGCCAGTAACATTTATCAACAACAGTCGAAGATAAAAGCACTCCGTGTGTCTAGGATTGACTGTAAATAATCGCCCCAAAGCGTTCGATTTAAACAAATTGAGACATGCATCAACTGGTGAGCCTTGCTTGCGGGGCATCCATTTTTTTGTTTGAGCCCATGTGAAATAGCGTGGTACTTGTGAATAGAGTAATGTTCTTGCAAAGGCACCAAAATCATCCGTACTATTACACAATTCAAAAATGCAGTGAGTGTAGTTTTAGGTGCATTTGTACCACGATCAATCACTGTCTCGTTCGTGAAAAATACACGCTGACCGTTTTTAAGATGGACGGCTAACTGAACAACTGCTGGATCACGTTCATGAATTGGAAAACCGAAGATACGCCAAGCAGCTTCATTGGAGCTGATGTACCGACCAATTTGGTAGAGCGTAATTTCATCGTTTTTATTCATTGGAGGAGCATTTACATTAGTATTTTCTACTCTAAACACAGCCATATCACTGCCTTTATGGACATTCTTGCAAATATATTTGATGCTCTTCACAGAACTGCAAAACTCAACATTAATATGAGCAGTGTATGTCATGCTTAGCAGAGGCGAATACGGCACCACCCAACGATTTAATAAATGATTGTCCGCCATTATCGGGATTTCTCCGGCGATATAGTGGATATCCGTCGGTATTTGTTATCGTATCATTAGTGAAATCTTTAGGGAAATTTTTACTACATTTTCCATATGCCCTGCAAGGCGATGAACGATGAAGAGTACCGCATGGACCATGGATCATGTTTGCTGTAACAATATCAAACAGCACTTGGTCAGTAGACGGATCTGGAATTTCCGCAGAAATGATACTATCGATTTCTTCAGGACGGATTTTGTCGATTAACCGAACCAAAATGTGCGCATGAGGTAATCCTCGCTTTTGCCACTCAATTGAATACAGCCAGCAACGTGTGGGATCGAATACATGTAATTTAGTAATGAAACTTATTAGAGACTTCAACTTTTGTCTGAATACACGTGCTGTAATGTCATGACGATTTATTGCATTTTGGCCAGGCAATAACAAAGATGTAATCTCTGGCCATTTTGGATTACATGTGAACGTGATAAATAAACACGGTCGTCCATATTCGCGCACGTAAGCCATAGCATCCTGTATATATTCTTGAATATGACGTGGACTGCCTACGTACGATGATGGTAAAATGACAGAGTGACCAATTTCGGCGACGTCGGCGTTGTTAATAGCTTCTCGTAAGTGAATGTACTCTTCCGCACGCAGCTTGAGTTGATTATGTCGTAAGAATCATTAATCGGTACGCATAATAATCTTTCGAGCTAACGTTCTTGTTTGTTTCAGCTCCTGTAATAATATATTTATGAATATTAATTTAAATCTCGTTGTTTTCTGCTTACGCAATATCCGTCTTGCCCCTTCCAGAATATTAGCGGATATTGGAGAGCGTCATATGAACGATGTGTATCAGCAATGAACTGAAGATTATTACTTCTTCTACGAATCACAATTTCTCGTGTACCTGTACCTCCAAAATGACTCCAAACGATGACATTTGAAAGCATGAATTGAATGTTCGAATTGACTTCAGGAATACGTTAGCATCTGGATCCTTGCCGATAAGTAAACCGTTCAATGGTTCAGGTGGTGTTTCAATTTCAGGTAGTTGCACTTTTCCTGAAGCGCAACACATCCCAGGTGGCTCATTTTTGAATTTGAAAGCATGACATTGCGGACATTCCTTATCCATAGCACCAATTACCACTTCTGAATGAGCATAATATTCAATATCGGACTCATACTGGAATGCTAGACCCAAAAATGAATCAGATGTAAATGCACGATGTATCTGTTGGCTTTGTTAGTCATTTGTTCTGCGTGTATTAACCGTAAAACGGCGTGATTGTCGATGTTCTAAACGTATAACTTCATTGCGCTCAGCTCGTGTATCTTCTGATTGTTCTTGACGCAATTGCTCCATGCTCACACGTGCATCAGCATTTTGTTGCTGGATTTGTTCTTCGGTTCTTTGGGATCTTTGATCTCTCATACTTCTGGACCTACTTGTATTACGGCTCAAATCAGCCCCTTTGCGTTTTCTTGGCATTGCTCACTGTACAAAACACATAAATAGAATTAATGAAATTACTTAATGATGGAAAACGTTCTAGTTATAATTACGGCCAGGATTATAGCGAAAATAATAGTTTTATGAAAAAAAATTTGAAACAAAAGTTGTAAAAAATTGAATTTTACTAAAAAATTATTTTGTCATAATTATATAAAAAAAGTATACTTACAGCGCAAAAGCCGTTTTTGGTTTATATATTATTAAATTATATATTATATTAATATGAGAGTTACATAAACAATAATGATGGCTGAAAACTGTGTAGGGAGTGAGAGAAGTCTTATTGTGTGAGTGCAACAGGAGACCGGCTTCAGTCTCATCGCTACTCCGTGCTGTTTACTTAGTAGTGACATCGGCATTTCACTCACCAGTAAGGGCGCGTGTAAGTATATGCGTGAAATAGGCATGGAGCGCTATGAACGATAAGGGAATATAAAAATAACAAACGCCAAACAATATTATTTTTAAGTTATTATAGTTTATTTCTTAAAATTACATATCACATATAAATTACGACAGTAACACTAACAAACAACATCAATCTTTTAATGCTATAGCGTGAACAATATTTTTTGTTAGCCCATCTTTAGCGAGCACAAACAAACTGGATGGCTTACCCACTCGAGAGCATGCTACGTACAATTGCCCGTGTGAAAAACATGGTGTACTCAAATCTAAGCCACAAATAGACATCGTTTGGCCTTGGGATTATCGGAAACTGAATTCGTTTGAATTGAATTGGCACATCTGTAGGTATTGGATTCCTATCCGTGGTATTAATATATTTTCACCTTTGATTTTGCCATTAAAAATGCTGGCTTCGATAACGTTTTTCATCAATTTTCGAATGACTAATCGCGTACCGTTGCACAGCCGTGGCGGGTTTAAATTACGAAGCAAGATAATTGGAGATCCAACCTTCAATTTTAAATTATGCGGTGGCATGCCTGGCAAATCCAGTGAGTTCAAAAATTCTGTGGGAAAATTGACAGCTTCGCAAACTGTATCAATAGTTTTGTATGAAACCAAGTTCCCTGGCAACAACTGTTGTATCTTCAAATTTAAATTGTCAACGTCTGCATTTTTTGCTGCTAAAATAGCTCTTTCTGCAAGCCACTCATGATTTATGTACTGTGTGTGTACATCGGGAAATATTTGCTCAATGAGAGTATCTTGCGAATCAGCGATTGTGCAGAAATCGGTCGGTAATTTTACGTATCCAGTTTCATCTGTAGCAACTTTTCCATCACCGATATCTAAGAGTTGTTTTGAGAATGTTTCAGCGGATGGATCTTGAAGCATTTGAACGCGCATATATACTTTCAGCTGTACTTTTTCAATATTACGCCACAATGGAGATGATTTTAAGCAAGCGTTGATCTCATCAGCGTATGTTGAACGTGGAATGACGGGAAGTGTTTGTCTGAAATCACCAACAGAGTGCCGAAAAATAGTTTATCGTTGTTTTTAATATCTTTCAATGTTCTGTTCAACGCCTCAATTGAATGTTTGTGTGCCATAGTACATTCATCCCAGATGATAATTTTACACTGTTTCAGCACGGTGGCCATGGACGATTGTTTTTTAATGTTACACACTGCGTCAGGGTTATTTTGAATATTTAGTGGCAGCTTAAATACTGAATGAGCTGTTCTGCCTCCATCCAATAAAGTTGCTGCAATGCCCGATGATGCAACGGCCAATGCGATGTCATTATTTGATCGTATTTCAGCAAGAATAAGTGAAATAAGGAATGTTTTGCCAGTTCCACCCGGTGCATCCAAAAAGAAGAACTCACCTTGTCCTGCTGAAACTGCGAGCAAAATGCGGTCATAAATGGTTCTTTGTTCGTCATTCATTAGTGGGACATTGCGAGTAACAATCGCTGCCATTTCTACAGTGCTGTACTGCAGTTCACGATTCATTTCAGTGTTAATTAAATCAGATGCAGTTCGATTTGGCGAATTCATACCGAAATGAGTGAGTAATAAGTTGGTAATGACAATGCAAGATCCTCAATAGCAATCAATGCTTCATTGTACATAGCGTCACTGAATGTTATCGTTAGATCGTTGCACCGTGTACGATGTTGATGCAATATATCATCAGTCATTAAATCTTTGTGATTATCCCACAATATCTGTGCTCGTGCTGGGAAACATGTATTCAACACTATAGCGAATAGTAGACGAATTTGTTTGCTGTACAGTTCAATTCAGCATCAGCAAGCATACACTTTCACTGGTTGTCGTCTTCCAGCAAGCCGAGTGCAAGGCATGCGTCTTTATATGTTGGATACTGTTGCCCATTCACTTTACGTATATCTTGAAATGATAATGAGCCAGTAACATTTATCAACAACAGTCGAAGATAAAAGCACTCCGTGTGTCTAGGATTGACTGTAAATAATCGCCCCAAAGCGTTCGATTTAAACAAATTGAGACATGCATCAACTGGTGAGCCTTGCTTGCGGGGCATCCATTTTTTTGTTTGAGCCCATGTGAAAAAGCGTGGTACTTGTGAATAGAGTAATGTTCTTGCAAAGGCACCAAAATCATCCGTACTATTACACAATTCAAAAAATGCAGTGAGTGTAGTTTTAGGTGCATTTGTACCACGATCAATCACTGTCTCGTTCGTGAAAAATACACGCTGACCGTTTTCAAGATGGACGGCTAACTGAACAACTGCTGGATCACGTTCATGAATTGGAAAACCGAAGATACGCCAAGCAGCTTCATTGGAGCTGATGTACCGACCAATTTGGTAGAGCGTAATTTCATCGTTTTTATTCATTGGAGGAGCATTTACATTAGTATTTTCTACTCTAAACACAGCCATATCACTGCCTTTATGGACATTCTTGCAAATATATTTGATGCTCTTCACAGAACTGCAAAACTCAACATTAATATGAGCATTGTATGTCATGCTTAGCAGAGGCGAATACGGCACCACCCAACGATTTAATAAATGATTGTCCGCCATTATCGGGATTTCTCCGGCGATATAGTGGATATCCGTCGGTATTTGTTATCGTATCATTAGTGAAATCTTTAGGGAAATTTTTACTACATTTTCCATATGCCCTGCAAGGCGATGAACGATGAAGAGTACCGCATGGACCATGGATCATGTTTGCTGTAACAATATCAAACAGCACTTGGTCAGTAGGCGGATCTGGAATTTCCGCAGAAATACTACTATCGATTTCTTCAGGACGGATTTTGTCGATTAACCGAACCAAAATGTGCGCATGAGGTAATCCTCGCTTTTGCCACTCAATTGAATACAGCCAGCAACGTGTGGGATCGAATACATGTAATTTAGTAATGAAACTTATTAGAGACTTCAACTTTTGTCTGAATACACGTGCTGTAATGTCATGACGATTTATTGCATTTTGGCCAGGCAATAACAAAGATGTAATCTCTGGCCATTTTGGATTACATGTGAACGTGATAAATAAACACGGTCGTCCATATTCGCGCACGTAAGCCATAGCATCCTGTATATATTCTTGAATATGACGTGGACTGCCTACGTACGATGATGGTAAAATGACAGAGTGACCAATTTCGGCGACGTCGGCGTTGTTAATAGCTTCTCGTAAGTGAATGTACTCTTCCGCACGCAGCTTGAGTTGATTATGTCGTAAGAATCATTAATCGGTACGCATAATAATCTTTCGAGCTAACGTTCTTGTTTGTTTCAGCTCCTGTAATAATATATTTATGAATATTAATTTAAATCTCGTTGTTTTCTGCTTACGCAATATCCGTCTTGCCCCTTCCAGAATATTAGCGGATATTGGAGAGCGTCATATGAACGATGTGTATCAGCAATGAACTGAAGATTATTACTTCTTCTACGAATCACAATTTCTCGTGTACCTGTACCTCCAAAATGACTCCAAACGATGACATTTGAAAGCATGAATTGAATGTTCGAATTGACTTCAGGAATACGTTAGAATCTGGATCCTTGCCGATAAGTAAACCGTTCAATGGTTCAGGTGGTGTTTCAATTTCAGGTAGTTGCACTTTTCCTGAAGCGCAACACATCCCAGGTGGCTCATTTTTGAATTTGAAAGCATGACAATGCGGACATTCCTTATCCATAGCACCAATTACCACTTCTGAATGAGCATAATATTCAATATCGGACTCATACTGGAATGCTAGACGCAAAAATGAATCAGATGTAAATGCACGATGTATCTGTTGGCGTTGTTAGTCATTTGTTCGGCGTGTATTAACCGTAAAACGGCGTGATTGTCGATGTTCTAAACGTATAACTTCATTGCGCTCAGCTCGTGTATTTTCTGATTGTTCTTGACGCAATTGCTCCATGCTCACACGTGCATCAGCATTTTGTTGCTGGATTTGTTCTTCGGTTCTTTGGGATCTTTGATCTCTCATACTTCTGGACCTACTTGTATTACGGCTCAAATCAGCCCCTTTGCGTTTTCTTGGCATTGCTCACTGTACAAAACACATAAATAGAATTAATGAAATTACTTAATGATGGAAAACGTTATAGTTATAATTACGGCCAGGATTATAGCGAAAATAATAGTTTTATGAAAAAAAATTTGAAACAAAAGTTGTAAAAAATTGAATTTTACTAAAAAATTATTTTGTCATAATTATATAAAAAATTATACTTACAGCACAAAAGACGTTTTTGGTTTATATATTATTAAATTATATATATATATATATATATATTATATTAATATGAGAGTTACATAAACAATAATGATGGCTGAAAACTGTGTAGGGAGTGATAGAAGTATTTTTGTGTGAGTGCAACAGGAGACCGGCTTCAGTCTCATCCCTACTCCGTGCTGTTTACTTAGAAGTGACATCGGCATTTCACTCACCAGTAAAGGCGCGTGTAAGTATGTGGTATATGCGTGAAATAGGCATGGAGCGCTATGAACGATAAGGGAATATGAAAATAACAAACGCCAAACAATATTATTTTTAAGTTATTATAGTTTATTTCTTAAAATTACATATCACATATAAATTACGACAGTAACACTAACAAACAACATCAATCTTTTAATGCTATAGCGTGAACAATATTTTTTGTTAGCCCATCTTTAGCGAGCACAAACAAACTGGATGGCTTACCCACTCGAGAGCATGCTACGTACAATTGCCCGTGTGAAAAACATGGTGTACTCAAATCTAAGCCACAAATAGACATCGTTTGGCCTTGGGATTATCGGAAACTGAATTCGTTTGAATTGAATTGGCACATCTGTAGGTATGATAGGAATCCGTGGTATTAATATATTTTCGCCTTTGATCTTGCCATTAAAAATGCTGGCTTCGATAACGTTTTTCATCAATTTTCGAATGACTAATCGCGTACCGTTGCACAGCCGTGGCGGGTTTAAATTACGAAGCAAGATAATTGGAGATCCAACCTTCAATTTTAAATTATGCGGTGGCATGCCTGGCAAATCCAGTGAGTTCAAAAATTCTGTGGGAAAATTGACAGCTTCGCAAACTGTATCAATAGTTTTGTATGAAACCAAGTTCCCTGGCAACAACTGTTGTATCTTCAAATTTAAATTGTCAACGTCTGCATTTTTTGCTGCTAAAATAGCTCTTTCTGCAAGCCACTCATGATTTATGTACTGTGTGTGTACATCGGGAAATATTTGCTCAATGAGAGTATCTTGCGAATCAGCGATTGTGCAGAAATCGGTCGGTAATTTTACGTATCCAGTTTCATCTGTAGCAACTTTTCCATCACCGATATCTAAGAGTTGTTTTGAGAATGTTTCAGCGGATGGATCTTGAAGCATTTGAACGCGCATATATACTTTCAGCTGTACTTTTTCAATATTACGCCACAATGGAGATGATTTTAAGCAAGCGTTGATCTCATCAGCGTATGTTGAACGTGGAATGACGGGAAGTGTTTGTCTGAAATCACCAACAGAGTGCCGAAAAATAGTTTATCGTTGTTTTTAATATCTTTCAATGTTCTGTTCAACGCCTCAATGGAATGTTTGTGTGCCATAGTACATTCATCCCAGATGATAATTTTACACTGTTTCAGCACGGTGGCCATGGACGATTGTTTTTTAATGTTACACACTGCGTCAGGGTTATTTTGAATATTTAGTGGCAGCTTAAATACTGAATGAGCTGTTCTGCCTCCATCCAATAAAGTTGCTGCAATGCCCGATGATGCAACGGCCAATGCGATGTCATTATTTGATCGTATTTCAGCAAGAATAAGTGAAATAAGGAATGTTTTGCCAGTTCCACCCGGTGCATCCAAAAAGAAGAACTCACCTTGTATAGAATAGTAGACGAATTTGTTTGCTGTACAGTTCAATGCAGCTTCAGCAAGCATACACTTCCACTGGTTGTCGTCTTCCAGCAAGCCGAGTGCAAGGCATGCGTCTTTATATGTTGGATACTGTTGCCCATTCACTTTACGTATATCTTGAAATGATAATGGGCCAGTAACATTTATCAACAAGAGTCGAAGATAAAAGCACTCCGTGTGTCTTGGATTGACTGTAAATAATCGCCCCAAAGCGTTCGATTTAAATAAATTGAGACATGCATCAACTGGTGAGCCTTGCTTGCGGGGCATCCATTTTTTTGTTTGAGCCCATGTGAAATAGCGTGGTACTTGTGAATAGAGTAATGTTCTTGCAAAGGCACCAAAATCATCCGTACTATTACACAATTCAAAAATGCAGTGAGTGTAGTTTTAGGTGCATTTGTACCACGATCAATCACTGTCTCGTTCGTGAAAAATACACGCTGACCGTTTTCAAGATGGACGGCTAACTGAACAACTGCTGGATCACGTTCATGAATTGGAAAACCGAAGATACGCCAAGCAGCTTCATTGGAGCTGATGTACCGACCAATTTGGTAGAGCGTAATTTCATCGTTTTTATTCATTGGAGGAGCATTTACATTAGTATTTTCTACTCTAAACACAGCCATATCACTGCCTTTATGGACATTCTTGCAAATATATTTGATGCTCTTCACAGAACTGCAAAACTCAACATTAATATGAGCATTGTATGTCATGCTTAGCAGAGGCGAATACGGCACCACCCAACGATTTAATAAATGATGGTCCGCCATTATCGGGATTTCTCCTGCGATATAGTGGATATCCGTCGGTATTTGTTATCGTATCGTTAGTGAAATCTTTAGGGAAATTTTTACTACATTTTCCATATGCCCTGCAAGGCGATGAACGATGAAGAGTACCGCATGGACCATGGATCATGTTTGCTGTAACAATATCAAACAGCACTTGGTCAGTAGGCGGATCTGGAATTTCCGCAGAAATACTACTATCGATTTCTTCAGGACGGATTTTGTCGATTAACCGAACCAAAATGTGCGCATGAGGTAATCCTCGCTTTTGCCACTCAAGCAACGTGTGGGATCGAATACATGTAATTTAGTAATGAAACTTATTAGAGACTTCAACTTTTGTCTGAATACACGTGCTGTAATGTCATGACGATTTATTGCATTTTGGCCAGGCAATAACAAAGATGTAATCTCTGGCCATTTTGGATTACATGTGAACGTGATAAATAAACACGGTCGTCCATATTCGCGCACGTAAGCCATAGCATCCTGTATATATTCTTGAATATGACGTGGACTGCCTACGTACGATGATGGTAAAATGACAGAGTGACCAATTTCGGCGACGTCGGCGTTGTTAATAGCTTCTCGTAAGTGAATGTACTCTTCCGCACGCAGCTTGAGTTGATTATGTCGTAAGAATCATTAATCGGTACGCATAATAATCTTTCGAGCTAACGTTCTTGTTTGTTTCAGCTCCTGGAATAATATATTTATGAATATTAATTTAAATCTCGTTGTTTTCTGCTTACGCAATATCCGTCTTGCCCCTTCCAGAATATTAGCGGTTATTGGAGAGCGTCATATGAACGATGTGTATCAGCAATGAACTGAAGATTATTACTTCTTCTACGAATCACAATTTCTCGTGTACCTGTACCTCCAAAATGACTCCAAACGATGACATTTGAAAGCATGAATTGAATGTTCGAATTGACTTCAGGAATACGTTAGAATCTGGATCCTTGCCGATAAGTAAACCGTTCAATGGTTCAGGTGGTGTTTCAATTTCAGGTAGTTGCACTTTTCCTGAAGCGCAACACATCCCAGGTGGCTCATTTTTGAATTTGAAAGCATGACAATGCGGACATTCCTTATCCATAGCACCAATTACCACTTCTGAATGAGCATAATATTCAATATCGGACTCATACTGGAATGCTAGACGCAAAAATGAATCAGATGTAAATGCACGATGTATCTGTTGGCGTTGTTAGTCATTTGTTCTGCGTGTATTAACCGTAAAACGGCGTGATTGTCGATGTTCTAAACGTATAACTTCATTGCGCTCAGCTCGTGTATCTTCTGATTGTTCTTGACGCAATTGCTCCATGCTCACACGTGCATCAGCATTTTGTTGCTGGATTTGTTCTTCGGTTCTTTGGGATCTTTGATCTCTCATACTTCTGGACCTACTTGTATTACGGCTCAAATCAGCCCCTTTGCGTTTTCTTGGCATTGCTCACTGTACAAAACACATAAATAGAATTAATGAAATTACTTAATGATGGAAAACGTTATAGTTATAATTACGGCCAGGATTATAGCGAAAATAATAGTTTTATGAAAAAAAATTTGAAACAAAAGTTGTACAAAATTGAATTTTACTAAAAAATTATTTTGTCATAATTATATAAAAAATTATACTTACAGCACAAAAGACGTTTTTGGTTTATATATTATTAAATTATATATATATATATATTATATTAATATGAGAGTTACATAAACAATAATGATGGCTGAAAACTGTGTAGGGAGTGATAGAAGTATTTTTGTGTGAGTGCAACAGGAGACCGGCTTCAGTCTCATCCCTACTCCGTGCTGTTTACTTAGAAGTGACATCGGCATTTCACTCACCAGTAAAGGCGCGTGTAAGTATGTGGTATATGCGTGAAATAGGCATGGAGCGCTATGAACGATAAGGGAATATGAAAATAACAAACGCCAAACAATATTATTTTTAAGTTATTATAGTTTATTTCTTAAAATTACATATCACATATAAATTACTACAGTAACACTAACAAACAACATCAATCTTTTAATGCTATAGCGTGAACAATATTTTTTGTTAGCCCATCTTTAGCGAGCACAAACAAACTGGATGGCTTACCCACTCGAGAGCATGCTACGTACAATTGCCCGTGTGAAAAACATGGTGTACTCAAATCTAAGCCACAAATAGACATCGTTTGGCCTTGGGATTATCGGAAACTGAATTCGTTTGAATTGAATTGGCACATCTGTAGGTATGATAGGAATCCGTGGTATTAATATATTTTCGCCTTTGATCTTGCCATTAAAAATGCTGGCTTCGATAACGTTTTTCATCAATTTTCGAATGACTAATCGCGTACCGTTGCACAGCCGTGGCGGGTTTAAATTACGAAGCAAGATAATTGGAGATCCAACCTTCAATTTTAAATTATGCGGTGGCATGCCTGGCAAATCCAGTGAGTTCAAAAATTCTGTGGGAAAATTGACAGCTTCGCAAACTGTATCAATAGTTTTGTATGAAACCAAGTTCCCTGGCAACAACTGTTGTATCTTCAAATTTAAATTGTCAACGTCTGCATTTTTTGCTGCTAAAATAGCTCTTTCTGCAAGCCACTCATGATTTATGTACTGTGTGTGTACATCGGGAAATATTTGCTCAATGAGAGTATCTTGCGAATCAGCGATTGTGCAGAAATCGGTCGGTAATTTTACGTATCCAGTTTCATCTGTAGCAACTTTTCCATCACCGATATCTAAGAGTTGTTTTGAGAATGTTTCAGCGGATGGATCTTGAAGCATTTGAACGCGCATATATACTTTCAGCTGTACTTTTTTCAATATTACGCCACAATGGAGATGATTTTAAGCAAGCGTTGATCTCATCAGCGTATGTTGAACGTGGAATGACGGGAAGTGTTTGTCTGAAATCACCAACAGAGTGCCGAAAAATAGTTTATCGTTGTTTTTAATATCTTTCAATGTTCTGTTCAACGCCTCAATGGAATGTTTGTGTGCCATAGTACATTCATCCCAGATGATAATTTTACACTGTTTCAGCACGGTGGCCATGGACGATTGTTTTTTAATGTTACACACTGCGTCAGGGTTATTTTGAATACTTAGTGGCAGCTTAAATACTGAATGAGCTGTTCTGCCTCCATCCAATAAAGTTGCTGCAATGCCCGATGATGCAACGGCCAATGCGATGTCATTATTTGATCGTATTTCAGCAAGAATAAGTGAAATAAGGAATGTTTTGCCAGTTCCACCCGGTGCATCCAAAAAGAAGAACTCACCTTGTATAGAATAGTAGACGAATTTGTTTGCTGTACAGTTCAATGCAGCTTCAGCAAGCATACACTTCCACTGGTTGTCGTCTTCCAGCAAGCCGAGTGCAAGCCATGCGTCTTTATATGTTGGATACTGTTGCCCATTCACTTTACGTATATCTTGAAATGATAATGGGCCAGTAACATTTATCAACAACAGTCGAAGATAAAAGCACTCCGTGTGTCTTGGATTGACTGTAAATAATCGCCCCAAAGCGTTCGATTTAAATAAATTGAGACATGCATCAACTGGTGAGCCTTGCTTGCGGGGCATCCATTTTTTTGTTTGAGCCCATGTGAAATAGCGTGGTACTTGTGAATAGAGTAATGTTCTTGCAAAGGCACCAAAATCATCCGTACTATTACACAATTCAAAAATGCAGTGAGTGTAGTTTTAGGTGCATTTGTACCACGATCAATCACTGTCTCGTTCGTGAAAAATACACGCTGACCGTTTTCAAGATGGACGGCTAACTGAACAACTGCTGGATCACGTTCATGAATTGGAAAACCGAAGATACGCCAAGCAGCTTCATTGGAGCTGATGTACCGACCAATTTGGTAGAGCGTAATTTCATCGTTTTTATTCATTGGAGGAGCATTTACATTAGTATTTTCTACTCTAAACACAGCCATATCACTGCCTTTATGGACATTCTTGCAAATATATTTGATGCTCTTCACAGAACTGCAAAACTCAACATTAATATGAGCATTGTATGTCATGCTTAGCAGAGGCGAATACGGCACCACCCAACGATTTAATAAATGATGGTCCGCCATTATCGGGATTTCTCCTGCGATATAGTGGATATCCGTCGGTATTTGTTATCGTATCGTTAGTGAAATCTTTAGGGAAATTTTTACTACATTTTCCATATGCCCTGCAAGGCGATGAACGATGAAGAGTACCGCATGGACCATGGATCATGTTTGCTGTAACAATATCAAACAGCACTTGGTCAGTAGGCGGATCTGGAATTTCCGCAGAAATACTACTATCGATTTCTTCAGGACGGATTTTGTCGATTAACCGAACCAAAATGTGCGCATGAGGTAATCCTCGCTTTTGCCACTCAAGCAACGTGTGGGATCGAATACATGTAATTTAGTAATGAAACTTATTAGAGACTTCAACTTTTGTCTGAATACACGTGCTGTAATGTCATGACGATTTATTGCATTTTGGCCAGGCAATAACAAAGATGTAATCTCTGGCCATTTTGGATTACATGTGAACGTGATAAATAAACACGGTCGTCCATATTCGCGCACGTAAGCCATAGCATCCTGTATATATTCTTGAATATGACGTGGACTGCCTACGTACGATGATGGTAAAATGACAGAGTGACCAATTTCGGCGACGTCGGCGTTGTTAATAGCTTCTCGTAAGTGAATGTACTCTTCCGCACGCAGCTTGAGTTGATTATGTCGTAAGAATCATTAATCGGTACGCATAATAATCTTTCGAGCTAACGTTCTTGTTTGTTTCAGCTCCTGGAATAATATATTTATGAATATTAATTTAAATCTCGTTGTTTTCTGCTTACGCAATATCCGTCTTGCCCCTTCCAGAATATTAGCGGTTATTGGAGAGCGTCATATGAACGATGTGTATCAGCAATGAACTGAAGATTATTACTTCTTCTACGAATCACAATTTCTCGTGTACCTGTACCTCCAAAATGACTCCAAACGATGACATTTGAAAGCATGAATTGAATGTTCGAATTGACTTCAGGAATACGTTAGAATCTAGATCCTTGCCGATAAGTAAACCGTTCAATGGTTCAGGTGGTGTTTCAATTTCAGGTAGTTGCACTTTTCCTGAAGCGCAACACATCCCAGGTGGCTCATTTTTGAATTTGAAAGCATGACAATGCGGACATTCCTTATCCATAGCACCAATTACCACTTCTGAATGAGCATAATATTCAATATCGGACTCATACTGGAATGCTAGACGCAAAAATGAATCAGATGTAAATGCACGATGTATCTGTTGGCGTTGTTAGTCATTTGTTCTGCGTGTATTAACCGTAAAACGGCGTGATTGTCGATGTTCTAAACGTATAACTTCATTGCGCTCAGCTCGTGTATCTTCTGATTGTTCTTGACGCAATTGCTCCATGCTCACACGTGCATCAGCATTTTGTTGCTGGATTTGTTCTTCGGTTCTTTGGGATCTTTGATCTCTCATACTTCTGGACCTACTTGTATTACGGCTCAAATCAGCCCCTTTGCGTTTTCTTGGCATTGCTCACTGTACAAAACACATAAATAGAATTAATGAAATTACTTAATGATGGAAAACGTTATAGTTATAATTACGGCCAGGATTATAGCGAAAATAATAGTTTTATGAAAAAAAATTTGAAACAAAAGTTGTACAAAATTGAATTTTACTAAAAAATTATTTTGTCATAATTATATAAAAAATTATACTTACAGCACAAAAGACGTTTTTGGTTTATATATTATTAAATTATATATATATATATATTATATTAATATGAGAGTTACATAAACAATAATGATGGCTGAAAACTGTGTAGGGAGTGATAGAAGTATTTTTGTGTGAGTGCAACAGGAGACCGGCTTCAGTCTCATCCCTACTCCGTGCTGTTTACTTAGAAGTGACATCGGCATTTCACTCACCAGTAAAGGCGCGTGTAAGTATGTGGTATATGCGTGAAATAGGCATGGAGCGCTATGAACGATAAGGGAATATGAAAATAACAAACGCCAAACAATATTATTTTTAAGTTATTATAGTTTATTTCTTAAAATTACATATCACATATAAATTACTACAGTAACACTAACAAACAACATCAATCTTTTATTGCTATAGCGTGAACAATATTTTTTGTTAGCCCATCTTTAGCGAGCACAAACAAACTGGATGGCTTACCCACTCGAGAGCATGCTACGTACAATTGCCCGTGTGAAAAACATGGTGTACTCAAATCTAAGCCACAAATAGACATCGTTTGGCCTTGGGATTATCGGAAACTGAATTCGTTTGAATTGAATTGGCACATCTGTAGGTATGATAGGAATCCGTGGTATTAATATATTTTCGCCTTTGATCTTGCCATTAAAAATGCTGGCTTCGATAACGTTTTTCATCAATTTTCGAATGACTAATCGCGTACCGTTGCACAGCCGTGGCGGGTTTAAATTACGAAGCAAGATAATTGGAGATCCAACCTTCAATTTTAAATTATGCGGTGGCATGCCTGGCAAATCCAGTGAGTTCAAAAATTCTGTGGGAAAATTGACAGCTTCGCAAACTGTATCAATAGTTTTGTATGAAACCAAGTTTCCTGGCAACAACTGTTGTATCTTCAAATTTAAATTGTCAACGTCTGCATTTTTTGCTGCTTTCTGCAAGCCACTCATGATTTATGTACTGTGTGTGTACATCGGGAAATATTTGCTCAATGAGAGTATCTTGCGAATCAGCGATTGTGCAGAAATCGGTCGGTAATTTTACGTATCCAGTTTCATCTGTAGCAACTTTTCCATCACCGATATCTAAGAGTTGTTTTGAGAATGTTTCAGCGGATGGATCTTGAAGCATTTGAACGCGCATATATACTTTCAGCTGTACTTTTTTCAATATTACGCCACAATGGAGATGATTTTAAGCAAGCGTTGATCTCATCAGCGTATGTTGAACGTGGAATGACGGGAAGTGTTTGTCTGAAATCACCAACAGAGTGCCGAAAAATAGTTTATCGTTGTTTTTAATATCTTTCAATGTTCTGTTCAACGCCTCAATGGAATGTTTGTGTGCCATAGTACATTCATCCCAGATGATAATTTTACACTGTTTCAGCACGGTGGCCATGGACGATTGTTTTTTAATGTTACACACTGCGTCAGGGTTATTTTGAATACTTAGTGGCAGCTTAAATACTGAATGAGCTGTTCTGCCTCCATCCAATAAAGTTGCTGCAATGCCCGATGATGCAACGGCCAATGCGATGTCATTATTTGATCGTATTTCAGCAAGAATAAGTGAAATAAGGAATGTTTTGCCAGTTCCACCCGGTGCATCCAAAAAGAAGAACTCACCTTGTATAGAATAGTAGACGAATTTGTTTGCTGTACAGTTCAATGCAGCTTCAGCAAGCATACACTTCCACTGGTTGTCGTCTTCCAGCAAGCCGAGTGCAAGCCATGCGTCTTTATATGTTGGATACTGTTGCCCATTCACTTTACGTATATCTTGAAATGATAATGGGCCAGTAACATTTATCAACAACAGTCGAAGATAAAAGCACTCCGTGTGTCTTGGATTGACTGTAAATAATCGCCCCAAAGCGTTCGATTTAAATAAATTGAGACATGCATCAACTGGTGAGCCTTGCTTGCGGGGCATCCATTTTTTTGTTTGAGCCCATGTGAAATAGCGTGGTACTTGTGAATAGAGTAATGTTCTTGCAAAGGCACCAAAATCATCCGTACTATTACACAATTCAAAAATGCAGTGAGTGTAGTTTTAGGTGCATTTGTACCACGATCAATCACTGTCTCGTTCGTGAAAAATACACGCTGACCGTTTTCAAGATGGACGGCTAACTGAACAACTGCTGGATCACGTTCATGAATTGGAAAACCGAAGATACGCCAAGCAGCTTCATTGGAGCTGATGTACCGACCAATTTGGTAGAGCGTAATTTCATCGTTTTTATTCATTGGAGGAGCATTTACATTAGTATTTTCTACTCTAAACACAGCCATATCACTGCCTTTATGGACATTCTTGCAAATATATTTGATGCTCTTCACAGAACTGCAAAACTCAACATTAATATGAGCATTGTATGTCATGCTTAGCAGAGGCGAATACGGCACCACCCAACGATTTAATAAATGATGGTCCGCCATTATCGGGATTTCTCCGGCGATATAGTGGATATCCGTCGGTATTTGTTATCGTATCATTAGTGAAATCTTTAGGGACATTTTTACTACATTTTCCATATGCCCTGCAAGGCGATGAACGATGAAGAGTACCGCATGGACCATGGATCATGTTTGCTGTAACAATACCAAACAGCACTTGGTCAGTAGACGGATCTGGAATTTCCGCAGAAATACTACTATCGATTTCTTCAGGACGGATTTTGTCGATTAACCGAACCAAAATGTGCGCATGAGGTAATCCTCGCTTTTGCCACTCAATTGAATACAGCCAGCAACGTGTGGGATCGAATACATGTAATTTAGTAATGAAACTTATTAGAGACTTCAACTTTTGTCTGAATACACGTGCTGTAATGTCATGACGATTTATTGCATTTTGGCCAGGCAATAACAAAGATGTAATCTCTGGCCATTTTGGATTACATGTGAACGTGATAAATAAACACGGTCGTCCATATTCGCGCACGTAAGCCATATCATCCTGTATATATTCTTGAATATGACGTGGACTGCCTACGTACGATGATGGTAAAATGACAGAGTGACCAATTTCGGCGACGTCGGCGTTGTTAATAGCTTCTCGTAAGTGAATGTACTCTTCCGCACGCAGCTTGAGTTGATTATGTCGTAAGAATCATTAATCGGTACGCATAATAATCTTTCGAGCTAACGTTCTTGTTTGTTTCAGCTCCTGTAATAATATATTTATGAATATTAATTTAAATCTCGTTGTTTTCTGCTTACGCAATATCCGTCTTGCCCCTTCCAGAATATTAGCGGATATTGGAGAGCGTCATATGAACGATGTGTATCAGCAATGAACTGAAGATTATTACTTCTTCTACGAATCACAATTTCTCGTGTACCTGTACCTCCAAAATGACTCCAAACGATGACATTTGAAAGCATGAATTGAATGTTCGAATTGACTTCAGGAATACGTTAGAATCTGGATCCTTGCCGATAAGTAAACCGTTCAATGGTTCAGGTGGTGTTTCAATTTCAGGTAGTTGCACTTTTCCTGAAGCGCAACACATCCCAGGTGGCTCATTTTTGAATTTGAAAGCATGACAATGCGGACATTCCTTATCCATAGCACCAATTACCACTTCTGAATGAGCATAATATTCAATATCGGATTCATACTGGAATGCTAGACTCAAAAATGAATCAGATGCAAATGCACGATGTGTCTGTTGGCGTTGTTGGTCATTTGTTCTGCGTGTATTAACCGTAAAACGACGTGATTGTCGATGTTCTAAACGTATAACTTCATTGCGCTCAGCTCGTGTATCTTCTGATTGTTCTTGACGCAATTGCTCCATGCTCACACGTGCATCAGCATTTTGTTGCTGGATTTGTTCTTCGGTTCTTTGGGATCTTTGATCTCTCATACTTCTGGACCTACTTGTATTACGGCTCAAATCAGCCCCTTTGCGTTTTCTTGGCATTGCTCACTGTACAAAACACATAAATAGAATTAATGAAATTACTTAATGATGGAAAACGTTATAGTTATAATTACGGCCAGGATTATAGCGAAAATAATAGTTTTATGAAAAAAAATTTGAAACAAAAGTTGTAAAAAATTGAATTTTACTAAAAAATTATTTTGTCATAATTATATAAAAAATTATACTTACAGCACAAAAGACGTTTTTGGTTTATATATTATTAAATTATATATATATATATATTATATTAATATGAGAGTTACATAAACAATAATGATGGCTGAAAACTGTGTAGGGAGTGATAGAAGTCTTATTGTGTGAGTGCAACAGGAGACCGGCTTCAGTCTCATCCCTACTCCGTGCTGTTTACTTAGAAGTGACATCGGCATTTCACTCACCAGTAAAGGCGCGTGTAAGTATGTAGTATATGCGTGAAATAGGCATGGAGCGCTATGAACGATAAGGGAATATGAAAATAACAAACGCCAAACAATATTATTTTTAAGTTATTATAGTTTATTTCTTAAAATTACATATCACATATAAATTACGACAGTAACACTAACAAACAACATCAATCTTTTAATGCTATAGCGTGAATAATATTTTTTGGTAGCCCATCTTTAGCGAGCACAAACAAACTGGATGGCACCACTCAACGATTTAATAAATGATGGTCCGCCATTATCGGGATTTCTCCGGCGATATAGTGGATATCCGTCGGTATTTGTTATCGTATCATTAGTGAAATCTTTAGGGACATTTTTACTACATTTTCCATATGCCCTGCAAGGCGATGAACGATGAAGAGTACCGCATGGACCATGGATCATGTTTGCTGTAACAATACCAAACAGCACTTGGTCAGTAGACGGATCTGGAATTTCCGCAGAAATACTACTATCGATTTCTTCAGGACGGATTTTGTCGATTAACCGAACCAAAATGTGCGCATGAGGTAATCCTCGCTTTTGCCACTCAATTGAATACAGCCAGCAACGTGTGGGATCGAATACATGTAATTTAGTAATGAAACTTATTAGAGACTTCAACTTTTGTCTGAATACACGTGCTGTAATGTCATGACGATTTATTGCATTTTGGCCAGGCAATAACAAAGATGTAATCTCTGGCCATTTTGGATTACATGTGAACGTGATAAATAAACACGGTCGTCCATATTCGCGCACGTAAGCCATATCATCCTGTATATATTCTTGAATATGACGTGGACTGCCTACGTACGATGATGGTAAAATGACAGAGTGACCAATTTCGGCGACGTCGGCGTTGTTAATAGCTTCTCGTAAGTGAATGTACTCTTCCGCACGCAGCTTGAGTTGATTATGTCGTAAGAATCATTAATCGGTACGCATAATAATCTTTCGAGCTAACGTTCTTGTTTGTTTCAGCTCCTGTAATAATATATTTATGAATATTAATTTAAATCTCGTTGTTTTCTGCTTACGCAATATCCGTCTTGCCCCTTCCAGAATATTAGCGGATATTGGAGAGCGTCATATGAACGATGTGTATCAGCAATGAACTGAAGATTATTACTTCTTCTACGAATCACAATTTCTCGTGTACCTGTACCTCCAAAATGACTCCAAACGATGACATTTGAAAGCATGAATTGAATGTTCGAATTGACTTCAGGAATACGTTAGAATCTGGATCCTTGCCGATAAGTAAACCGTTCAATGGTTCAGGTGGTGTTTCAATTTCAGGTAGTTGCACTTTTCCTGAAGCGCAACACATCCCAGGTGGCTCATTTTTGAATTTGAAAGCATGACAATGCGGACATTCCTTATCCATAGCACCAATTACCACTTCTGAATGAGCATAATATTCAATATCGGATTCATACTGGAATGCTAGACTCAAAAATGAATCAGATGCAAATGCACGATGTGTCTGTTGGCGTTGTTGGTCATTTGTTCTGCGTGTATTAACCGTAAAACGACGTGATTGTCGATGTTCTAAACGTATAACTTCATTGCGCTCAGCTCGTGTATCTTCTGATTGTTCTTGACGCAATTGCTCCATGCTCACACGTGCATCAGCATTTTGTTGCTGGATTTGTTCTTCGGTTCTTTGGGATCTTTGATCTCTCATACTTCTGGACCTACTTGTATTACGGCTCAAATCAGCCCCTTTGCGTTTTCTTGGCATTGCTCACTGTACAAAACACATAAATAGAATTAATGAAATTACTTAATGATGGAAAACGTTATAGTTATAATTACGGCCAGGATTATAGCGAAAATAATAGTTTTATGAAAAAAAATTTGAAACAAAAGTTGTAAAAAATTGAATTTTACTAAAAAATTATTTTGTCATAATTATATAAAAAATTATACTTACAGCACAAAAGACGTTTTTGGTTTATATATTATTAAATTATATATATATATATATTATATTAATATGAGAGTTACATAAACAATAATGATGGCTGAAAACTGTGTAGGGAGTGATAGAAGTCTTATTGTGTGAGTGCAACAGGAGACCGGCTTCAGTCTCATCCCTACTCCGTGCTGTTTACTTAGAAGTGACATCGGCATTTCACTCACCAGTAAAGGCGCGTGTAAGTATGTAGTATATGCGTGAAATAGGCATGGAGCGCTATGAACGATAAGGGAATATGAAAATAACAAACGCCAAACAATATTATTTTTAAGTTATTATAGTTTATTTCTTAAAATTACATATCACATATAAATTACGACAGTAACACTAACAAACAACATCAATCTTTTAATGCTATAGCGTGAATAATATTTTTTGGTAGCCCATCTTTAGCGAGCACAAACAAACTGGATGGCTTACCCACTCGAGAGCATGCTACGTACAATTGCCCGTGTGAAAAACATGGTGTACTCAAATCTAAGCCACAAATAGACATCATTTGGCCTTGGGATTATCGGAAACTGAATTCGTTTGAATTGAATTGGCACATCTGTAGGTATGATAGGAATCCGTGGTATTAATATATTTTCACCTTTGATCTTGCCATTAAAAATGCTGGCTTCGATAACGTTTTCATCAATTTTCGAATGACTAATCGCGTACCGTTGCACAGCCGTGGCGGGTTTAAATTACGAAGCAAGATAATTGGAGATCCAACCTTCAATTTTAAATTATGCGGTGGCATGCTTGGCAAATCCAGTGAGTTCAAAAATTCTGTGGGAAAATTGACAGCTTCACTGGCATCGCAAACTGTATCAATAGTTTTGTATGATACCAAGTTCCCTGGCAACAACTGTTGTATCTTCAAATTTAAATTGTCAACGTCTGCATTTTTTGCTGCTAAAATAGCTCTTTCTGCAAGCCACTCATGATTTATGTACTGTGTGTGTACATCGGGAAATATTTGCTCAATGAGAGTATCTTGCGAATCAGCGATTGTGCAGAAATCGGTCGGTAATTTTACGTATCCAGTTTCATCTGTAGCAACTTTTCCATCACCGATATCTAAGAGTTGTTTTGAGAATGTTTCAGCGGATGGATCTTGAAGCATTTGAACGCGCATATTTACTTTCAGCAGTACTTTTTCAACATTACGCCACAATGGAGATGATTTTAAGCAAGCGTTGATCTCATCAGCGTATGTTGAACGTGACGGGAAGTGTTTGTCTGAAATCACCAACAGAGTGCCGAAAAATAGTTTATCGTTGTTTTTAATATCTTTCAATGTTCTGTTCAACGCCTCAATTGAATGTTTGTGTGCCATAGTACATTCATCCCAGATGATAATTTTACACTGTTTCAGCACGGTGGCCATGGACGATTGTTTTTTAATGTTACACACTGCGTCAGGGTTATTTTGATTATTTAGTGGCAGCTTAAATACTGAATGAGCTGTTCTGCCTCCATCCAATAAAGTTGCTGCAATGCCCGATGATGCAACGGCCAATACGATGTCATTATTTGATCGTATTTCAGCAAGAATAAGTGAAATAAGGAATGTTTTGCCAGTTCCACCCGGTGCATCCAAAAAGAAGAACTCACCTTGTCCTGCTGAAACTGCGAGCAAAATGCGGTCATAAATGGTTCTTTGTTCGTCATTCATTAGTGGGACGTTGCGAGTAACAATCGCTGCCATTTCTACAGTGCTGTACTGCAGTTCACGATTCATTTCAGTGTTAATTAAATCAGATGCAGTTCGATTTGGCGAATTCATACCGA
This sequence comes from Eristalis pertinax, assembly GCA_907269125.1. Lineage (NCBI taxonomy): Eukaryota > Metazoa > Arthropoda > Insecta > Diptera > Syrphidae > Eristalis > Eristalis pertinax. Next base: position 87,131,375 of record OU026145.1, read on the forward strand.
AATGAGTGAGTGATAAGTTGGTAATGACAATGCAAGATCCACAATAGCAATCAATGCTTCATTGTACATTGCGTCACTGAATGTTATCGTTAGATCGTTGCACCGTGTACGATGTTGATGCGTTATATCATCAGTCATTGAATCTCTGGGAAACATGTATTCAACACTATAGCGAATAGTAGACGAATTTGTTTCCTGTACAGTTCAATGCAGCTTCAGCAAGCATACACTTCCACTGGTTGTCGTCTTCCAGCAAGCCGAGTGCAAGGCATGCGTCTTTATATGTTGGATACTGTTGCCCATTCACTTTACGTATATCTCGCTCTTCATGATTGTCCGCCATTATCGGGATTTCTCCTGCGATATAGTGGATATCCGTCGGTATTTGTTATCGTATCATTAGTGAAATCTTTAGGGAAATTTTTACTACATTTTCCATATGCCCTGCAAGGCGATGAACGATGAAGAGTACCGCATGGACCATGGATCATGTTTGCTGTAACAATATCAAACAGCACTTGGTCTTACCCACTCGAGAGCATGCTACGTACAATTGCCCGTGTGAAAAACATGGTGTACTCAAATCTAAGCCACAAATAGACATCATTTGGCCTTGGGATTATCGGAAACTGAATTCGTTTGAATTGAATTGGCACATCTGTAGGTATGATAGGAATCCGTGGTATTAATATATTTTCACCTTTGATCTTGCCATTAAAAATGCTGGCTTCGATAACGTTTTCATCAATTTTCGAATGACTAATCGCGTACCGTTGCACAGCCGTGGCGGGTTTAAATTACGAAGCAAGATAATTGGAGATCCAACCTTCAATTTTAAATTATGCGGTGGCATGCTTGGCAAATCCAGTGAGTTCAAAAATTCTGTGGGAAAATTGACAGCTTCACTGGCATCGCAAACTGTATAAATAGTTTTGTATGATACCAAGTTCCCTGGCAACAACTGTTGTATCTTCAAATTTAAATTGTCAACGTCTGCATTTTTTGCTGCTAAAATAGCTCTTTCTGCAAGCCACTCATGATTTATGTACTGTGTGTGTACATCGGGAAATATTTGCTCAATGAGAGTATCTTGCGAATCAGCGATTGTGCAGAAATCGGTCGGTAATTTTACGTATCCAGTTTCATCTGTAGCAACTTTTCCATCACCGATATCTAAGAGTTGTTTTGAGAATGTTTCAGCGGATGGATCTTGAAGCATTTGAACGCGCATATTTACTTTCAGCAGTACTTTTTCAACATTACGCCACAATGGAGATGATTTTAAGCAAGCGTTGATCTCATCAGCGTATGTTGAACGTGACGGGAAGTGTTTGTCTGAAATCACCAACAGAGTGCCGAAAAATAGTTTATCGTTGTTTTTAATATCTTTCAATGTTCTGTTCAACGCCTCAATTGAATGTTTGTGTGCCATAGTACATTCATCCCAGATGATAATTTTACACTGTTTCAGCACGGTGGCCATGGACGATTGTTTTTTAATGTTACACACTGCGTCAGGGTTATTTTGAATATTTAGTGGCAGCTTAAATACTGAATGAGCTGTTCTGCCTCCATCCAATAAAGTTGCTGCAATGCCCGATGATGCAACGGCCAATACGATGTCATTATTTGATCGTATTTCAGCAAGAATAAGTGAAATAAGGAATGTTTTGCCAGTTCCACCCGGTGCATCCAAAAAGAAGAACTCACCTTGTCCTGCTGAAACTGCGAGCAAAATGCGGTCATAAATGGTTCTTTGTTCGTCATTCATTAGTGGGACGTTGCGAGTAACAATCGCTGCCATTTCTACAGTGCTGTACTGCAGTTCACGATTCATTTCAGTGTTAATTAAATCAGATGCAGTTCGATTTGGCGAATTCATACCGAAATGAGTGAGTGATAAGTTGGTAATGACAATGCAAGATCCACAATAGCAATCAATGCTTCATTGTACATTGCGTCACTGAATGTTATCGTTAGATCGTTGCACCGTGTACGATGTTGATGCGTTATATCATCAGTCATTGAATCTCTGGGAAACATGTATTCAACACTATAGCGAATAGTAGACGAATTTGTTTCCTGTACAGTTCAATGCAGCTTCAGCAAGCATACACTTCCACTGGTTGTCGTCTTCCAGCAAGCCGAGTGCAAGGCATGCGTCTTTATATGTTGGATACTGTTGCCCATTCACTTTACGTATATCTCGCTCTTCATGATTGTCCGCCATTATCGGGATTTCTCCTGCGATATAGTGGATATCCGTCGGTATTTGTTATCGTATCATTAGTGAAATCTTTAGGGAAATTTTTACTACATTTTCCATATGCCCTGCAAGGCGATGAACGATGAAGAGTACCGCATGGACCATGGATCATGTTTGCTGTAACAATATCAAACAGCACTTGGTCAGTAGACGGATCTGGAATTTCCGCAGAAATACTACTATCGATTTCTTCAGGACGGATTTTGTCGATTAACCGAACCAAAATGTGCGCATGAGGTAATCCTCGCTTTTGCCACTCAATTGAATACAGCCAGCAACGTGTGGGATCGAATACATGTAATTTAGTAATGAAACTTATTAGAGACCTCAACTTTTGTCTGAATACACGTGCTGTAATGTCATGACGATTTATTGCATTTTGGCCAGGCAATAACAAAGATGTAATCTCTGGCCATTTTGGATTACATGTGAACGTGCTAAATAAACACGGTCGTCCATATTCGCGCACGTAAGCCATATCATCCTGTATATATTCTTGAATATGACGTGGACTGCCTACGTACGATGATGGTAAAATGACAGAGTGACCAATTTCGGCGACGTCGGCGTTGTTAATAGCTTCTCGTAAGTGAATGTACTCTTCCGCACGCAGCTTGAGTTGATTATGTCGTAAGAATCATTAATCGGTACGCATAATAATCTTTCGAGCTAAGGTTCTTGTTTGTTTCAGCTCCTGTAATAATATATTTATGAATATTAATTTAAATCTCGTTGTTTTCTGCTTACGCAATATCCGTCTTGCCCCTTCCAGAATATTAGCGGATATTGGAGAGCGTCATATGAACGATGTGTATCAGCAATGAACTGAAGATTATTACTTCTTCTACGAATCACAATTTCTCGTGTACCTGTACCTCCAAAATGACTCCAAACGATGACATTTGAAAGCATGAATTGAATGTTCGAATTGACTTCAGGAATACGTTAGAAACTGGATCCTTGCCGATAAGTAAACCGTTCAATGGTTCAGGTGGTGTTTCAATTTCAGGTAGTTGCACTTTTCCTGAAGCGCAACACATCCCAGGTGGCTCATTTTTGAATTTGAAAGCATGACAATGCGGACATTCCTTATCCATAGCACCAATTACCACTTCTGAATGAGCATAATATTCAATATCGGACTCATACTGGAATGCTAGACGCAAAAATGAATCAGATGTAAATGCACGATGTATCTGTTGGCGTTGTTGGTCATTTGTTCTGCGTGTATTAACCGTAAAACGGCGTGATTGTCGATGTTCTAAACGTATAACTTCATTGCGCTCAGTTCGTGTATCTTCTGATTGTTATTGACGCAATTGCTCCATGCTCACACGTGCATCAGCATTTTGTTGCTGGATTTGTTCTTCGGTTCTTTGGGATCTTTGATCTCTCATACTTCTGGACCTACTTGTATTACGGCTCAAATCAGCCCCTTTGCGTTTTCTTGGCATTGCTCACTGTACAAAACACATAAATAGAATTAATGAAATTACTTAATGATGGAAAACGTTATAGTTATAATTACGGCCAGGATTATAGCGAAAATAATAGTTTTATGAAAAAAATTTTGAAACAAAAGTTGTAAAAAATTGAATTTTACTAAAAAATTATTTTGTCATAATTATATAAAAAAATTATACTTACAGCACAAAAGCCGTTTTTGGTTTATATATTATTAAATTATATATATATATATATTATATTAATATGAGAGTTACATAAACAATAATGATGGCTGAAAACTGTGTAGGGAGTCATAGAAGTATTTTTGTGTGAGTGCAACAGGAGACCGGCTTCAGTCTCATCCCTACTCCGTGCTGTTTACTAAGAAGTGACATCGGCATTTCACTCACCAGTAAAGGCGCGTGTAAGTATGTAGTATATGTGTGAAATAGGCATGGAGCGCTATGAACGATAAGGGAATATGAAAATAACAAACGCCAAACAATATTATTTTTAAGTTATTATAGTTTATTTCTTAAAATTACATATCACATATAAATTACGACAGTAACACTAACAAACAACATCAATCTTTTAATGCTATAGCGTGAACAATATTTTTTGTTAGCCCATCTTTAGCGAGCACAAACAAACTGGATGGCTTACCCACTCGAGAGCATGCTACGTACAATTGCCCGTGTGAAAAACATGGTGTACTCAAATCTAAGCCACAAATAGACATCGTTTGGCCTTGGGATTATCGGAAACTGAATTCGTTTGAATTGAATTGGCACATCTGTAGGTATGATAGGAATCCGTGGTATTAATATATTTTCACCTTTGATCTTGCCATTAAAAATGCTGGCTTCGATAACGTTTTTCATCAATTTTCGAATGACTAATCGCGTACCGTTGCACAGCCGTGGCGGGTTTAAATTACGAAGCAAGATAATTGGAGATCCAACCTTCAATTTTAAATTATGCGGTGGCATGCTTGGCAAATCCAGTGAGTTCAAAAATTCTGTGGGAAAATTGACAGCTTCACTGGCATCGCAAACTGTATCAATAGTTTTGTATGATACCAAGTTCCCTGGCAACAACTGTTGTATCTTCAAATTTAAATTGTCAACGTCTGCATTTTTTGCTGCTAAAATAGCTCTTTCTGCAAGCCACTCATGATTTATGTACTGTGTGTGTACATCGGGAAATATTTGCTCAATGAGAGTATCTTGCGAATCAGCGATTGTGCAGAAATCGGTCGGTAATTTTACGTATCCAGTTTCATCTGTAGCAACTTTTCCATCACCGATATCTAAGAGTTGTTTTGAGAATGTTTCAGCGGATGGATCTTGAAGCATTTGAACGCGCATATTTACTTTCAGCTGTACTTTTTCAACATTACGCCACAATGGAGATGATTTTAAGCAAGCGTTGATCTCATCAGCGTATGTTGAACGTGACGGGAAGTGTTTGTCTGAAATCACCAACAGAGTGCCGAAAAATAGTTTATCGTTGTTTTTAATATCTTTCAATGTTCTGTTCAACGCCTCAATTGAATGTTTGTGTGCCATAGTACATTCATCCCAGATGATAATTTTACACTGTTTCAGCACGGTGGCCATGGACGATTGTTTTTTAATGTTACACACTGCGTCAGGGTTATTTTGAATATTTAGTGGCAGCTTAAATACTGAATGAGCTGTTCTGCCTCCATCCAATAAAGTTGCTGCAATGCCCGATGATGCAACGGCCAATACGATGTCATTATTTGATCGTATTTCAGCAAGAATAAGTGAAATAAGGAATGTTTTGCCAGTTCCACCCGGTGCATCCAAAAAGAAGAACTCACCTTGTCCTGCTGAAACTGCGAGCAAAATGCGGTCATAAATGGTTCTTTGTTCGTCATTCATTAGTGGGACGTTGCGAGTAACAATCGCTGCCATTTCTACAGTGCTGTACTGCAGTTCACGATTCATTTCAGTGTTAATTAAATCAGATGCAGTTCGATTTGGCGAATTCATACCGAAATGAGTGAGTGATAAGTTGGTAATGACAATGCAAGATCCACAATAGCAATCAATGCTTCATTGTACATAGCGTCACTGAATATTATCGTTAGATCGTTGCACCGTGTACGATGTTGATGCGATATATCATCCGTCATTGAATCTCTGGGAAACATGTATTCAACACTATAGCGAATAGTAGACGAATTTTTTTCCTGTACAGTTCAATGCAGCTTCAGCAAGCATACACTTCCACTGGTTGTCGTCTTCCAGCAAGCCGAGTGCAAGGCATGCGTCTTTATATGTTGGATACTGTTGCCCATTCACTTTACGTATATCTCGCTCTTCATGATTGTCCGCCATTATCGGGATTTCTCCTGCGATATAGTGGATATCCGTCGGTATTTGTTATCGTATCATTAGTGAAATCTTTAGGGAAATTTTTACTACATTTTCCATATGCCCTGCAAGGCGATGAACGATGAAGAGTACCGCATGGACCATGGATCATGTTTGCTGTAACAATATCAAACAGCACTTGGTCAGTAGACGGATCTGGAATTTCCGCAGAAATACTACTATCGATTTCTTCAGGACGGATTTTGTCGATTAACCGAACCAAAATGTGCGCATGAGGTAATCCTCGCTTTTGCCACTCAATTGAATACAGCCGTATACATGTAATTTAGTAATGAAACTTATTAGAGACTTCAACTTTTGTCTGAATACACGTGCTGTAATGTCATGACGATTTATTGCATTTTGGCCAGGCAATAACAAAGATGTAATCTCTGGCCATTTTGGATTACATGTGAACGTGATAAATAAACACGGTCGTCCATATTCGCGCACGTAAGCCATATCATCCTGTATATATTCTTGAATATGACGTGGACTGCCTACGTACGATGATGGTAAAATGACAGAGTGACCAATTTCGGCGACGTCGGCGTTGTTAATAGCTTCTCGTAAGTGAATGTACTCTTCCGCACGCAGCTTGAGTTGATTATGTCGTAAGAATCATTAATCGGTACGCATAATAATCTTTCGAGCTAACGTTCTTGTTTGTTTCAGCTCCTGTAATAATATATTTATGAATATTAATTTAAATCTCGTTGTTTTCTGCTTACGCAATATCCGTCTTGCCCCTTCCAGAATATTAGCGGATATTGGAGAGCGTCATATGAACGATGTGTATCAGCAATGAACTGAAGATTATTACTTCTTCTACGAATCACAATTTCTCGTGTACCTGTACCTCCAAAATGACTCCAAACGATGACATTTGAAAGCATGAATTGAATGTTCGAATTGACTTCAGGAATACGTTAGAAACTGGATCCTTGCCGATAAGTAAACCGTTCAATGGTTCAGGTGGTGTTTCAATTTCAGGTAGTTGCACTTTTCCTGAAGCGCAACACATCCCAGGTGGCTCATTTTTGAATTTGAAAGCATGACAATGCGGACATTCCTTATCCATAGCACCAATTACCACTTCTGAATGAGCATAATATTCAATATCGGACTCATACTGGAATGCTAGACGCAAAAATGAATCAGATGTAAATGCACGATGTATCTGTTGGCGTTGTTGGTCATTTGTTCTGCGTGTATTAACCGTAAAACGGCGTGATTGTCGATGTTCTAAACGTATAACTTCATTGCGCTCAGCTCGTGTATCTTCTGATTGTTCTTGACGCAATTGCTCCATGCTCACACGTGCATCAGCATTTTTTTGCTGGATTTGTTCTTCGGTTCTTTGGGATCTTTGATCTCTCATACTTCTGGACCTACTTGTATTACGGCTCAAATCAGCCCCTTTGCGTTTTCTTGGCATTGCTCACTGTACAAAACACATAAATAGAATTAATGAAATTACTTAATGATGGAAAACGTTATAGTTATAATTACGGCCAGGATTATAGCGAAAATAATAGTTTTATGAAAAAAATTTTGAAACAAAGTTGTAAAAAATTGAATTTTACTAAAAAATTATTTTGTCATAATTATATAAAAAAATTATACTTACAGCACAAAAGCCGTTTTTGGTTTATATATTATTAAATTATATATATATATATATATTATATTAATATGAGAGTTACATAAACAATAATGATGGCTGAAAACTGTGTAGGGAGTGATAGAAGTATTTTTGTGTGAGTGCAACAGGAGACCGGCTTCAGTCTCATCCCTACTCCGTGCTGTTTACTTAGAAGTGACATCGGCATTTCACTCACCAGTAAAGGCGCGTGTAAGTATGTAGTATATGCGTGAAATAGGCATGGAGCGCTATGAACGATAAGGGAATATGAAAATAACAAACGCCAAACAATATTATTTTTAAGTTATTATAGTTTATTTCTTAAAATTACATATCACATATAAATTACGACAGTAACACTAACAAACAACATCAATCTTTTAATGCTATAGCGTGAACAATATTTTTTGTTAGCCCATCTTTAGCGAGCACAAACAAACTGGATGGCTTACCCACTCGAGAGCATGCTACGTACAATTGCCCGTGTGAAAAACATGGTGTACTCAAATCTAAGCCACAAATAGACATCGTTTGGCCTTGGGATTATCGGAAACTGAATTCGTTTGAATTGAATTGGCACATCTGTAGGTATGATAGGAATCCGTAATATTAATATATTTTCACCTTTGATCTTGCCATTAAAAATGCTGGCTTCGATAACGTTTTTCATCAATTTTCGAATGACTAATCGCGTACCGTTGCACAGCCGTGGCGGGTTTAAATTACGAAGCAAGATAATTGGAGATCCAACCTTCAATTTTAAATTATGCGGTGGCATGCCTGGCAAATCCAGTGAGTTCAAAAATTCTGTGAGAAAATTGACAGCTTCGCTGGCATCGCAGTTTTGTATGATACCAAGTTCCCTGGCAACAACTGTTGTATCTTCAAATTTAAATTGTCAACGTCTGCATTTTTTGCTGCTTAAATAACTCTTTCTGCAAGCCACTCATGATTTATGTACTGTGTGTGTATATCGGGAAATATTTGCTCAATGAGAGTATCTTGCGAATCAGCGATTGTGCAGAAATCGGTCGGTAATTTTACGTATCCAGTTTCATCTGTAGCAACTTTTCCATCACCGATATCTAAGAGTTATTTTGAGAATGTTTCAGCGGATGGATCTTGAAGCATTTGAACGCGCATATTTACTTTCAGCTGTAGTTTTTCAACATTACGCCACAATGGAGATGATTTTAAGCAAGCGTTGATCTCATCAGCGTATGTTGAACGTGGAATGACGGGAAGTGTTTGTCTGAAACCACCAACAGAGTGCCGAAAAATAGTTTATCGTTGTTTTTAATATCTTTCAATGTTCTGTTCAACGCCTCAATGGAATGTTTGTGTGCCATAGTACATTCATCCCAGATGATGATTTTACACTGTTTCAGCACGGTGGCCATGGACGATTGTTTTTTAATGTTACACACTGCGTCAGGGTTATTTTGAATACTTAGTGGCAGCTTAAATACTGAATGAGCTGTTCTGCCTCCATCCAATAAAGTTGCTGCAATGCCCGATGATGCAACGGACAATGCGATGTCATTATTTGATCGTATTTCAGCAAGAATAAGTGAAATAAGGAATGTTTTGCCAGTTCCACCCGGTGCATCCAAAAAGAAGAACTCACCTTGTCCTGCTGAAACTGCGAGCAAAATGCGGTCATAAATGGTTCTTTGTTCGTCATTCATTAGTGGGACGTTGCGAGTAACAATCGCTGCCATTTCTACAGTGCTGTACTGCAGTTCACGATTCATTTCAGTGTTAATTAAATCAGATGCAGTTCGATTTGGCGAATTCATACCGAAATGAGTGAGTGATAAGTTGGTAATGACAATGCAAGATCCACAATAGCAATCAATGCTTCATTGTACATAGCGTCACTGAATATTATCGTTAGATCGTTGCACCGTGTACGATGTTGATGCGATATATCATCAGTCATTGAATCTCTGGGAAACATGTATTCAACACTATAGCGAATAGTAGACGAATTTTTTTCCTGTACAGTTCAATGCAGCTTCAGCAAGCATACACTTCCACTGGTTGTCGTCTTCCAGCAAGCCGAGTGCAAGACATGCGTCTTTATATGTTGGATACTGTTGCCCATTCACTTTACGTATATCTCGCTCTTCATGATTGTCCGCCATTATCGGGATTTCTCCTGCGATATAGTGGATATCCGTCGGTATTTGTTATCGTATCATTAGTGAAATCTTTAGGGAAATTTTTACTACATTTTCCATATGCCCTGCAAGGCGATGAACGATGAAGAGTACCGCATGGACCATGGATCATGTTTGCTGTAACAATATCAAACAGCACTTGGTCAGTAGACGGATCTGGAATTTCCGCAGAAATACTACTATCGATTTCTTCAGGACGGATTTTGTCGATTAACCGAACCAAAATGTGCGCATGAGGTAATCCTCGCTTTTGCCACTCAATTGAATACAGCCGTATACATGTAATTTAGTAATGAAACTTATTAGAGACTTCAACTTTTGTCTGAATACACGTGCTGTAATGTCATGACGATTTATTGCATTTTGGCCAGGCAATAACAAAGATGTAATCTCTGGCCATTTTGGATTACATGTGAACGTGATAAATAAACACGGTCGTCCATATTCGCGCACGTAAGCCATATCATCCTGTATATATTCTTGAATATGACGTGGACTGCCTACGTACGATGATGGTAAAATGACAGAGTGACCAATTTCGGCGACGTCGGCGTTGTTAATAGCTTCTCGTAAGTGAATGTACTCTTCCGCACGCAGCTTGAGTTGATTATGTCGTAAGAATCATTAATCGGTACGCATAATAATCTTTCGAGCTAACGTTCTTGTTTGTTTCAGCTCCTGTAATAATATATTTATGAATATTAATTTAAATCTCGTTGTTTTCTGCTTACGCAATATCCGTCTTGCCCCTTCCAGAATATTAGCGGATATTGGAGAGCGTCATATGAACGATGTGTATCAGCAATGAACTGAAGATTATTACTTCTTCTACGAATCACAATTTCTCGTGTACCTGTACCTCCAAAATGACTCCAAACGATGACATTTGAAAGCATGAATTGAATGTTCGAATTGACTTCAGGAATACGTTAGAAACTGGATCCTTGCCGATAAGTAAACCGTTCAATGGTTCAGGTGGTGTTTCAATTTCAGGTAGTTGCACTTTTCCTGAAGCGCAACACATCCCAGGTGGCTCATTTTTGAATTTGAAAGCATGACAATGCGGACATTCCTTATCCATAGCACCAATTACCACTTCTGAATGAGCATAATATTCAATATCGGACTCATACTGGAATGCTAGACGCAAAAATGAATCAGATGTAAATGCACGATGTATCTGTTGGCGTTGTTGGTCATTTGTTCTGCGTGTATTAACCGTAAAACGGCGTGATTGTCGATGTTCTAAACGTATAACTTCATTGCGCTCAGCTCGTGTATCTTCTGATTGTTCTTGACGCAATTGCTCCATGCTCACACGTGCATCAGCATTTTTTTGCTGGATTTGTTCTTCGGTTCTTTGGGATCTTTGATCTCTCATACTTCTGGACCTACTTGTATTACGGCTCAAATCAGCCCCTTTGCGTTTTCTTGGCATTGCTCACTGTACAAAACACATAAATAGAATTAATGAAATTACTTAATGATGGAAAACGTTATAGTTATAATTACGGCCAGGATTATAGCGAAAATAATAGTTTTATGAAAAAAATTTTGAAACAAAAGTTGTAAAAAATTGAATTTTACTAAAAAATTATTTTGTCATAATTATATAAAAAAATTATACTTACAGCACAAAAGCCGTTTTTGGTTTATATATTATTAAATTATATATATATATATATATTATATTAATATGAGAGTTACATAAACAATAATGATGGCTGAAAACTGTGTAGGGAGTGATAGAAGTATTTTTGTGTGAGTGCAACAGGAGACCGGCTTCAGTCTCATCCCTACTCCGTGCTGTTTACTTAGAAGTGACATCGGCATTTCACTCACCAGTAAAGGCGCGTGTAAGTATGTAGTATATGCGTGAAATAGGCATGGAGCGCTATGAACGATAAGGGAATATGAAAATAACAAACGCCAAACAATATTATTTTTAAGTTATTATAGTTTATTTCTTAAAATTACATATCACATATAAATTACGACAGTAACACTAACAAACAACATCAATCTTTTAATGCTATAGCGTGAACAATATTTTTTGTTAGCCCATCTTTAGCGAGCACAAACAAACTGGATGGCTTACCCACTCGAGAGCATGCTACGTACAATTGCCCGTGTGAAAAACATGGTGTACTCAAATCTAAGCCACAAATAGACATCGTTTGGCCTTGGGATTATCGGAAACTGAATTCGTTTGAATTGAATTGGCACATCTGTAGGTATGATAGGAATCCGTAATATTAATATATTTTCACCTTTGATCTTGCCATTAAAAATGCTGGCTTCGATAACGTTTTTCATCAATTTTCGAATGACTAATCGCGTACCGTTGCACAGCCGTGGCGGGTTTAAATTACGAAGCAAGATAATTGGAGATCCAACCTTCAATTTTAAATTATGCGGTGGCATGCCTGGCAAATCCAGTGAGTTCAAAAATTCTGTGGGAAAATTGACAGCTTCGCTGGCATCGCAGTTTTGTATGATACCAAGTTCCCTGGCAACAACTGTTGTATCTTCAAATTTAAATTGTCAACGTCTGCATTTTTTGCTGCTTAAATAACTCTTTCTGCAAGCCACTCATGATTTATGTACTGTGTGTGTACATCGGGAAATATTTGCTCAATGAGAGTATCTTGCGAATCAGCGATTGTGCAGAAATCGGTCGGTAATTTTACGTATCCAGTTTCATCTGTAGCAACTTTTCCATCACCGATATCTAAGAGTTATTTTGAGAATGTTTCAGCGGATGGATCTTGAAGCATTTGAACGCGCATATTTACTTTCAGCTGTAGTTTTTCAACATTACGCCACAATGGAGATGATTTTAAGCAAGCGTTGATCTCATCAGCGTATGTTGAACGTGGAATGACGGGAAGTGTTTGTCTGAAACCACCAACAGAGTGCCGAAAAATAGTTTATCGTTGTTTTTAATATCTTTCAATGTTCTGTTCAACGCCTCAATGGAATGTTTGTGTGCCATAGTACATTCATCCCAGATGATAATTTTACACTGTTTCAGCACGGTGGCCATGGACGATTGTTTTTTAATGTTACACACTGCGTCAGGGTTATTTTGAATACTTAGTGGCAGCTTAAATACTGAATGAGCTGTTCTGCCTCCATCCAATAAAGTTGCTGCAATGCCCGATGATGCAACGGACAATGCGATGTCATTATTTGATCGTATTTCAGCAAGAATAAGTGAAATAAGGAATGTTTTGCCAGTTCCACCCGGTGCATCCAAAAAGAAGAACTCACCTTGTCCTGCTGAAACTGCGAGCAAAATGCGGTCATAAATGGTTCTTTGTTCGTCATTCATTAGTGGGACATTGCGAGTAACAATCGCTGCCATTTCTACAGTGCTGTACTGCAGTTCACGATTCATTTCAGTGTTAATTAAATCAGATGCAGTTCGATTTGGCGAATTCATACCGAAATGAGTGAGTGATAAGTTGGTAATGACAATGCAAGATCCTCAATAGCAATCAATGCTTCATTGTACATAGCGTCACTGAATGTTATCGTTAGATCGTTGCACCGTGTACGATGTTGATGCAATATATCATCAGTCATTAAATCTTTGTGATTATCCCACAATATCTGTGCTCGTGCTGGGAAACATGTATTCAACACTATAGCGAATAGTAGACGAATTTGTTTGCTGTACAGTTCAATGCAGCTTCAGCAAGCATACACTTCCACTGGTTGTCGTCTTCCAGCAAGCCGAGTGCAAGGCATGCGTCTTTATATGTTGGATACTGTTGCCCATTCACTTTACGTATATCTTGAAATGATAATGGGCCAGTAACATTTATCAACAACAGTCGAAGATAAAAGCACTCCGTGTGTCTTGGATTGACTGTAAATAATCGCCCCAAAGCGTTCGATTTAAATAAATTGAGACATGCATCAACTGGTGAGCCTTGCTAGCGGGGCATCCATTTTTTTGTTTGAGCCCATGTGAAATAGCGTGGTACTTGTGAATAGAGTAATGTTCTTGCAAAGGCACCAAAATCATCCGTACTATTACACAATTCAAAAAATGCAGTGAGTGTAGTTTTAGGTGCATTTGTACCACGATCAATCACTGTCTCGTTTGTGAAAAATACACGCTGACCGTTTTCAAGATGGACGGCTAACTGAACAACTGCTGGATCCCGTTCATGAATTGGAAAACCGAAGATACGCCAAGCAGCTTCATTGGAGCTGATGTACCGACCAATTTGGTAGAGCGTAATTTCATCGTTTTTATTCATTGGAGGAGCATTTACATTAGTATTTTCTACTCTAAACACAGCCATATCACTGCCTTTATGGACATTCTTGCAAATATATTTGATGCTCTTCATGATTGTCCGCCATTATCGGGATTTCTCCGGCAATTGCTCCATGCTCACACGTGCATCATCATTTTGTTGCTGGATTTGTTCTTCGGTTCTTTGGGATCTTTGATCTCTCATACTTCTGGACCTACTTCTATTACGGCTCAAATCAGCCTCTTTGCGTTTTCTTGGCATTGTTCACTGTACAAAACACATATAAATAGAATTAATGAAATTACTTAATGATGGAAAACGTTATAGTTATAATTTCGGCCAGGATTATAGCGAAAATAATAGTTTTATGAAACAAAATTTGAAACAAAAGTTGTAAAAAATTGAATTTTACTGAAAAATTATTTTGTCATAATTATATAAAAAAATTATACTTACAGCACAAAAGCCGTTTTTGGTTTATATATTATTAAATTATATATATATATATATTATATTAATATGAGAGTTACACTGAGATAGCAATATGATAATTGTAAACGTTACTACTACACTTGATACATAAACAATAATGATGGCTGAAAACTGTGTAGGGAGTGAGAGAAGTCTTATTGTGTGAGTGCAACAGGAGACCGGCTTCAGTCTCATCCCTACTCCGTGCTGTTTACTTAGAAGTGACATCGGCATTTCATTCACCAGTAAAGGCGCGGCAAATTTTAAGAATCTAAGGGCCGTTTGCTCATTTGATACATAACTCCTTATTCATGACATAAAACCTTAAGTATCACTTATAGACATAGCGAGTAGTTTTTGACTCATTTGTCGAAATTCGTGATGGCTATTACATAGATTTATGGATGAATGGATGCATGTTGAATTAAACTATCGTTATCATATTTGTTTTTCACGCAATAAACGATTTTGGTGTTTATTATGCTCAGAATGGCTGTTGACATTGTGTTGAATTCATTATGAGACAATATCCTTTTCTTTGCAAGTTGCACACCATCGGTTCTTGTATTCTCTCACACAAAAATACCATCTGGTTTTCATGACGTCAACTGTGTCACTTGGCACATGAAATAACCAACGTAAAGTCAGCTCCGTTTGTAAAGTGATCGCTAACTATGTTGTACAAAAATTTTGTTTGTGCAAAGCAATTAAGCTTAAGTATCACATAAAGGATATGTTATACTTACGTATGTTTTGGATTTATGTTGCGAATGAGCAAACGGCCCTAAGGTTGGTAACACTAAGCATATATCAGGATTAAACTTTAATAACAAAAATACGATGGGGAAAAGGAGCGATACCGCATTTACGTCTTGTATCAGACCGTGCTTAACGAAATGGAGGAAAGCTTCTGCGGGGACGAAGCTGTTATACCGTACCCTTTCATGGTACTGAGGATTGGGGTAGTAAGCCCTCGAGATCAAGCTATTAACTGAATACTTGATAATATAATCGAATCAGTTTCAACAGGAAATTGTCCACTCGTATCAGGTTCGCCCTGTTGTATAATACCTCATTGGAGTAGAATTTTTTGTACTGGGACTCTGGTGCTCTGTAAAGGCTAAGGTAGGACGTGAAGCCCTCTCAAATACCCGAATCTTTTCCATCAAGCTTGCACTCAAGTTGAACCACACGGACGGCCGAATGAGGGCCATGTCGCAAATTACCATCATCCTCGCTTCGAGTTGGCTGATGTAAAACAGTCTCTTTGTAAGAGCGAAAGCGCCTTGGGCTCGGGCTAGAGCAGCATCTACATGTTTGTTAAAATATAGATATTAATCTAGCCAAATCCCCAGGTATCTCACTACAGTCCATTGCGCCATTGGTTGCCGTGACGCCCAACAATTGAGAACTTTCGCCAATTCTTTTTTGTATCCGCCGAAGCCTTTTACAACGAGATCCTGAACAGTATGGTTTCCGACTTTTGAAAGTTGATATTCAACTTCTAGTCATCGCAACTTCTCATGAATAAGTCGAGGTCACCCTGCGCGAGAGTAGTGATGTCCTCGATCTTTTTACCTGATCTGTACACGATCAAGTCGTCGGCGTACGCAATTACGTGAGGAAGAGAACTTATTAGATCACTCAAGAAAATGTTGAACAAGATCGGCGAATTAACGGCACCCTGTTGGAGACCATTTTTTACTTCAAATATACCTGCAGAGGTCACATTGCCATTCTTGACTACGAACCTTCTACCAGTAAGCATGTTACACAGTAGGTACAGCAGTGGTTTACTAATGCCTAGCCCATTGAGCTTGTAAAAAAGTCCTTCTAACCATACGGTGTAGAAGGCCGTCTCCAGGTCAATCCAGGCACCCGTACATTGTTTCTGGCTCTTGTTCCATTGGATATCCGACACCATTTCCGACGCGGCATGAATAGTGTCATGCCCCGCTTTGAAACCGAATTGGTTATCCGGAATTATATGTTTGTCCTTTGTCCAGTTGGTCAGAGCTCTATTTATCACCTTCTCAAATACCTTGCTGATGTTCGGAAGGAGGTTGCACGGATTCGAAGAATCTCTTCCTTGCTTGGATACGGGTTGCACAATCGCAGTTTTCCAATGCTCCGGATAATGTGCATTATTCAGAGCATTGTATAACAGGATAGTGTACATATTAACCACTTCTAGGGAGAGATGTCTTAGCACAATGATCGAGATCCCGTCGATTCCAACTGATTTTTTCTTCTTTAGAGATTCGAAGTCCGCTTTGAGCTCTGTCTTCGATATGAACCCCTTCGTCGGCGATGACATTATCTGCCATGTTATCTTAATTGAACACGACAAAGCCGATGTTCTCAGATCGCCATTGTTGCATGTCTTCTTGAAGTTGCGAGTGGCTAGATTGTACGCAGTTCTCCAGGTCGTGGTTTGGGCGAACACTCACATTCACCTTATACACTTCCTGAAAGACCGCGCCTAGTACCTCCATTTTTTCTTGCGGGTCTTCGACCACAAAGAAGTTTTCGTCGAGTACCGCGTTATCTGGATCAATACCTGCTGTAGTCCTGTCCGTCGTTTTGGGGAGCTTAAGACACGGAAGATCGCTATGCTTACTACGAAAAATTTTATTTATTTGCGGAAACATGCTCGGGTTGTTGGATCTTACAGCCCGAATCTTATTGTTCCAATGCAAGTTAACAGAAATACTGTAATTCTGGACAATTAATGTTTGTATGTTTTTGATGAGCGATTTCAGTGTCCTAATTTCCTCGTCTCGTCTATCAGTAAATCGCCTGTACAAGGTTCTTAATCTTGACAGGAGTCTACTTGTCCGTTGATGTAGTGCGTCAATTGTTGCATTGCGGTACAAGTTTTCGTTGTTTGTGCGTGTATACCGTGGTATCGTACTGTCCATTGTTCGTTTTATTGTCTCGTCCAATTGTATAAGATACATGTCAATCTCCTCGTTTGACAAGTTTCTATTGGACGGTATGTGGAGCGCATTCGAGGAGACTGCTCTCGTCATTTGTCTAGAGAAGCGAGTCTAGCGTGTCGTACTGTAATTGTAGGGATATATTTGATACATTTGATTTATTTCGGCACTGAGTCGGCAATGGTCACGGAGATACACGAAAGTGTTCCAACAGTTTACCGTTTGTGAGTTTGCGTCTGTCAGCTGCAGTCTTGCGTCAAACAGCAGAAGAGCCGCTTCTGAGGAAGGACGAGATCTCTGTTGCTTTCAAATCGTGTCTATACTCGATACTGTGCTGGTCCCCTCTACTATTGGAAACTATGTGTCCCCAATATCCGTGACGGGCATTGAAGTCCCCGGCCAAAATGAAAAAGTTTTCCTCCGAGTCCAGTCTTAGACATCGAAAGAGTGAATCAAGCTCTGATATAGTCGTCCTGGAACTAGTGGGCCGGAGGAGTAGACCGACACCGCATGCAGTTTCTTTCCACTGCGGAGATAAATGCACACGATGTAGGCCGCCAACTCCTGAAACCGTCGAACTTTACTACTATGCACTACTGTGTGTTTTATGTTATTTTTAATTAAGATCGCAACACCGCCTCCACAATTGGAGTTGGGCCGGTCTCTTCTAATAACATTATAATTACTGTGCTCCAATGTGCCTCTCTGAGTTAGCATTGGCTTTGATCGTCCAACAGTCTATAGAGCTCGTTTTTTCGCGGGATCCCTATCAATGAATTTGCATTCACTGCAAGGATCCTGTAAGTACTCACCGTTTGCGCAGCCATCAGGACTGGAGACGTGCTTGGTTCTGCAGGAGCCCCAGAATTTGGCTGCTCTCCCGCGCTCATCTGACCAGACACCATTTGGGCGTAAGTCACTTGAGGGGTGACGGTTATGGCTGCTCCGTGTGGATTTTTCACTGGGGGCTGCTTCTGCAGAATTGTATTTGCTCTTAGCTCCTGAAATTTAGGGCAACCTCGGTAGTTAGCCGTGTGCCCCGCGTTCCCGCAGAGTACGCACATGAGCTGACTTTTGTCAGCTGCTCCCTCTTTCCCCACGGGGCAATCCTCCGTCTTGTGGTTATCACTGCACTTAACACATCGAGGCTGCATTTGGCAGTTCGACGCGGCGTGCCCAAACCTTTGAGCATTGACGAATGCCGTCGCGCCTTCTAATACTGTCCCAGACTCAGTCCAGATAATCTAATTACTTGATTTTCTTTAGATTGTCTGTTTTGCTTGTGGGTGACAGCTGAACAATGTAAATCGGCAATTTCCGCCCTTCTCTCCTTGCCTTAGCTGTGGTGAAGGGCTTGATCCCTACGATCGCGATACCGTCACACACTTGCTCTTTGAGCATTTGGAAGGCCATATCCGGTTTAAGCGGCGCGGGGAGCTTTAAGAGCATTGACTGCCATTTTTCACTTTTTGGAGTGTAGGAGAAGAACTTCAGCATCGAAGTCTTTAAATACCCTATAATTTTATTGTACTGATCCACCGTCTTGCAGTGGATTGAGTACTTTTCGTAACCTTTATTTTTTTTAATAATATAATTGCCACTACCTACGGCCTCCTTACATACCTTAGCGGTTTACTCTACGTCTGGCTTGTAGAGATTTATGGGTGACACCTTTTCCTGTTTTGTGGCCGCTGCTGTTGCTGATGAACTGCTGAATGTTGTTGTTGCTGTTGCTGGTCTACTGTCCTGTGCTGCTGCTTCTGCTTCTGTTGTGTTGCTGGCTGTTGATGCTGTTGCGCTGCTGGTTGCTGCTGTGCTGATGGCGGCTGCTGTGCTGCTTTGCAAACAAGCCTTCCCCCCCGTCGGACACATAGTCCACATTCTCCTTTTCCTCTGCCTCGGTTGCTGCTGCTTCGGACGTCGCCGCCTCTGCACTCCTCTCTACCCCCTTCAATCCCTGGGGGCCGCCTTGGTGTTGCGGCGTTTCGCACTTTTTTGGCGTTGTCGTTTTCTTTCTCCTTTGGTGGCCTAATTCTGCCACCGGTTGTTGTTGTTCTTTGTCCGCTTTAAAGAGCGCGGACGGCTCGTGGGATTCCATTTCTCTGCACTCACTCACTTAAATGAGTATTTCCTTGTGGAAATGAAAAAAAGGATTGATCTCTTTTTTGTCTTGTTCCCAACAGGGTTCGAACCAGCACTTGTTGAGCCAAAAGCACTGACTCTACCAACTCGGCCGATCGTGTATTGAAAAAACTTGCGGCACCTGTACTACTAAATTAATGCGATTGTCATCCGCTTTTATTTTTTGGAAGTCGAAACACTCACGCACTATCTCTGCACTACTCAAAGGTCTGTGAACGACTGGTTGTGTATTCCCTTAGTCACATTTTATCCGTCACTCACATTCAGTGTCACTTTTTCACATTTCACACAAAAAGTGAGACTGAATGTGAGTGACGGAGAATAATTATATTATTTAGAATCTAAATTTGTTGTTGATAGTTTCCCGTTAAGCGTTAAAACTACAACGACACAACAATTTGAGTACCTGGTCTCCTTAATTTATGAATTTTGCCATTGCAAAAGGTTTTAATCGTTGGAGAAAATGAAATTGAACATTTTTGTAAAAAGGCCGACGAAAAATTGAAATATATACAGATGGAGATGCACGTCTTATTGAACGTATGATGTTATCCAAACAGACTAAGACACCAAAAGAGGCCGCAAAAGCATTAAATAAGAACGTTAGCGAGTGGACGGCTGGAAGAGCACTTCGCAGAATCGGCCTGGTGTCAGCAATCAAAAAGAAAAAACCCGCGTTGTCTGACAATAATATTAAGCTCGGTTGAAGTTTTGCATGGAACAGAAATCTTGGACCATAGATGATTGGAAACGTATAGTCTGGTCCGATGAAACAAAAATTAACCGTTTTCAGTCAGATGGGAAAGAATACTTTTGGCATCGCCCACAAGACAGCATTCAAAAACATCAAGTTAAACAAACTATGAAACACGGAGGTGGTAGCTTAATGGTGTGGGGATGTTTCACTTGGTGGCATATAGGTCCAATAGTGAGAATCATGGGCATTATGAAAAAAGAAGACTATCTTGATATCTTACGGACAAATCTGCCAGAATTCTTGGATGAAGCAACGTATCCAATTGATGAAATGGTGAAAACACACAGCCAAAATTGTAAAGAAATGGCTTGAGGATCAGCAGTTTCAGACGATGCTTTGATCGGCACAAAGCCCCGATTTAAAATTTGTGGGAGCTCGTGAAAAAAAACTGTCGCAGTACGAGGAAGCACCGAGCAATCTCAATGAACTATGGTCTAGAGTACATGCTGTATGGCAAAGTAATCCTCACTCTAATATTGAAAAATTGGTAGAAAGCATGCCAAAAAGAGTGATTAGTGTTATTAAAAACAAAGGGCTCTGGACAAAATACTAAAAAATAGCGTACATTAGGGTAACCCAAAAAGTGGACGAATAGAGGTAGACATTTCTGATTTTTTGTTAATTGAAAGAAATTTTTTTTGTTTTTATTACTGTTCTGTAAACACTAACGAATAAAATAAATCAAAAGAAATCCTAGTAGGACTATAAATAAATATGTTATAAAAGATTTCCTGAATTTTTTCATTTATTCGACCGGTTTTGCTCGCCACTGTATGTACATATGTATGTATGTACATATGCAGCTTTGAACCGGGGTTGGCATTGTCTAAAGGGATTTGTGTTGGTTGATTACCAAAATCTTGTGTAGTGCGGTTATCAATCTACACGCACATTTCATCGATAATCAATCCTGGGCGGAACATGTGGGATTTCGGGCGTTGTGATGCTCTTGATTCGTGTCAATCGATAAATCGGGCCGTAGAATCGGGTGTAAAGCCAGCAGCTACAATACGATCGCATGTTGCTGAACAATCTAATTCTGTGTCCAAAGTGTAAAATGAACCATCTATTAGCCCAGTGTCCGAAGTTTTTGGCTTTAGAAACAGAATCGCTTTGATATTTCGTGAAATAAGAATTCAGTGTGTTGGACATTCGTCTAACAAATGTCGATCATCTTTCCGTTGTCGAGTTTGTAAGTCGCGTCATTACTCGCTGGTCCATCCTGACGATTCAAACAACGTACCATCATCATCCACAATAGTGAAACCGGGACACCTTATTAAGGATATTCGGGGTAACTTTATTGACTTTCGAGTTTTGCTGCATTCCGGGTCGCAATCTTCGTTTATCGTCGAATCGTTCGTGTTCCAATATTCGGTCTATTATCGATAGAAGCAGGATACACGAGAGGTTTTGTTTCTTTCCAACTGCGTTCGCGTTATAAGTCAAATTCGTTATCAATAGGCGCATTTGTGTTGATTAAATTCTAATTTGCCTTCGCAATCGCTAAACGTTGATATCTGGCCTCATATTAATTATCTGGATTTTAGCTGACCCCTATTTCAATATCGCAGCACCAATCGATGTCCTACTTGGGGCAGATAAAATATATAACATTTTAAAAGGAGAGCAGATTCGCGGTCCTGACGGTTATCCTATTGCCCAAAAGAAATCTTTCCGTTGGATCATCGCTGGAGAAATCGTTGGGAAGTTCACCGTTGGCCAGTTTGGCATTGAATTCTCTGTATTCCTCTTGTGACGTTGATGTCATATTGAAACGTTTTTGGGAGTTGGAAGAGGTCAAATCTTGCAAGGATAAGGATTTCGCCGATGAGCAACATTTTCGTCGAGCATCGGATGGTAAATATGTTTTTTCACTTCTCTTTATAAAAGGCTTTCGTTAGGCAATACATTGAAATCAGCGGTTTCGCGGTTAACCTTAATGGAAGGACGATTTCGTAACGATCCAGAATTACACGGATTATATTCCGAATTCATGAAGGAATATTCCAATCTTGGTCATATGGTAATGATCTCCGCAGAAGAAATAGAAACAGCTCATGGTCAGCACTTCTATCTTCCTCATCACGCGGTTTTGAAACCTGACAGTGTGTCGACCAAATTGAGCGTTGTATTCGATAATTCCAGTAAGGATTCCAGTGGCCGGTCTTTGAACAGTGAGCTACTAGTTGGAGCTCCAATCCAACGCGATTTATTCGGCGTTTGTTCGCATTTTCGAAAGCATCGGTACATCTTCTGTGCTGACGTTGTAAAAATGTTTCGTCAAATTTTGATTGAGATTGACCAAACTAATTTCCAGCGAATTGTGTGGCGAGACAAGATCGGGGAAGATATTCAGCACTACCGCTTACGTACAGTAACTTATGGTACTGCTTCCGCACCCTTTCAGTCTGTACGTGTTCTTAAACAATTAGCAGATGACTGCCAAGTCGATTTATATTATGACGAGTTCCAATTCTATTGACCAACTCTTAGTGTTAAAAACCGAACTTGTGCAGTTGTTGTCCTCGGCTAAACTTCGCCTTCGAAAATGGATTTCAAATTGTTGGGCTCTTCTTTCGACATTGCCAAATGATGAATCTGAACAATCATCATTGGGTATCGAACATACGCAATCATCAATTAAGGGCCTTGGAATCCATTGGAATGCAAGGCCCTAGATGTATTTTCGTTTCGTATGTGTGAAACACTTCCGCAATTTTCAACAACACGAAAAACACTGCTGTCCGAAGTGTCGAGGATATTCTATCCTTTAGGTTTGTTAACTCCGTCTGTCATTCTTTTCTGGTCGTCTGAGTTAAGTCTTGCCTGGGATGATCCCTTACCTCAGTCTAAAGGAAACAAATTTGAGAGCATAAAATATGACATACACACGAAATCATAACAATGATTGATTTGGGGTGTCACCAACTACTTATATAATTTGTATTTCTTGATTTAGATACGTTTGACAGGTAACTCTCCAATGAATGTTCCTGCTAACACCGCAACCATAGGCGGAAGTCCGCGCAAGACGTTAGTTTCCTCAAGGCGGCGAATTAAAGGGTTGTCTCTCCGATTTATATTTTAAAAAAATTGTATTAAAATTATCACCGTCGTTGATGATCGCCAAACTAAGAGTGAACATGGTAGTGAATTTCATCGATACTCAAAGTCACATTCGATATGACGATAAAATGCTTATTGTGCAAGATTATCCGATAAATGTTTATGTCTGTCGGGAATGAAAAGTAATTTGATATTACTGTTAAAAATTGTCTCCCAAGCTTATGGCTTGGTTTGATGACTAATGCATGAAATAAGGATGTGAACTCCCGCCTTACTTCTGTAGTGATCGTCCCGATCGTTCATGAATCTTAATAGTGGTTCCTTGTAAACATTTGTTCATCATCATCTCGAAAACTTTCTTATTTTTACTTTGTTTATTTAACTTATAAATTCTTAATAGTTTTAATACTACAATAATGCTTATGATTAATGAAATGTTTATTGTAATGCCCCATAACATTGGTTGTTCCTTAATATCTTTAATATAAGGTTTAACGAGATCTATATTAGCGATCTTTAATTGTTCGTTATTTGATTCTAAATATTTTATGATATTAGTTTCTAGTGGTACATTTTGTTTGCTATATTTTACAATTTTTGTTCTTTTATTTTCATATTGTTTAAAATGTATAGTTACATTGTTTTCAACATGAATTAGATATGTACCTTTATATACTTTCTTATTTATTGTGGTTTCTCCACTTACAAGAATTATGCCATCTTTAATTATTTCTACGTCCGGATTATTCTCCTTTATTTTGTGGCAGTTTGCTTTAATATTATTTAATAAATCCGTTAAACAGTTTGATTCATTATTAACTCCACAATATATATTATTTAATTCTGTCTTGCAATTTGCCATTTTAAATTTTTCATCGCATACCATAACTTGATTTGGTAATTGTAGGTTTCCATCGCCTACATTAATACTTTTAATCTTATTATTTATTTCTTTTACTAAAGGATTTTCTAAATAAATCATTATTTCTTTTTGTTGTACGATTTTAAAATCTGTTCGTAGAATTTTATCGAGATCTTCCATATTTAAAATTATTGTATTTAAGATGTCATTTTTACTTAAATTAATCGTATTAATAATTTCCCTTAAATCTTCAATTATTAATTTTAAAATGAGCGCGTCCTCTTTGCAATACTGTTATCTTCACTAGATAGTTTGTATTGCGTTGAATATTTGTGAGTTTGTTTAGTACTGTTTGTTGTTAGGTTCTATAAGTTCTTGTAATTTTGTTTCAATTCTTATTTTATCGTCATGGTCTGGACTTCCTGATATCCATTTCCATAATGTTCCGAGTTCATTTATTCCACGTTTAAATCCACGTTAAAATCTCTGATTGTTCATGGGTTAAGCAATTGCCGAGCAACTAGCTACACCTGGTGGTCCCAAAAGACCTCCGGCCCCGCACAACTCAGCTGGGGTGGGTCCCCAAAACAAAACTCAAAAAAATCACTAAAATAATCTTCCCGAAGGAAGTGGGCGTTACCCACTCTATGAGTATGTATATATATATATATATACCCCGCCCGGTATATGTATAGTTCTCCCTAAAAATTAGGGGAAAACCGAGATGCGCTTCGGTTCTTGCGAAGCCCTCAAGTCAATCCCTTGGGATTGACTTTCACCCAGCAAAAAATATTACTTGGGCTCGGTGGCCAACTGTCCCCACACAGAAAACACTCTCAACACTTATGGGTACCGGACGACGCCGAATACCCCCACCAAACAAACGCGAGGTGCGCCTCTGGCACCGAAAGCTACGGGGAATTAGAAAAAAACCGATGCAGCCTTTGTGCCGCGAACCGCTGGTGGACTTTGGCCACCGAAGATCACTTCATGCACAAAACGGGAATTTCCGCGACCACACAGCCCCTTTCTGGGCGCTACGCACGGTAAAATTTTCGCTGGTTGGGGCTCCCGCTGGAGTCTCCCCAAACCTTCCACCAATTCACTTTGTACGTACAAACGCAGGAATATCCTGGTGTGTACGTACATATATTTATGTGTAAATATGTATATATAAGAATACTAGCAAAGCAAATCCCACAACGGGGTACTTATCCGTTTTGTTCCTTTTTTTCATTTGATATCTGTCCCGGTGTCTTCCTTCCTTCTCCAGTGTCCTCGTCCTTCCTTCTGTTTGTTTCTTTCCTCTTGTGTATTTGTCTATTTTCTCGTCCTTCTGTATGGAACTCCTTTTTTCTCTTTTTTTTTCTATTTTCTGTTTTTCCTTTCTTTGTTTTCTTTTTTTTTCAGAACTCCTTCTCGTACGAATTTAAAGTCCGGAATGACAGTCACACCAAGGGCAATTCCATTGCAACCTCGCAGAACTCCTCTCCCTTTGGTCGCGATAGATTACCCACTCACACATTCCACACATAACAAACATTCCATACATTCTTTCACCCATTCCCTGTCCATGTACGATGTAAAATCATCGTTTATGCAATCATGCACACGTTCAGTCACACGCACGCCGGTACGATTTCGGCAACGACACGCCTCCAATCTCTCAGCAATCAATGATCGCTCTCATACCCTTTCTCTGCATGTACGAACCTCGTACATACATGTCGCCGCACTCATCGCGGGTCTTTTCCTACGCGCCATCAGCCGCTGGCCAGTCTCTATTGGGGCGGTTGAGTGCGTGTGCCGACATCGTTCCACCATTCAAACAGCTGATCGTAGTTACCGGCGCAAAGGGAATCTCGTCCAATGCCCCGGCAACCTCCACCGCTGCCAATTCCGACATTCATACCAGTTGGTTGCCAGTGCAGAGGGAATAACATCCAATGCACTCGCAACCTCCCTCATTTACTCATTCACTCTCTCCATTCACGCACTCTTCTGCACTCATCGATATGATCGCCCGATGATATGCACTCTTCCGTGATCTGTTTTTATTGTGTTATATTTCCTTTTTAATCATATTATTATTGTGTTATTGCTCGTTATTATTTGATGCCATATTGACTGTGTATGTATTATATGTATTTGTATTTGACGTTTTATGGTGATTATCTATTTGTTTCCTAGATATTCGTGTTGTATGGATTATTTTGGCATTATATAACACGCTGATTTTATAATGCCTTTATTTTATGGTCTACTCTTAGGCGTGGAGAAGGTACGGCGACTCTGGAGAATTTGTGAAGAGGTGTTGAGTACCATTTCGTACTCTCGCGTTTCGCTCTATTCTTCTTTTGTGTTAGTGTTTACCATTAGCTCACCGACTGTAAGCGAGTGGGGTTGGTACCTTACCACAGATAAGTACTCCCGTTGAATTTGGGCCGCGGTCACTAACATCCCGAAATCTCTCGTGCAGATGTTTTTATCAACAGGGGTACCGAACCTTTGGTGGGGTGTTCGCCGTTTTCCTTTACCTCACTGGGAAAGACGATGCATAATATAAGTTTTATTGTTACGTGCAATTTGCACGTAACACAATTGATTTGCTGTCTCAATATTAGTTAAGGATTCTTTTGTTAATCTTATACCTTTCCCTTTTATTTCTTCTAATATATCTATATAATCTATATAATATGTTAAATTTATAACATGATAAATATCTCCTGTTTGGTCGTATAGTGCAGCAAGTCCATCCTCTATAAGAATGTATTCCTCCGTGCTATAATTTGTTATTTGCATTTGAGCAAATGTTGTGGCTAGTAATGCCAAAAATACTAGTATGGCACTTTTAGTCATCTGAAATTAAATGTATTTTCCCTTTTTAATAAATATTCTATTTTTTAATGTTATCTTTATGTATAATCCTGTTTTTGGTATCAATTATAACTCTTCCCTTATCTTCTTTCATAATTCTTTCCTTATACAAGAGTTTCGCTTTTCCTGTCTACGGGTTGATTTCTCATGAACTTTTTGTCCTGGTTGAAACTTAACTTCTGTCCTGTTTGTATTGAAATATGAAAGAATCTTGTCCTGTCTATCTTTTAATACATCGGTCAAGGAAATATATTTTTCAAAATTATGAAAAACTTCTATTGGTTGTAGGTTTGTCACTGTGTGAATTGATTCATTGTATTTCTTTACTACGAATGGCATTATTTCGTTGGTTTCTGCTTGCATTTCTGATTTTGTAATGCGTATGAGTTCTGTAATTGTACTATGAACTCTTTCTATCATTCCATTCGTTTTGCTATGATTTGGAGCAACTCTTTCGTGTTTAATACCTAGTCTTTCTAATTCTAATTGTGCTGATGGAGTACAAAATGTGTTTTCATTATCTGTCACCAATACTTCGACTTTTCCGAATGTTGGTATAGTTTCGATCAGTTTAATCTTTGCATCAATTTTAATTTCTATATGTCTTACTATAAGAAATTTTGAAAACGAGTCTATCATAGCTAAGAATGGATCGTTATCTACATAATAAATGTCAGCGTGTATTCGCCCCCCCCTTTTTCCGGAAGTGGAGCCTCTCCAATCTTATACCTAATTGGATGTCTATCGTATTTATTCTCATTGCATACTGTGCAATCTTTTGCATAATATATTAATTGTTTATAACACTCTGGCCAATACCATTTGTTTAAAATTTTCCCTAGAATTACGGTGTGCTCTATCGTGTTCTTGTTTTATAATTGAAATTTGGGTATCTTTATCTGTGATGTCTGTGATGGCAATGTAAGCAAATTGTGTTGTTGGGTATTCATGTAATAATTTGTGTTTTATTTTAAACAATAATTCTTCCGTTGAATGTATTGCATTAAGGTCATTCTTAATTACTTCTTTTTATTTATTAAAAATACCGTCATCTTTATAAATAACAGTATGTCGCCAGTATCCTGTATGTATTTGTTTACTAACTATATTATTTTGATGTCCTACCTGAACTATCAATTGATTTTTAAATCTGTTAACGTTTCCACCTAATCTTTTAATTTGTTCAACTGGACTACTCTGACTACTATGTACTGTTGCTTGATCCGAATTCATCATATTTAATTGTTGTCTACTAAGAGCGTCTGCGACTACGTTTCCTTTTCCAGGTTTAAAAGTTATTACGGGAGCGTATTCCTCTATGAATGCCGTATATATGCGGATGCCACTTGTTCCATAAAGATAGTTTCTCAAATTTTTTAGACTCCAGACAATAGCTAACTGCTACTGATGAATGTTATTGGTTTATTATTCTGACTTAATACTGCACCTATGGTTGAGTTACTTGCGTCAGTTGTTAATTCAAAGCCTTCTTCAAAATTTGTTTGGTTTAACACAATATTTTCTTCTAACTTATTTTTAAGTATTTCGAATGACCTTCTTTATCTAGTTCAATCGATACTAGTTTGCTTTTTGCATTAGTATTCTGCTCTCTTAAATACTTAGCTAAAGGCTTGTTGATCATAGCGTAATTTCTTATGCATTTACGATAATAACCGCTTAATCCTAAAAATGACCTTAACTGCCTTAATGTCTTCGGTTCCGGGTATTCTTTAATTGTTTGAACTTTCTTTGGATCAGTTTTAATACTATTGTAGGATATTACATATCCTAAAAATTCAACTTCTAAAATGAAATATTTGCTTTTTTCGCTGCTCACTTTCATGTTGGCTTCACTAAGTGCTTTTAATATGATTTCAATGTGTTCTAAATGTTTTTCTTCTGATTCAGAAAATATAATAACATCGTCAATATAAACATGGCAGACATTTCCGATGTAAGGTCTCAGAATGTCATCCATCGCTCTTTGAAATAAAGAGGATGCATTCTTCAACCCGAATGGCATCCGAAGAAACTCGTATTTTCCATTATTTACGCTAAAAGCAGTTTTTTTCTATCTTCCTTTTTCATCATAATTTGATGGAAACGACTTTGCAGATCTAATGTCGTAAAGAATTTAGATTTTCCTAAGTTGAATAGAATAACTATAACTAGTTTGTCATTGAATATTAAAGTTACTATGCCTTTTTCATATTCCAATGTACTGTCGAGTATATTAATTTTTCCATTAATCTTCCTAAGGGTTCTCATTCCTATTATTAAATCATATTCTCTAAGTTCGTTTAATTCATAAAATTAATCTTTTTTTCCTAATATATTTATCTCTTGAAATTTTGTAATTAAACTTGTATCGTATACGCTCCTAACTCTACTAGTAGTTTCTAAGTTTTTGTTTGGAAATAATCCTGGTTTGACATAGCTATGAGTTGCTCCAGTATCAATTAAAATATACAAAATACGACCTGTCCTGGGATCTGTTCGCTTAATGGTGGACAAGTCGTTCCTTATTCTAAAAAATGATCTTAACAGAGTACTAGAAACTCTGTTTTCATTATTACCGTTACTACAGCTACTGTTTTGTGGTCTTTGTTGGTAATTACCACTTCTTAAATCCATTCTTTGTTGTGGTGGGGTAAATTTGTAATTTTGTCGTACAACATTATTCTGGGGACTTATAAAGTTATTATTGAATTTTGGTGGATTGAAATAATCCATTCTCTGAGATTGATTAACTTCGATCTCTTGAGCTCTCGCTAACGCGTTCGGTAGATCGCCTGGGTTTAGAGCAAAAACTAAATTGCTCATGTGTTAGTGTAACCCGTTTATGAAAATTCGTAATGCATTTTCTCTAGCTACTTCTATAAGAACATTTGTCTCTGCCGTTCTAGGTCCGCGACTCATAATAGTTTTGTTCGTAATTAGCGTTAAAAGTTTACTGATTTTGTCATAAAATTCCTGCAGTGCTTGTCTGCCTTGTCTTATGTTATTCAATTCCGTTTGTAACATGTGTACAGGTCTTTTATCGTAATGCGTCAAATCTAACCTTTCTAAAATTGCATCTACGTTAAGAGGTGTGCCATGTGATGTTAAAACATCATTTCCCTATAATTTTATTCTTTATTATATTTACAGCTGTGAAATAACTAGTGCTTCCCTTACAATGATTGTACGCTTTCATACAATGTACTGCCGAAGTTCTCCAATTCACATAGTTTTCACCTTCAAATTGCTGTAAGCTTTTGGCTAGGTCTAAGCTTTCCCTAATATTGTTATTCGGGTCAATTTGTACGTCTGTATGTGGGATTATGTTGTCTATAGTTGTCAGTCTACTAATTATGCCTGTCGTTCGTCTACTCTGTTTTGTAGAGCTACTGTACTCTCTGCTCCTGTACTTCAAATTAACGCATGAACTTGTTCTACTGTCATTGCCATTTTAATTTAATATTTTTTCTTACTTTATATGGATTGATTGTTGTTTTTTTTTTTTGCAACTTTAAAAATGTTTGGCTCTTAACTGTTATGAAAATGTTTGATTTTCTTATATAAAAAAAACGTTCACTTAATACAGTTTATTTTAAACTTATGGTCTGTATTTTTCACTTGGCCATGGATCACTTCGCGAGAAGATACTTTTTATTTTTCTCTTCTTTGAATGCAGTATTTTTGTTGTTGTAATATACAAATTTTTTTGGTGTCACTGATATTAAATCTTGATCACTAAATTTTTAATTTTAGAAACAACAATATGTAAAAAATAGAAGTGTCCCTGCTCGGGCGCCAATTAAAGGGTTGACTCTCCGATTTATATTTTAAAAAACTTTATTAAAATTATCACCGTCGTTGATCACCGCCAAACTAAGCGTGAACATGGTAGTGTATTTCATCGATACTCGAAGTCATATTCGATATGACGATAAAATGCTTATCGTGCAAAATTACACCCGATAGATGTTTATGTCTGTCGGGAATGAAAATTAATTTCATATTACTGTTAAAAATTGTCGCCCAAGCTTATGGCTTGGTTTGATGACTAATGCATGATATGAGGATGTTAACTCGGCGCTTATGTTTGTAAGCGGTTTTTTTGATTTCATCTTGGACTGGTAAAATTTCAAGATCTCTGTGGATATCGTCGTTTCTGACATACCATGGTGCATCAACAATAGTTCTAAACACCTTGTTTTGAAAAGTCTGTATAATATTCATATTGCCGTCTTTGGTACAGCCCAAAGTTGTATGCCATACGTCCAAACAGGTTTTAGGATTTGCTTGTATACAAGCAGTTTGTTGTCAATACTTAGCTTTTAGTGCTGACCAATAAGTCAGTACATATGTTTGTATTTTTTGTCAAATTCTGCAAGTTTCTTTTTAACGTGTTCTTTCCACTTGAGTTTTACGTCAAGAATCATCCCGAGGTATTTCGCTTCATTACCGAAAGGTATTTGGACACGATTTAGAAAGACTGGCAAGTAATTAACGTGCCTTTAAGTAAAATAGGTATGAACAGATTTGCCTTCGTTAGGGACAATTCGCCAGAAGTTCATCCATTCGTGTATCTGATCTAGTGCGCGTTGTAATTTTTTTTTCTACCGTTTTGACTGTTACCAACAGGTGGTGTCGTCAGCAAATGTGCCTAGAACAGTGTGCTTTTCTTACGGTAAATCACTCGTATACAACAGGTATGGCAGAGGGTGTTTGTCCATGTTTTACTCGGAAGAGTCTATCAGAGAGATAGTTCGCTAGAATACTATAAAGTTTCCCCGGTAGAGATCGGAATAGTTACTTTATGTATGCTCTGGACCAGGAAGTGGTTGTGTTGTTGTATTATGTTATTTTATGTATGTACTGTACCAGTAAGTGTGTTGTTTATGAGTGTCGCGTGCCAATGCGTTACTTTATGTATGTTCTGGACCAGTAAGTGTGTTGTTTATGTTCCTTTATGTATGCTCTGGAGCAGGGTGTATATCAGTTCTTTGGAGATGCCGACGTGAGTTCTTAGTGTGCCGGGTCTAGTTCTTTGGTGTTTTGTCGTGTGCCATGTGTGGCTTGATGTCGGCGTTGTTTGTTTGAATGGGTGCCGCGTGCCAATGCGTGGGAAAAAGTATTGTGTGCGTGTGGTGTGAGGTTTTGGGGTACGCGCGTATTTGTGGTTTGAGCTTTCGTGGAGGTTGTTGTGTAGTAGGTCAGTGAAGAAATGATAGTGGATAGCAAGTATTTCGGTATACATAAAATGAGCGTTGACAATTTCGGAAGGAGTTTCAATCGGGTTTAAGCTTCAGAAGGTGGTCTGCAAGGTCCTCCTGGAGAGGGGTTGAAACTATTGCATACGGGTGGTTTTGATCTGGAAGGAAAATGTTTGAGTAATGTTGGCAAGCCAATGCGGTTACATCAGGCCGTCAACAAGGAGTACCTGGATGATAGTATAGATATTCAGAATAAATCCATACTGATACTTCAGCAGTGTGTAGACAACATGGGGGAAAATTTACAGATATAACAAGGAAGAGTACGAAATAAGTGAGGCGTATAAAAGATGTCTTCGCTGTATGGATGCAAAAATTGAGAATCATGAGAAAATATTGCGTGCGTATATTGATGATCAAAACGTCCGTCTCTTGGATATATATGGAAGTTATGAAGCGAGCAAAGATAAGAAGGAAGAAGATACCTCAGCTAAACTTTATAAAGAGCTATTAGAAAGGAATGGTGATATTAGTAAGAAAGAAAAATCATTTTCACCCATATCAGTTCAGTTAGTTAGTAATATAAGTTTTCAGTGAGCAGGAATGTTTTGGTGTGAGAATCGAAGGGAAACGGATAAACTTTGTACATGGGTAGTTGGATGGACTGAAATAAAATTTTCTGATATGAAGGTGTATCGAGATAATTGTGAAATTTACTCTACTCCAGGTGATGGAGCTACTTGTTTACTATTCTATAATCATCATCATCGACGTTAAGTGAAATAAGATTGCATGTTCCATTTCAGCATGTTAAATTGCAAGTGTTTGGAGGCGAGGTGACGATGTATGGAAAGGTTTTACCAAATACGAAAGCAAAGGTAAAAGTCTAATACTATCCAGATTATTGTCCATTTGGTGATGTCATAACGTTGACGCATTAATTGCCGCTGCCTTTGCTGCTGATGGATCCATATTGTAGCTGACTGATGTCGAACTAAAATTTGATCGCCATTTTATACAAATTTATTGTGCAAAAATTTGCGTGTTCTTATCTTTTGCTGCCGAACATATTGGAGTGCCAAACACTTTGCGGTTTTCGAATTTCAAGTTGAGTATACTTCCTTTGGTAAAATAACAAACAGCGAAAGTTCAAAACCACAAGTATATGTTTATTGTTCTAATCGTTTTTACAGCAGCATTAATTTCTTTATTCTAATCAGTTTCACATAATATAATAAGCGCATGTATCTAAACCCTCTTTGCAAAGACTTGATGACCAAAGGCAATTCATGAAGTGGCAGCCATAATTAGATGTGGTGAAATTCACATTCTTAAATTTTCTCAGGAACGAAAAACAATTTAATAATTCTGTATAGTGCTCCTCTAGAAATGCGTGCTGATGTTTCTTGATTCCAGTTTTCTGTATTCTTAGAAGCGGTTTGATTATCTGATTATATTTGTAGCCTCTATTACCTTTAACTTGTGCAGTACTATCGTGATTTTTCAAATGCGCACCTGTTTTCTGTAATATATTGAGATACTCCTCCAAGTTGTGTGGGGTGAATGAATCTGCTCTAGGTTTTCTATTGAAAATTAATTCTTAATGACCATTTGTACGAGTAAAAGGTTCGCCATCAATGTGGAAATTTTGTTGATCATAGGTAAAAGTTGATCTACCCAATTTCATCGAGTTTGATTCGTCATCTATATACGGACCATAGATTTTGTCGTGATCTGATTAGAATTGATTGATTGGGGTACTTTCATTGAAATTTGTGGGGGTTCTAAATGAAAACTGTTCATCTGGATCGTTCTTGAGCGGCTTTGGGGTAAACGGTTCATCTGTTTTAAACGACTCGGGACTTGAGGGCTCCTTCTTTTTCTTTATTATGTTATTCTGTTTTTCCTCCTTTGAATTCTGGACGATTTCCCTTAACGGTTCAACTATTGGCTTAAAAGTGTTTTCCAATACTTCGTTGGTAGTAATTTTTGGGATTTGAGAAGCATATACTTCTTTCGCAAATCCCTTTTTTTCTTTATCAGATCTTTCTGCAATTTCTCATTCATAGCGCAAACAAAAAAGTGAGAGCGGTTTAAAAAAAAAAAAAAAAAAACAGATCTGTTTTACTAACGGTTTTGAAAACAGGTCGGATTTGCAAACAGGTTGGTTCTGGAAACAGGTCGGTTTTGGAAACAGGTCGGTTTTGGAAACAGGTTGGTTCTGGAAACAGGTCGGTTGTAGAAACAGGGCGGCACTGGAAACGAGACTTTTGTGGTGGACAGTTTTTGAATAACTGATCACTTTCATGGAATTACAGTTTCTTTAAAGCAATTATTATAACGTCCTTTCTCTAGTTGTGCGTCGTTGTTAATAATCAAGAACCCATAGGGAACATTCCCACACTCTATACACATTTGTCTAATTAGATTGAATGACATGTCTGAATTTACATGATCATTGTATATGTGGTTAAGATTGAGCTCATCTTGTTTAAATGCGATTATGTAATTTGCGTTATCCCGAATCAAATGCTTTGGAATGTGTGTATATGATCGACACAAGTAAAAGCTATAGACATCATTATGGCGCCCCATACAGAAGTATTCACGAATGCTATTTTGCTTATCATAGGTCACATCATCAAAGATAAATATCGAATTGCGTTTTGCTTCCGACGGGGTCATAATGTCGCAGTTATTTGAAAATTCATTGTACTCCATACCTTTGATGGAATAAATTAGTTCTTTCAAGTATCTATATTTTGGTTGAGGTAAGGATTTCGAAAAGATGTGAATTCTCTCAAATTTCAATCCTTGCGAATCTAAAAGCATGCTCAACAGAACATTTGTCTCGCCACAATTTGATGGACCCACAAGTATTCCGCGAATACTATTTGGAAATAACTTACCATGTTTTCTCTTTTCCTCAACTACGCTATTATTGTAGTTTTGGACTTTTATTACACTTTGCTTGATGAACTTCATGTTTACTACTGAAATATTCAATATAAAATTACTTATCTTATAGCTGAGGAAATCATTTGCAAGCAAGTTGCATAGCAATAAAGTTATATATTATGATTGATTACTGTCAGGGACACTTTAGTCGAAAACACACCTTTCAAGGGTATGGACTGCTGAGTAATTTAATTGATGGAATAATTTTTGCGGACCTGCAACCAAGTTAAAAGACCGTCTTGCTAGCGGTGATCAAGGAGTAAATCCATTGTATGAAGCCCCGTCGCGATCACGATACTGGATATTCTAATAACAAAAACTTGATTGATAGTCGCATTGCCGATAAAATTCTAGTGGAAGAGGCATGGGAAAGAGTAAATGCTAAATATTCATCCATTTCGGAGAAGTTTAACAGTCTATTGGTGACAAATATTATGAAGGTTAAAAGGATACTTGGCATGGGTTGCAAGCGCAATTTATTTAAGGCGGCCATAAAAGAAGTTAAAAAGTCCATCAGGTCTCCAAATACTGAAGATTCAAACACCATTGCAATGACAGCCTTACAAGTAGCCAAAAAAGTCATCAGAAATAAACGCAAGTATGTCATTGCCTCGAGTTTTACCATTGCCAAAAGTCGGAGGATTCTTACCACTCTTACCGATATTATCAGTTTTGTCAGCCGTGGGAGCTCTAGGCGGAGGAGCAGCAGGTGTGGTTAAAGCAATAAATGAATCAAATACAGCAAAGAAACAACTGGAAGAGAACAAACAACATAATCATGCGATGGAAGCAATAAAGATTAAACGAGGCAACGGGCTTTTTCTACAACCATACAAAAAACGCTAGAGCATAAAACTAAAAAAACTAATTGATCAACTTTATTGACTGTAATTGATACATTTTCAAAGAATGCATCGACTATTCCTATCAAAAATAAAACTGGGTCATCTGTTACAGAAGCCATGGAATCCATCTTTACCAACTCAAAAAGAATACCAACGAATTTACAAACCCATAATGGAAAAGAATTTTTCAACAAACATTTAATTGTTCTCATGAATAAATTGAAAATCAATTACTACTCGACACCGGACCATTAAAGAAAAAATGTGGTTAGAATTCAGTTTTAATTCCAATTACAAATGGTTAGACATTTTGAAAAATATTCTGCAGACATTCAACCATTCCAAGCATAGAACAATAAAAATGAGACCTGCTGATCTAAATAGAAAAAATTCAAATGATCTGTTGACCACGGCCTACAATCACACGAAAGTATATATCAAGGGCAAATTTAGAACTGGTGATCAAGTGCGCATCAGCAAATATAAGCATGCTTTTGAAAGTGGTGGACAACAGAAGTATTTAGCATTTATAAAGTCAATGTCACCAATCCCATCAATTATTCACTGAACGACTTTCGAGGTTAGCCAATTCAGGGGTCCTTGGCTTGGCTTCACAGGCAGTCATAACTTTTGGATAAATAAAAGTCAAATAATACAATAAATACAGTTTTTTATTCATATTATATTCATATGGTATGCTTGCTTTACACATCGCATATCTATCATTTCATAATTTGACTTACACTCCATAACACATGTCCCAAATATTTGCTATACACTAATCTACCCCACAACCTCGCTCGGGAACAACCAAAGACCTCGCAGACACACTCTTTGCTTTATCTACTTCCTTTGCCTACCAACTTGAATGGCACATGGCACACGGCAAAAAAAAGAAGTCGACACGACACACTAAGAACTCACGTCGTCTTCCCTAAAGAACTGCTATCCACAAATATGATAACCAATGCCTCCACTTTACCCAGGCAACACATCGCCACACACTACACACCACACGCGTGACGTCACGATACATGTTAGATTACAAGTGACGTTACTACAAATGTATACATACATTGTATGTACACATGTATACAAACAATTGTAAAACAGAGAACATGCGTTAATAATATCAGCGTGGATCAAACGGTACATTTAAGTAGTACAAAATGGAACATCATACGATTTACAAACAAAAAGTGCCGCGTCGAACTGCCAAATACAGCCTCGATGCGTGAAGTGCAGTGAAAACCACAAGGCGGAGAATTGCCCGCTGGGGAAAGAGGGAGCAGCTGACAAGAGTCAGCTAACATGCGTACTCTGCGGGAACGCGGGGCACACCGCTAACTATCGGGGTTGCCCTAAGTTCCAAGAGCGGAAAGCGAAGATGGTTCTGCAGAAGCAGCTCCCAGTGAAATATCCACTCGGGGCAGCCATACCTGTCACCCCTCAATTGACCTACGCCCGAATGGCGTCTGGCCAGAGAAGCACGGAAAAGCAGTAACTACCAAAGGTAGCGCCGCAAGTCTCAGTGCCCAGAGCACACGATCCAACGCCCGATTGGAAATCCTCCATTGAAAGGCGTATGGATCGGTTAGAGAAGCAGGTAGCACAAATTATGGCGGTCCTGCAAAACCAAGCACGTCACCAGTCCTAATGGCTGAGCAGGCGGAGAGTACTTATAGGATCCTTGCAGTGAATGCAAATTCATTAGTACGGATCCCACGAAAAAACGAGCTCTATAGATAGTTGGACGATCAAAGCCCAGAGCTATATCTGAATAGCGAAACCAAGCTAACACAGAGAGGCACATTGGAGCACAGTAATTATAATGTTATTAGGACAGACCGGCCCAACTCCAATGGTGGAGGCGGTGTTGCGAACTTTATTAAAAATAACATTAAACATAAAGTAGTGTCTAGTAGTGAAGTTTGACGGTTTCAAGAGTTGGAGGCCTGCATCGTGTGCATTTCTCTCCGCAGTGGAAAGAAGCTGTTTGCGGTGTCGGTCTACTCCTCCGGCCCCCCTAGTTCCAGAACGACTATATCAGAGCTTGATTCACTCTTTCGATGTCTAAGATTGGACTCGGAGGAGAACTACTTCATTTTGGCCGGGGACCTAAATGCCCGTCACGGTTATTGGGGAAACATAGTTTCCAATAGTAGAGGGGACCAGCTTTACAGCTGGCTTGCACAGTGTCGAGTATAGACTCGACTTGAAAGCAACAGAGATCTCGTCGTTCCCCAGAAGCGGCTCTAGTTCCAGAACGACGATATCAGAGCTCGATTTTACTCTTTCGATGTCTAAGACTGGACTCGGAGGAGAACTTTTTTATTATGGCAGGGGACTTAAATGCCCGACATGGATATTGGGAAACATAGTTTCCAATAGTAGAGGGGACCAGCTCTACAGCTGGTATTGCTTGCACAGTGTCGAATATAGACTCGAGTTGAAAGCAACAGAAGTCTCGTCCTTCCCCAGAAGGGGCTCTTATCTGAATCTCCTTCTGTTTGACACAAGACTGCAGCTGACAGACACAAACACACAAAAAGTAAACTGTTTGAACACCTTCGTGTATCTCAGTGACCATTGCGGACTCAGTGCCGGAATCAAGATCCCTAACGATATTGCGGAATTAGGAGAGTTTGTTCAAACATATTCCTACAATTACAGTAGGACACGCTGGACACGCTTCTCCAGACAAATGACGAGAGCAGTCTCCTCGAATGCGCCGCACATACCGTCCAAGAGAAACTTGTCAAACGAGGAGATTGGCATGTATCTTATACAATTGGACGAGGCAATAAAACGAACGATGGACAGTACGATACCACGGTATACACGCACAAACAACGAAAACTTGTACCGCAATGCAACAATTGACGCACTACATCAACGGAAAAGTAGACTCCTGTCAATGTTAAAAACCTCATACAGGCGGTTTACTGATAGACGAGATGAGGAAATTAGGACACTGAAATCGCTCATCAAAAACGTGCAAACATTAATTGTCCAGAATTACAGAATTTCTGTTAACTTGCATTGGAACAATAAGATTCGGGCTGTAAGATCCAACAACCCGAGCATGTTTCCGCAAATAAATAAAAATTTTCGTAGTAAGCATAGCGATCTTCCGTGTCTTAAGCTCCCCAAAACGACGGACAGGACTACAGCAGGTATTGATCCAGATAACGCCGTACTCGACGATAACTTCTTTTTGGTCGTGAGTTTTCGCCCAAACCACGACCTGGAGAACTGCGTACAATCTAGCAACTCGCAACTTCGAGAAGACATGCAACAATGGCGATCTGAGAACATCGGCTTTGTCGTGTTCAATGAAGATAACATGGCAGATAATGTCATCACCGACGAAGGGGTTCATCCCCCGTTCATAGCGAAGACAGAGCTCCAAGGTTTCTTCCAATCATTTAAGAAGAAAAAGTCAGTTGGAATCGACGGGATCTCGAACATTGTGCTAAGACATCTCCCCCTAGATGTGGTTTAACAATGCTCTGAATAATGCACATTATCCGGAACATTGGAAAACTGCGATTGTGCAACCCGTATCCAAGCAAGGAAGAGATTCTTCGAATGCGTGCAACCTCCTTCCGAACATCAGCAAGGTATTCGAGAAGGTGATAAATAGAGCTCTGACCAACTGGACAGAGGACAAACATATAATTCCGGATAACCAATTCGGTTTCAAAGCGGGGCATGACACTATTCATGCCGCGTCGAAACTGGTGTCGGTTATCCAGTGGAACAAGAGCCAGAAACAATGTAAGGGTGCCTGCCTGATTGACCTGGAGAAGGCCTTCGACACCATATGGTTAGAAGGACGTTTTTTACAAGCTCAATGGGCTAGGCATTAGTAAGCCACTGCTGTACCTACTGTGTAACATGCTTACTGGTAGAAGGTTCGTAGTCAAGAATGGCAATGTGACCTCTGCAGGTATATTTGAAGTAAAAAATGGTCTCCAACAGGGTGCCGTTAATTCGCCGATCCTGTTCAACATTTTCTTGAGCGATCTGATAAGTTTTCTTCCTCACGTAATTGCGTACGCCGACGACTTGATCGTGTACAGATCAGGCAAAAAGATCGAGGACATCACTACTCTCGCGCAGGGTGACTTCCACTCATTCATGAGAAGTTGCGATGACTGGAAGTTGAATAACAACTTCCAGAAGTCGGAAACCATACTGTTCAGGACCCCGTTGTATAAGGCTTCGGCGGATACGAAAAAGAATTGGCGAAAGTTCTCAATTGTTGGGCGACACGGGCAACCACTGGCGCAAAGGACTGTTGTCAGATACCTGGGGCTCTGGCTGGATCAATATCTATATTTTAACAAACATGTAGATGCTGCTCTAGCCCGAGGCGCTTTCGCTCTTACAAAGAGACTGTTTTAAAACAGCCAACTCGAGGCGAGGATGAAGGTGATTTGCTACATGACCCTTAGCCGGCCAATGCTCACCTATGGCTGTCCCGTGTGGTTCAACGTGAGTGCAAGCTCGATGGAAAAAATTGCGGTGTTTGAGAGGGCTTGTCTTAGGGCTTGCCTTCGTCTTTACAGAACACCAGAGTCCCAGTACAGAAAATTCTACTCCAATGAGGTTTTATACAACATGGCGAACCTGATACGAGTCGACAATTTCCTGGTGAAGATGATTCGAGATCATACTGCCAGAGCGATGAATTCGATCAATAACTTGATCTCGGGGGCTTACTACCCCAATCCTCAGTACCATGAAAGGGTACGGCATAATGGCTTCGTCCCCTCAGAAGCATTCCTCCATTTTGATAAGCGCGGTCTAAAAGACAAGAATGCGGTACCGCTTCTCTTTCACATCGCCCGTTCAACTGTGAATGGGCGACTCAACCACGACCGTTCCGTAGCACGACGAGCTGAGGAGGGTCTCCTCCGCTTTAGTACGGCGGTATCAAGGCGAGATGTTCGGGATGTTGGATTGCAACATCAAAAATTCTGGTGGTTAGAGATTGAGGGAACTCCCTCGTCGAACCCTTTAGACCCGGGTTAGAGAAAGGGTAGTAAAGATCCCCTTACGGGATGCAGTCGG
Source organism: Eristalis pertinax (assembly GCA_907269125.1). NCBI lineage: Eukaryota > Metazoa > Arthropoda > Insecta > Diptera > Syrphidae > Eristalis > Eristalis pertinax. The sequence goes on from OU026145.1 coordinate 87,172,791, forward strand.
TCTGTCTTGCAGCGGATTGGATGAAATCTATCTGCCGCAACCTACGGCCGACCTACATACATAGCTTAGGGCAGTTTAAGGTAGAGTAATTCTAAAAAAAAACAGCATTTATGTCTGTATAAATGTTATATGGACATATATACCCCTGTATATAAATGCATATTTGTACATGATTTTGTATAGCTTTTTATACAGTACGTATGTATATATATGCAGTGTAGGTAATAAGTTAGTTTGTAAGTCTAGTTAAGTTTTATTTAGTTTTAATTTTATTTTAAGGTAGAATTAAAGTTAGTATAATTTTCACACAAATGTTCAGTTAATAAGTTTTTTCAATTTTCTTATTACATATTTTTAAACATAATAATTTTTTACATATTATGAACAATATTTGTTAGGTTAAGTCGAAAGACATAGTTTAAGATTAAGTTTAGCCTAGAGTGCCCGCCGAGGGTCAATAAGTTAAAATATAATATCACTGTTCGTCCCAACTAGTTTTAAGCATTTTTGTCTATTATATAAGATTGTTATGAATTAATAAAATAAAAATGAAATAAAAAAAAAAGTAGAGTCAAGCTTTAGTTTGGATCTTGGTTCATACATGGAAAGACGTGTTTTATTTCTTCGCTCCCAAACATTATATAACTGGCGCTGTTGATAAACCGGAAGAACATATAAACAAATACATATACATATATATATGAATAAAATAATACGGAAAAGTTTAGTCAATTATTTTGGATTTTGAATTATCGAAAATTGAATAGTGATACATATACTTGAGAGTGAAAATTTCACATAAACATTTATGTACACATACACATGTATGTATGTATATATAATTCAAATTGAACTTGGATTATAATAAGTGAAATAAATAAAAAAACGTGGTGGTGAATAGTTAAAACAAAAAACTGTGAAAAATAATCTAAAGTGCTATTAACACAACACTCAATATGAATTTCGGAATAACGGATCTTATAAAGGAGGCCAGAAGCCTGCCTCAATTTCGAGGAGATGATGCTTATGCACTTTCGTCGTTTATAGATGAAGGCGATTTCATGCTATCACTGGTAACTGACGATGGAGCTAAGCAGTATTTGCAAAGAATACTCATATCAAAAATTCAGGGAGTCAGGAGAGTACTAACAAACATTACATGGGAAGACATAAAAATGCACCTAAAAAGAACCTTTGGGGTCCCGTAGGAGTATGCAGCACTGAAAAATCAAGCGGATAGTATTAAATACTTTAATGTAAGCCAATATTATAATGATCTTAAAATTATATTAGATAAGCTAAATCTTAAGTACCGTTTGGACCCGAATCCACCATTAGACTATAAGCCAGAATACAACGAACAAAGTATTCTCTCTAAGTTTATTTTTAAAATCCCTCGTGAAGAAGAAATGTATATTAGGATTAAGAATATTAACAATTTAGTAGAAGCATATTTCGCATTAAAAGCTATGCATATGGAAGAAAAGTGCAGTTAGATCAGAAAGAAACACAGACATGCAACAAAATAGAAACAATTTGAGAGCGGGACAAATCCAAAATAACAACAACTACAACCATAACCACGCTAATGTTAGACAGTATACTAACGGAAATAATTTCACATATGCTAACCACCAAAACCACCCATCTAGACAATTTTCAAATAAAAATTTACAATACAGACATAATGACATTAGACAATCCAAATTTTTATATAACTAGGCAGCAACAAAGGGCACTAAACTTTCAATATAATAACAGAAACACCTACGAGAGCAGACCACAAAAAAATTCGGGACAAATTTCAAACATTATTTATACATTATTCACGACAAAACAGATATGAAGGACCAATAGAACCAATGGAAGTTAGTAATATTAATAGAACTTCTACACCAGATTTAGGAAATTTTTACTGTCAATGCCTCGGACAGTACTCGCTTCCAATAATTAATATTGCTATTGAAGGGCAAAAAATTGATTTTTGATAGACACGGGATCGTCCATTTCAGTCCTTGACCTATCTATGTTTCCGCAACTGGTAAAAAGGAAGATGCCATCAATATCAATTAGTACTGTTACCGAAAAGACCTTCATTAATTTCGAAAAAATTTCCAAATAACAGACGAATTCAAGCTAAATGCCACCATGTCTTGGAAATTATTAGATCTCAAACACAAAAAGTTTAATGCTATATTAGGAATAATTATTCTAATACTATTGAGGGCCAAAATAAATTTTGAGAATAATATGATCGAAATAAATGGAGAAAGAATTTTGTTTAAAGGCTTTGGTTGTCCCTTTACTTATGAAAGTATAAGTACATTAGAACCAATAACACTTCAGGGTAATATTATCTTGAAATCTTGAAAATTTTATTAAAAAAGAATAGTGACTTATTTTTTGTGGAAGGTCAACAATTGACAAGTGTCAACAATATAAAACATCAAATAATTACCACCTCTGATGAACCCATTTATCTCGGGCATACAGATTCCCCCCGGTACACGAAAAAGGAGTAGAAAGGCAGGTTAAAGAAAAGCTCGATCAGGGTATTATCAAAGAAAGTAATTCACCTTATAACGGTCCGATATGGGTAGTTCCTAAAAAAATCAACAACTCTGGTCAACAGGAATGGAGACTAGTTGTCGATTATCGGAAACTTAACGAGATCACTATTAGCGACAAATTCCCAATTCCGAATAGAGAGGATACATTCGACAAATTGGGAAGAGCGAACTATTTTATTACCCTCGATCTTGCAAAGTGGTTTCATCAAATTTTGGTGGATGAAAAAGATCAATTGAAAAGTGCATTTTCTACGCCACAGGGGCATTATGAATATATTAGAATGCCCTTTGGCCTTAAAAATGCCCATGCCTCATTCCAGAGTATGATGAATCAAGTCCTAAGAGGACTTATCAATAAAATATGCGTCGTGTATCTCGACGATATACTTGTATTCAGCACAAGAAGAGAAGAACACAAGCAAACCTTAGATTGTATGTTCAAAAGGCTCAAAGAAAACAATCTTAAAATACAGGTGGATAAATCAATTTCTTTGCCAAAGAAACAGAATATCTAGGGCATATTATTCGGGATTATGCGAAAGTTGCCCAACCTATGATTAAATATTTATCGATTTCGATTCCACATTTATAAATGCATTTGGCAAATTAAAAGAATTAATTACAAAACCCCGCCACCCCCCCCCCCCCGGTTTAAATTACCCAAATTTAAAAAAAAATTTAAATTAACAACTGATGCGAACAATTCTGCAATCGGTGCTGTACTTAGCCAAGATAACTATCCTATCTACTTTGCAAGTAGGACACTAAATAAACATGAAACTATGTACAATACCACTGAAAAGGAATTATTGGCTATTGTTTGGTCAATTCACCATTTCAGGCCGTATCTTTACGGGGTGGAATTTGATGTGTATACTGACAACAACGTGGCAGATTTTCTTAGTAGGATCGGCGTTGACAATAATAAAATTCTAACTACTTATTTAATAAAACTTACGTTTAAAAATGAAATAGATACTGAGGAGGTAAATGAAATAGAAAGTTTAGAAGTGGAGACCATAGTCAAGAAGAAAATCTGAATGATAATTTTCCAATTGTAGAAACTATTGTAAATAAATTTAAAACACAAATTATTTTAATTGAACATAAAACTAAAGACACTGAAATTATTAACAGAAACAGGAAAATATACGTATCTGGAGATGACATAGAGAGAGATGACTTAAATGACATTTTTAGGAGAAATAAAATAAAGGGATCAATAGGTATTTATAGCGAATTGGATTACCGATTGTATAACCAAGTGCAACTCAAGCTAATAGAAATGTTTAAAAACGACAAAAATGTTTAGGAAATGCACATATTTAGCAGAAGAACTTAGGGACGAAAATGAAACTATAAGATACATAAAAAAATGTTCACGAAAAAGAATCGAATCACCGTGGAATTAACGAAAATGTTGAACTGCTAAAAAATAAAATATACTACCCAAAATTAAAGAAGCTAATACACAGATATATCAACAATTGCGATACCTGTCAAATTGCTAAATATGACAGAAGCCCCATTAGAATTAAATTGCACCTGACACAGACTCCCTTTGACCAAAATGAAATTTTAAATATTCATACCTGGACTATGAAAGGGGAACGCTCTTTGACTAGTATTGACCGATTTCAAAACACGCTATAATTTTTGATTTGAATGACCGAAATTTGACAACGATAAGAGAAGCTTTAGAAAAACGACATTCTGTCTTGGGAAAACCAAAAATGTACATAGCTGATAACGAATTTGATGGATTAATCTTAAAAGAATTTTTGAATCAGGAAAATATAGCATTGCATTTGACTAAGCCTAATAGCCACACCGGTAGTGCAAATATCGAAAGGCTTCATACCACTCTTAATGAACAAATTAGAATTGTGAGCATTTCCAAGGATTTTAAAGATATAAACATAAAATATAAGTGCTTTAGAGCGGTAGAGTTCTACAATAATTCCATTCACTCTACTACGAAAGAGAAACCATTCAATTTTTTATTAGGACAATGAATTCAGACAAAATTTCAATAAAAGAAAAAAATAGAAAAAGAGCAAATAAACTTAATACTTTAAGACAGACTGCGCCAAAAAGGTATGAAGAAAAGGTGTTAATTAAAAATGATAAGGCCCTTATGCATAAATTCGAACCTAAGTATAAATATCACGATAATAGTAATCTACACCCTTCGAATATTAAAAGAAAATTTCTACAAGTAACAGTCTGAAACCGACATTATCAAATACATAAATTATATAAACAACAATACTATTTCCTTAGATCATAATGAATTTTAACAGAAAGTTGTAAATATGTGTTAGATTAAGTCAGCAAAAAAATGTTTATGATATTACTATTTTGAATAACACTGTTTTTCAAATCATATTATATATTAATTTTGTTGCTTTTCGTATATTATTATAGTAATAAATTAGCCTTTGATTTATAAATTTATTTGTATTATATTCTAACTTCATTTATTTGTCAATCGATAATTTGTAATATTCACGTAGAGAATAAAAATCATTTGATTATCTACTGTTAATATTTATGTATATTATTTTATTTGTGAATTAATTATTATATAAAAAAAAGATGAATTATTTTTAATTAGTGTATGTATTTACTTAACTTGTACTATAGAACTTTAATAACTTTATAGTAGAACTCTTTCATGGAAGCTATTATGCATTTAGATTGTTATTTAATGTGCTTATTAAATGTATGAACACTGAACTTAAGGAGGGAGAAGTGACGTCACGATACATGTAAGATTACAAGTGACGTTACCACAAATGTATACATACATTGTATGTACACATGTATACAAACAATTGTAACACACAGAACATGAGTTAATAATATCAGCGTGGATCAAACGGTACATTTAAGTAGTAAAAACTAAAAATGGAACATCATACGATTTACAAATAAAAAGTACAGTCAAGCTTTAGTTTGGATCTTGGCTCATACATGGAAGGACGTGTTTTATTTCTTTGCTCCCAAACATTATATAACTCACGCACACAATACTTTTTCCCACGCATTGGCACGCGACTAGCCACAACCCACTTACTGGTCCAGAACATACATATACCGCGGCACCCTTTCAAACAAACAACGCCGACATCAACCCACACATGGCACACGACAAAACACCAAAGAACTAGACCCGACACACTAAGAACTCACGTCGGCATCCCCAAAGAACTGATACACACCCTGCTCCAGAACATACATAAAGGAACATAAACAACCCACTTACTGGTACAGAACATACATAAAATAACATAAACAACACAACCACTTCCTGGTCCAGAACATACATAAAGTAACTACTGATCGGTTAAGTTTATATTTCAGGCCTTCGGGCCAAACTTTGTCAAAGGCTTGGGAAACATCAAGAAATGACTTAAACGTTTCCTCCAAGTAATCTACGAAGAGATTAGCTTTCTCTTTATCTTCTTTCGCCCACTCTCTACATTCTTCCGGATTGGCGCGTTATGTGCCTCAGGTTTTTTTTATTCCTTTCACCGATTTCCAGAGTGTGTAGTTGGTTTTTTTTTGCAGAGAAGTTTACTAGATACGCATTCAAGTTATTGTTTTTGAACGCTTTGATTTTCGCCTTCAACAGGTTACACAATTCGTTAAGACGAGTTTTATGCCGTGGCGAGCGAGTTTGTTGCCATTTCTTGCGTCCTTTTCTTTTTCCTTTACAATTTCCTTTATTTTCGGTGATTTTTACTGCTCCATGCCACACACTGTATATTTACTATCAAGTTGTCAAGGTCAATTTCTAAGTCGTATTACGTTCTCAGCGGTATCATAAGTTCAACGTGATTAAGCAAGTAGGTCCTAAATGCTTGCCAATTTGTACGATGATTAGTTAATGTAGGCGGCGCTTCTCTTTTATTAGCGTATCGCTTATATTCAATATAATTGGAGAAGGATCTAACTGAGATCAAAGCTTTCTTCTAGTTTTAAATAGTTACGTGAAATACCCTTCATAACGAAGAAGTCAACGACGTCTGGCATTTTTGTAAAATTCGTAGGCCAGTAGGTGGGCTTCCCTGTCGAGTAAAGGTCGCAGCTAAGTTTCATACCGGCTTTGTACAATGTTCTGCCTCTTTGGGAGATGCTACTTGATGAAATGAATGCTTTGAAATCCCCACCAATTATAAAGTGTTGACCCAGACCAAGAAATGTGTTTTCATACTCGTATTGTTCAATTTTACTGCGCGGTGGGCAGTCGGGCGGTCGTTCCTTCATCAGCTTTCTTTCGTTGTTAGCACTGTTATTTCTTTTTGGCCCACCTTCTTTCCTATCGATAACCTCTGGTGAGCATCCGGCTTTTCGTTTTTTGCCTGGTCGCCTTTTTGTTAACCAGTCCGTTTCGCGATCGAGTTCTTCATCATCCGTGATATACTTAATATTTGTATTCTGTTTCTTTTCGGGCTTGGCTTCTTGCCTTTCCGTATTTTCTATTTTTAGTTTACTAATATCTAGTCTAAGTTCTTCGCAGAGAGCTTCCATGCTGGCGACCTTAGTCCGAAGTTCCGCATTCTCTTGTTCAAGCAGTTTGAGTCTCGCTAAGGCATGTTCGTCATGAAGTGGCGAATGCGACCTCGTTGGAGATGTCATTACCAGTTTTTTGGACACAGTACTTTTAACTGGGGTTAATGCGTCCATGGTTTTTTTTAGTTGATCGTGATGGTGGTGATATTGTTACCCTTGAACTTTTCCCGAAAGGTCAATCAAACGCATTAACTTGCTCCCCCCAAGAATCCGTAGAGCCTGACTCAAAAGTGTGTGGATTTTCCAGTGTAACGGGCATTCCACTTGATGTAATACCTCAGATGGTTTTCGGAGGAGAAAGTCTTTTGCATATGCACAACCGCAGCGGACTCAATGGCAATGTTGTCTTCAACCAATGTTTGTGAAACAGATTGTCCTCTTAAGCCACAATCCGAGACAAGCAGTTAAGAATTAAATAAAGGTTATTTGCAAAACGAAACCCAATTCATTTTTCTTTTGTGGTGATAGTGTGACCGCACAAGACATTTTTTTCCCTTTTTGTACATGACCGCCTATGGTTTTTGAATTCGCGACAGTGGACCACGAACATACAATCCTTTAAACTTTGGCGAATATCCTTGCGATAAAACATGGTCATTCGAGCCGGATGTTAAGAATTGTTAAAAAGAAAATATTACGATAAAGTGTCGACCGGGAAGATACACGCGTGTATGTTTTCGATTCAACAAAGTGTAAATACAAACTCATTTGTGTGTTGGTTTGTAAATAAACTATAAGGACAATAGTGAGTGCCTAAAGTGGTACCGTCGATCTCTAGACACTGGGAGAATCTAGAAGTGAAGAAGCAGGTGCATCGTGGGAGCAAAGCACAATAACAGGTGTGTGGCTTTTAATATAACACTTTTAATTTAAATTTAAGTTGATCTAAATAAGTAAGTTGTGTTCGGCGGGTTTCCTCTAATTGACAATAATGAGTAAGAGTAGATTGGTAAATCGGATAGATGCGGTTCAATCGGTCTGGCAAGAACTATCCGCTGATTACGCGGCGTACGAAGCTCTAGATCTCTCAAAAAGAAAATCTCGGCATATGACCGAAGCGCGGTTGTGTAATTTAGAGAGATCTTTTTCAGATGCAAGAGCATCAGAAGATTATTGAGGCGCCGACGGAAGAAGCGAAAGTGACGTACCTGGACGCTCTCACATTCCACGATTGAAGGAACTCTTTTACAAGTATTTCTCAGAGTTGAAAGATCAACTAGCCAACTTCGAGACTCAATCAAGTGCTAGGCCGTCACCGTCGGCAGAGCTTAAAGTGCCTCCAATTAAAATTCCTATGCTTGACGCCTCTCTAAAAATGTGGCCTGAATTTAAATAGTTGTTTGAAGCTACAGTCAATAAAAATAGTTCACTATCAGATGCTCACAAAATGCAGTCAATTTTAACTGTTATTTGGACAAAATAAACTCCCCCACAAATCATCCGAAGATCCCAAACTGCTTACAGATACGACGAATGAAGCAAAACAGGCACTTAAAAATATTGGCGTAATCGTAGAATTATGGGAAGATGTTCTCATTTTTCACACTGTGGTATTTGGACTGTCCTCATTGAATGAAGCTCACCAAAAAGGCAATAAATCATCCACAAATAAAGTTCGTGTGCATAACTTTACCATTGACAATAAATGTGTATTACGATCGTGTATTCGGTATCGGGGTGAAGCTGTGGTTGTATATATAAATTTACTTATTTTTCAAGTAATACTATTATTTTAGTGCATTCATGTAAAATTTCATATAAATGTGATTATTAATTCGCGTTTTTCCTCTAGTTAAACAGAATCATAATGGTAACTGAGACGATGATGGTGAAAATTGAGCATCGCGCTGTAATTAAATTTCTCACTAAGCAAGGAAAAAGTCAAAAAACTATTCATGAAGAGATGGTGGCTGTTTATCAGGGTTCCGCACCTTCATTATCAACTGTAAAAAAGTGGTCAAGTGAGTTCAAAAGAGGCAGAGAGAGCATTGAAGACGACGCCCGCTCCGGCGCCCCGGCGCCCCGGCTACTGCTTGTACGGGAGAAAGTATCAAAGAAGTCGAAAAACTTGAGGATGCCCGAATAAAGGTGAAATTGATGGCAGAGATCACCAAGCTTTCAATTGGTACCATTCACACCATTCTTCATGACCATCTTAACCTTTCAAAGGTCAGTGCAAGGTGGGTGCCACGAATGCTCACAGCGCCTCAGAAAAAAGTGAGAAGCATGCTGTAGAGAGCTTTTGGAGATGTGTAGTGAGAACGCGGACGGTGTTATGGATCGAAATGTTACTGGTGACGAAACATGGGTCCACCACTATGACCCTGAAAGCAAACAAGAGTCCATGCAGAGGCATAAAAAGGGAACAGACCTCCCGAAGAAGTTCAAATTCACTCCGTCTGCCGGGAAGCTCATAGCCACAGTTTTTTGGGACTCAAAGGGAATCCTGTTCATTGAGTACAAAAAAAAAACCATCAACGCCACATCCTACGCTTCCACTTTGCATAATTTATGGGAGGAAATTAAAAAGAAAAGACGGGGTAAACTCGCAGCAGGTGTGTTGCTTCTTCATGACAACGCTCCTGTTCACACGGCGCGAGTTTCCAAGGCTGCTGCGAGTGATTGTGGTTTCGAAGAAATCCAACACCCACCCTACAACCCAGATCTTGCCCCTAGTGATTATTTCCTGTTGCCGGATTTGAAAAAATGTCTTCGTGGAAAAAGATTTTCGGATGATGAAGAACTCAAGTCGGCAATAAATAGGTATTCTGTTTAACTAGAGATAAAACGCGAACTTAATAATCACATTTATATGAAATCTTACATGAATGCACTAATATAATAGTATTACTTGATAAATAAGTAAATTTATATATACAACCACAGCTTCACCCCGATACCGAGAATATATTGAACGCCCTTCTTGTCTCATGATTTGCATAGAATTAGAAATTGCTTCAAATTTAAACCATTCCAACCAACGGAAGGAACTTGAATTTGTCAAAAAGAACAAATTATGTTTCATGTATCAAGTGCACATTTTACTCGAAATTGTATAAGGAAATTCACGTGTTCCATTTGTCATCAACATCATCACTCGTTACTGCACCGACATGAAGCAGCAAACGCATTACATAGCAATGAAGGTAGATCGAAACCACAACCAAGCCAAGTACCTTCATCTTGCGTGGACACATCCCAAGTAGCTCAAAGTGGAAGGTCAACATCACGGTTGTATCAAATGTGAACGAAAGGTTTAAACTGCAGATTAGTGCTTTGGCCCTAGCTAAGCTTACGAGAGTCCTACCCACAAATAAGATACTGAATACAAACTGGGATCACTTTAAAAACATAGAGTTGGCTGATCCAAAATTTAACAAACCCGGAAAGATCGATGTCTTACTGGGTAGTGACATTTATTCATCTATTATCCTTGAAGGAATAATAAAAGGAGAACCACGGACTGGATTCCTATGGCTCAAAGGACGGAACTGGGGTGGATGCTTTCTGGACGCACTTTACCCAGCAGCCAATCACACGCAACACCTTTACCTAAAAACCGAGACTCAACGCTTGGACAACCTACTTGGTAAATTCTGGGAAGTCGAGAAGGTCCAATCTCGCAAGCTCCTCTCACTCTCACGAAGCTGCGCATTGTGTCTGACACGTCCTGCGAAACATCTGATGGTACATCGCTCAATGATCGTCTGTTAGCGGAGCCCAGACTGCAGGACGATATTTTCGATCCTATAGTACTGTCCAGAAAGTTTAAAATCGCCTTTACAGCCGATATTAATAAAATCTGGGTCACTGCAAGTGATTCGTTGGACCAACTAGTTGTATGGCGGGATGTAGAGGGAGAAGAAGTGAAAACATACTCCTTCAAGACAGTCACGTTCGGGACCGCTTCTGCGCCGTACTTAGCAAGTCACACCCTTCAGCAACTAGCAGCAGATGATAGACTTCGATCTTGCATCGAAAATAGCCATGAAGAACTTTTACGTCGATGATCTAATTCATGGAGCAGACTCAGTTCCAGAAGCGTTAGATATGCAATCACAGCTCATGCGGATGTTGAAGAAAGGAGATTTCCTATTAAGAAAATGGGCGAGTAATTGCGAGGAAATATTAATGGGCGTTCAGGAAGAGGAGCGTGAGGTGCATATAATATATATACAATAAAGGCATTTGGTATCGAATGGCACCTCGCAAAGGATAGTTTCTATTTCACGGTCTCACTTCCGAATTACAAAATGACTACAAAGCGAAACATTTTGTCAGATGTGGCACGCTTGTTCGATCCAATATGTTGGATAGCACCGGTAGTTATCATCGGAAATTATTAATGCAAGAGATGTGGAAAGAAAAACAGACATGGGACGCTGAGCTCCCAGTAACAATCGTTTCCAAGTGGCAAAGATTCAAAGCGGAGTTGAACCTGTTAAGGGCAATTGAGATCCCTCGCTGAATAAGACTCACCAACGAATCTCGAGTTGAACTGCATGGATTCTGCGATGCCTCGGAAAGAGCATATGCTGCAGCAATCTACCTTAGAGTCGCCAGAGAAAATGAAACGTTTGTTAATCTTCTGGCTTCAAAAACCAGAGTGGCACCTCTCCAAAGAAGCTCTTTTGATGGCGCGATTGTTGGCACACAGTAGACGTACGATGGACCTCCAATCATCCAATATTTTTGCGTGGTGTGATTCGCAGATAGCACTCGCGTGGATTAAAAGCGCAACATTCGTCGCCAGCAGAGTCGCAGAGATTCAAGAACTCACTGACTCTAGATGCTGGAATTACGTTCCATCCAAGGACAAACTCGCGAATATCGCATCTCGAGGAATCTTTTCGAGTGATCTCATTCACAACCTTCAATAATGGCATGGACCTGACTTTATACACAGCTTTAATAACCTTTCATCAGGCCATCGAAGTCAAACCTACGTAACTGGAAACAAAACGGTCGACCCATATCTAACATTTTTCAGCTCTACATTCACTTCACTTCATTCCACACAAATCAACAGCTGTTCAACCACTTTTCATCGCTGAATCGGTAGTATCGGTTGCATCGATACCTAACGAATTTGCGGCTCAAGGCTACGAAACCACCAACTAGTGTATCCGGATCACATTCTGCCGACGAATTGGACTCAGCTCGATGGCGTTTGATTGCTCTGGTGCAGCAAGAGTATTTTGATCCAGAAAATCGGAGGATATTGTAGAGCGAAACGGTCTCTGAAAGAAGTAGATTAGCAAGACTTTCACCAATCATCGATGAAAGGGGCATTCTGCGAGTCGGAGGTCGGTTGGAAAATGCTACGCTCACAAAATCATCAATATCATCCAAAAAAAGACGAAATCACAGAACGACTGCAAACAAGATGGCATTTCAATCCCAATCCTCCAGCAGCTCCGCATTTTGGCGGGCTTTGGGAGGCAGGGGTGAAATCCATGAAGACACTATTTAAGGCGTGTGATTGGATACTATACCTTAATGTTTGAGGAATATGCGACGATATTTGCACAAGTAGAAACTTGCCTTAATTCCCGCCCACTTTGTCCTGTAACTGTAGATCCTGATCATCTCTCCATTTTGACACCAGGACACTTTAATTGGTTCCGCATTAAATACAGCACCGGAAAGGGACTTAGCTGAAATTCAGGAGTCACATCTAGATAGATGGAAGCTTCTACAAAAAATTCACCAGGACTTATGGAAAAAGTTAAGATCGAGTACTTGGTTCGACAACAAAAGCGTCCAAAATGGCTTACGCCAAATAATGAAATCAACGTGGGACAATTAGTAATCCTGCCTGATGAACAAACGCCTCCTACTCTTTGGCTTGGCAGAATCACGGAAACATACCCATTAGCAGATGGAAGGGTTCGTGTTGTTACAGTAAAGACTGCAACAGGCTCATTCAAGCGCCACATAGCCAAACTTTGTTTCCTACCAATGATTAACCAATCAACATAACCCCGAACACAAACGCTCTAACAAATTATTAAACTATAACAAATTTAATAAACTTATAACTAACATCTAACCCATAACTTCATATTGCCACACACCATTCACCTGAACTACTGACTTTTTCTTTCATGTATACCTCTACCGCTCGTCGAGTATCTGGCAGTCTACAATTACCGCAGCGATCAAGAAGAAACCAACTCAAGGGTCATACCAACTAATTCCTGTGGAGGACATCTATTCCGTCGGCCCGGCAGTATGTTGCGATCGCAACATGCATCAGCCTCAATAAAGATGCAATTCGCATACCCGTCAGTATAAGCAAAACGCCGCCGGCCAAACATAAAATTAATAAAATGGGAGAGCATAGAATATGACATACACACGAAATCATAATAATGATTGATTTGTGGGTGTCACCAACTAAATATGATGTTCTATGTTTTGGCACCTCCCACAACGCGATGTTTTTATTTTTTCTGTATGCGATCTGATCTGGTGCTGCGGGGACATGGCATCGCTCGGGAGATCTGGAGAAGTACGAGGCAAGGCAGCCGTAGTCTTTTGCATAGACAGAATAAAATGCAATGAATACCCCTATGGGTCAACGAACTACAGCGGAGTCCATGGCTGAATCAGCTGTGACCAGAGGTTTCTTCAATCAATGTTTGTGAAACAGATTGTCTGCTTAAGCCACAAGCTGAGACAAGCAGTTAAGAATTAAATAAAGATTATTTGCAGAACGAAAGCCAACTAATTTTCCTTTTGTGGTAATAGTGTGACCGCCCAAGTCATTTTAATTTCTTTGTGGTTAGAATGGCCGCGTATGGTTTTTGAATTCTTGACAGTGGACCGCGAACATACAATCCTTTAAGCTTTGGCAGAGCGAGTGTATAAGCACTCTACAAGAAAGACCGAAGTGGCAGCAAATCAAATCCAACATACAAACGGGCGATATGGTGATAATCAAGGAACCTAACCTTCCTCCAAATAAGCGGCTGCTTGGCAGAATTGAGTCGGTAACTGCAGGTGCTGACAATCATGTTCGTGTGGCAACAGCAAAAACAAAACATAGCACGTTTGTACACCCAATCGCAAAACTTGCCTTCCTACCGTGCCATGTTTGGATTAAATTATGTTAGTTTTCATTCACTGCACTTTTGTAAAATGTTGCTCTTAGTCACAGTATCCAAAATCGTGTCTCGTGTCTGTATCAACAAATTGTAAGTTAATAAATCGAATGATGCACCAGCGATAGGATCATACGATTGATGATACTTTGAATAAAATTTTGGTCGTAGCAGAAGTAGAAGTTGGTAACGATTGGTAGTCTTACAAAATAAAATAAATACATGTACATATTATTATAATGATATACGTCGGTTCTTTAATTTTTCTGTTTGTGATTCATATTTATAGCAATATTCCCCTTTTTTTTAAAACACTACCGTCATCATAACCGAATCAGAAGTCCATAAGTTGAATATAAAAAACTGAAATACGAAAAATTTAATCTACACACAACAAATCTAATACTAAAGCAGATTCCTTAGTCCAACTCCCTATTACCACTCCTACAATACAAAATTAATGAAATAAATAATCTTAGTTTAAATTTAGCTATATTGAATATAACTTATCATTAAATTATGTAAATATCATTAAATTTATACCTTAAAGATCATTCAATTTCATTAGACAACAGTAATAAAAAAAAGTACTATTAACAAAGAATGAATTATTTGACTATTGTAACTAAATCTTTTATTAACTTGATTAAGAAGGATAGCATTGCTGAAGTGCAACTAATCGTAACCCCATGTAAAAACTAAAGGCTCAACTATAATGCGCATGAGCGAGCATTAGCTAGTGTCAAACGCGCATGGGTAAGTGAGCGAATACACCCAACTCTATGAGCCAAACTATAATGTTGTTCATGAAAGATTGCGAACATTTCGTTAAGCATGTGCAAAACACAAATGTTTCGTTAAACATGAGCTAGTGCGAAATGAATCGCTCGGCGCATATGTGAATGTGACAGATGAAACACAGACAAGAAACAAATTTGAAAATTTAACAAATCAGCTGATATTGAATTGGAATTCGTATATACATACATATATAATCGAACTGGAAGCATGAGGAATTCATAATAAATCAAAATTAAATGTAAAAATAAAGCCAGCAACGGAAGAATTTCTGACAGGAGGCTATGCGCGCATATGCTTATTATAGTCACTCATGTTTTTTTAGCAAACATGACGAAACAGTTCGTCCAAACTTGACACTAGCTAATGCTCACTCATGCGCATTATAGTTGAGCCTTAAGTTAATTCAAGAAGAACTATTTAACATTGCATATGCTATTCAACTAGAGAAAGTTAATATTGTAAGGTCAAACATATTATCAAAGAATGAAATCAATTTAATGTCCAAAATGTGGAATACGGGTATTTTTCCGTACGCAAATGTCCGTACATTAGCTAATGCTCGCTCATGCGCATTATAGTTGAGCCTTAAGTTAATTCAAGAGGAACTATTTAACATTGTATGTGCTATTGAAGTAGCGAAAGTTAATATTGTAAGCTCAAACATATTGTCAAAGAATGAAATCAATTTAATGTCCAAAATGTGGAATACGGGTATTTTTCCGTACGCAACTGTTGAACAAGCATTAAAGTTCGCAGGAATAAAGGTTGCTACCAATTGAAATTCATACTTATTACAATTAATGTACCAAAAACCAAAAATACAAAAAACTGATGTTAATTACAGTTATAATGCAATAAAATTATGTACAAGTATTTAATAAAAAAAATTATGAATGAATTTATGGAATTGTAACTAATTATATCGATGACATATCAATTTGTAATATGTCAATATTAGACTTAAGTTATAATAAGTGTATAAATAGTTAATTAGACAATAAAGAATTATCGTGTAACGCCACAAATAGCCACCATATCCCACAAATAGATGAAATTGCTACAGGACTCATACATTAATTAATGTAATAGATGAAAGTCAGATCAACCTACCAACGCCATTTCGTAGGTACTCTAGCATTTATAACATCACTTTCTAAGAAAAATCACGAGGATGTTTCAATCTAAGGGGGAAGGAGTTACGCCCACATATATGGGAATAACCCCGGCGGTCGACAAACCATCGTCAACGTATGTCACATCTGGCTGGACATCGATATTGGGATCAACATATGGCGTCAAGTGGTCTGTGGCCGACCTCCCTCTCGCACGAGCGAGGTTTCGTGTTATGTTTAAGATTAGTTGTAAATCAGTTCTTAAGTAACTCGATGGAGAAATAAAGGTTAATTTGAAGTAAACCATCTTTATTATAAATGAAAAACAAACATTCCTCATTCGGGACCTTGATATTCTAAGCGCAGTGTTTTTACCAGAACTAAGTAAACGTTCGAAACGAGGACTCTTTGCAAAATTATTGGAGACGGAATTTACCCATTCAATGGAAGACTAATTAATTTTCTTTTTCAATACAGGAATACTACTACAACTACGAATAAGTCTCCTGCTGAATTTATATTTAATTACAAACCTAATACAAATTAATTAAGTTAAATTTAAGTAATATTAGAACAAATAAAAAAGAGAGAATAAGAGAAAAAAGATATGAAGTGCAACCTAACGAGAATGAAATCAATATACGTACGGTAAAATAGAAGATAAAATAAATGAAATCAAAAAGTTTGAGCCAAATGATGTAGTTACATATATATATATATGTTCACACCATCTAACTGACAAAAATCTAAATGGATTCTATGAAGTGGAGCACTTTCCGTCGGCCAGGGATTAAGATTCGAAGATTGGAGTTTTCTTTCTGTAATTGCGCACACCACACACTGCCTAACATAATCCTCTGTACCTATCCACCATCTTACACAAGCTGGAAAAATGACTCTTTCACCATAAAATAAACATCATAGCGACTCTTTCTTTGAAAAGTGTTTCTTTATAGAAACAATCTATTGTATTTGGCCACCCATTCATCACAAAAGTATAAACTTTATTTAGCCATTCATCATTCCCATTCATCACAATAGTATAAAGTTTATTTAGCGTATTATCAGCTTTAGTTGCTTCTGCAATATCTGCTATCTTAACTCGAACATCATCCGATACATTAAACCACTTTCGTCATCTACTGTCTCACTTAACGGCAGTCGTGATAAGGCGTCTTCTTTCGGCATTTTATTGCCTTTCCTATATTTTACCTGGTGGCAAGTGG
Organism: Eristalis pertinax; assembly: GCA_907269125.1. NCBI lineage: Eukaryota > Metazoa > Arthropoda > Insecta > Diptera > Syrphidae > Eristalis > Eristalis pertinax. The sequence goes on from OU026145.1 coordinate 87,190,184, forward strand.
CGTTGTGGGTATGTGCGTCGACTCCTACGCACTTGGACCTACCTGTCTAGGTACGACAAGAAATACTCTTTAGCCCCACCTCTTTCGAGTCACTGGCAATGCTCAAAGAGTATAACTGTCCAGAAAAAGCTTCTAAAAATTGGACGTTCGGAGTCGGCATAACACTGTAGGTCCTTTCCACTCGTGATAGAACTATAGCACGCACAACACGAGTGGTTGCTGAGAAGCTAGGCCCTGGTTCTCTACGGACTGTAGCACCACCAATATTATAAATTATGTATATTTTTTTGACAACTCAATGGCTCATCTTTGCAACCGATTAACTACCACTACCGCGTTTCCTTTGTTACCATTAAGAATTTCCTGTAGCGCCCTATGATCCATGCATATGATAAAATGCTTACCATAAATGTACTTATGGAGTTTTCGAACCTCGAACATAATACTCAGTGCCTCTCTATGAGTTTGTGAGTACCTTTGTTGAGCTTTATTTAATGTGCTAGAAATATAAAATACAGGTCGCTCTTGACCATTAATCACGTGTGGCAACACTGCGCCTACACCATAGGGACTAGCATCGGCACTGATAACTATCGGTTAATCTGGATCGTAGTGAGGAAGTAGTTTACTTTTTCTAAACACTTTCTCGCAATTTTCTATCCACTTATTTTCTTTTTTTTTAAAAGAGCATAAAGTTCATGCAACTCACCAGGTAAATGCGGTACAAAACGTGAATAATATTGTAACAGATAAGATCGTAATTTCCCTTCTGAATCGGGTGAGGGAGCATTCCAAATTGCTTCAACTTTGCGTAAGTTAGGACGTATTCCTTCTGCCCTTATTCTGTGTCCTAGGTATTCAACCAAGTCTTCAAAAAACTTGCACATTTTCCATTTACTTGCACATTATACTCCTGCAACCGATTTAAGACCTTAATTAAATTCTCATAACACTCCTTGAATGTCTCACCAGACACCAATAAATTATCTAAACACACCTGAACTTTATTCAACCCACATAGAATTTGGTCTAAGATCTTCTGAAATGTAGCGGGTGCTGTACTAACTCCAAATGACAGTCTAGTATAACGAAAAAGGCTCTTGTGTGTGTTAATTGTCAAGCCTTCTCTTGAATAAAGGTTAACTGATAATTGTTGGTATGCACCAGCTAAATCGATTACACAAAATAATTTACTTCCTCTCAAAGACACTAGAAGATCTTCTATCACAGGTAAGGGATAATGAACACTCACGACAAAACGGTTGACGGTTACCTTACAATTCATGCAGATTCTCAAACTGTCATCCTACTTAACTACTGAAACTGTCGGTGTAGACCATCGACTATGACGGTTATGGCGGTTATACCATAACCGACACCGTCACCCCTACAATTATAGAGGGGAGCAGCTTTACAGTTGGTATTGCTTGCACAGTGTCGAGTATATGTAGACTCGATTTGAAAGCGACAGAGATCTCGTTCTACCCCAGAAGTGTCTCTTATCTGGATTTCCTGTTGTTTAACGCAAGACTGCAGCTGATAAACTGACAAAAAGCAAGAATGCAACTGACACAAACTCAGAAATGGTAAACTGTTTGAACACTTTTGTGTAACTTAGTGATCATTGCGAACTCAGTGCCGAAATAAAGATCTCCAACAATATTGGGAAATTAGGAGAGTCGTTCAACGTATCCCTAAAATTACAGTAGGACACGCTTCTCCAGACAAATGACGAGAGCATTTTCCTCGAATGCGCTTTACATACCGTCTAATAGAAATTTGTCAAACGAGGAGATTGACATGTATCTAATACAATTGGACGAGACAATAAAACGAACGATGGACTGTACTAGACCATGGTATACACGAACAAACAACGAAAACTTGTACCGCAATGCGACAATTGCCGCACTCCACCAATAGAAAAATATACAGCTTTCAAGATTAAAAACCTTGTACAGACGGTTTACTGAGAAAATTATTTATTTATTTATTCATTTAATCTACAAACTACATAGGTGTTACCAGATTTTTTGAAGTGCATTATTCTTACTATAATTAACAATATGTTTATTTCATTCATTTCTTTATTTGAGTAGCATGACAAATAGTAAGAATATTTATAATTAGAGGTTTAGGACAACTGTCCTTTACAACTATGATTTTAGTAAAAAGTGGAGTGAGCGAGATACAACAAAAAATATTTAGATATTAATTCAAGGGAAAGCAACAAGAAAAAACCCGTGTTTAACTCTTAAAATCTAATATTGCAATGTCCCCTAATGTAATACTTAATTTCACAATTTAATAAATTGTTAAAAAATAAAAAGGCTTAATAAGGTACTTTTAAAGACCGATCTAGTATGACACAAATCCAAATGATGTGAATGTTCATTGAATGCTCGAATAATTTTCGATAGTGTTTCGTTTCTACGTCTACAGTCTGTATTGTGGAACTTTTCAAATAAGATATTCCAAGTAGCATGTGCTTATTATAGTCACTTATGTTTTTTTAGCAAATATGACGAAACAGTTCGTCCAAACTTGGCACTAGCTAATGCTCGCTCATGCGCATTATAGTTGAGCCTTAAGTTAATTCAAGAAGAACTATTGAACATTGCATATGCTATTGAACTAGAGAAAGTTAATATTGTAAGGTCAAACATATTATCAAAGAATGAAATAAATTGAATGTCCAAAATGTGGAATACGGGTATTTTTCCGTACGCAACTGTTGAACAAGCATTAAAGTTCGCAGGAATAAAGGTTCCTACCAATTGAAAATCATACTTATTACAATTAATGTACCAAAAACCAAAAATACAAAAAACTGATGTTAATTACAGTTATAATGCAATACGTAAAATTATGTACAAGTATTTAATAAAAAAAATTATGAATGAATTTATCGAATTGTAACTAATTATATCGATGACATATCAATTTGTAATATGTCAATATTAGACTTAAGTTATAATAAGTGTATAAATAGTTAATTAGACAATAAAGAATTATCGTGTAACGCCACAAATAGCCACCATATTCCACAAATAGATGAAATTGCTACAGGACTCATACATTAAGTAATGTAATAGATGAAAGTCAGATCAACCTACCAACGCCATCTCGTAGGTACTCTAGCATTTATAACATCACTTTATAAGAAAAATCACTAGGATGTTTCAATCTAAGGGGGGAGGAGTTACGCCCACATATATGGGAATAAGCCCGGCGGTCGACAAACCATCGTCAACATATGTCACATCTGGCTGGACATCGATATTGGGATCAACATATGGTGTCAAGTGGTCTGTGGCCGACCTCCCTCTCGCACGAGCGAGGTTTCGTGTCATGTTTAAGATTAGTTGTAAATCAGGTCTTAAGTAACTCGATGGAGAAATAAAGGTTAATTTGAAGTAAACCATCTTTAGCTTAATTTATAAATGAAAAACAAACATTCCTCATTCGGGACCTTGATATTCTAAGCGCAGTGTTTTTACCAGAACTAAGTAAACGTTCGAAACGAGGAGTCTTTGCAAAATTATTGGAGATGGTATCTGGTGTAAACGACGAAGTGTCAGTCGTTCACAGACCTCTGAACAGTGCAGTGATATTTCGCGAGTGTCGACTTTAAACAATTACAAATACGAAAGTCAGAACTGTTGTAAAGTAGCGCAGGTACCACACATTTCTACAAGAAGCATCTGGCCGAATAGGTTGAGTCGATTATCTTGGCTCTCTGGATCTCGAGTTCAATCCCCAGTTGGGGAGTACACAAATAATTATTCTTTTTTCCTGTAGTCCACAACTAATTACTCACATAAGTGAGAGAGTACGGACAATGGAAATAAACTAGCTGTCCGCGCTCGTAGAAGCGGACATGAACCAGAACAACAGGTGGCTAAATCAAGATAGCAGTGCCCCTAGAAGGCACAGCCAAGAGAAGGAGTAAAATTACTATTCCCAAAAGCTGTTCAAACACTCAAACTGGCATTCAAAAAGTTTAGCGTGGATACGAAAACTAGGCATTTACCCATTCAATGGAAGATTAATTAATTTTCTTTTTCAATACAGGAATACTCCGACTACAACTACGAATAAGTCTCCTGCTGAATTTATATTTAATTACAAACCTAATACAAATTAATTAAGTTAAATTTAAGTAATATTAGAACAAATAAAAAAGAGAGAATAAGAGAAAGAAGATATGAAGTGCAAGCTAACGAGAATGAAATCAATATGCGTACGGTAAAATAGAAGACAAAATAAATGAAATCAAAAAGTTTGAACCAAATGAAGTAGTTAGATATATATATGTTCACACCATCTAACTGACAAAAATCTAAATGGATTCTATGAAGTGGAGCACTTTCCGTCGGCCAGGGATTAAGATTCGAAGATTGGAGTATTCTTTCTGTAATTGTGCACACCACACACTGCCTAACATAATCCTCTGTACCTATCCACCATCTTACACAAGCTGGAAAAATGACTCTTTCACCATAAAACAAACATCCCTAGCGACTCTTTCTTTGAAAAGTGTTTCTTTATAGAAACAATCTATGTTCTCACGTTTTCATTTGTTTATTTATGTAGCCAGACAAATAGTGTTTACATTTGTAAGAATATTTATAATTAGAGGCTTAGGACAACTGTCCTTTCCAACTATGATTTAATAAAGAGTGGAGTGAGCGAGATACAACAAAAATATTTAGATATTAATTCAAGGGAAAGCTACAAGAAAAAACCCTTATTCAACTCTTACACTCTAAGATTGCAATGTCTCCTAGTCAAATATTTTTATTTAACTATTTTACATATTCTTGTTAAGCGTTTAATTTGACAATGATATGCATTTGATAAGATCATTATTTGAAATATAACAATTATCATAGAATCTTTGTGTTAAATTTTCTATAAGAAAGTGTAAAAAGTTGATACTGCTTTGGCTGTGAAATCTGCGGGTTGAATAATAACGTGGTAAATTAAGCATAATTTTAATGATTTTATTTTGGCATATTTGAAGTTTAAGTTTGTGAGTTCTAGCGCAGTCGTACCAAACAGGAGCCCCCTACAGTAGAATTGATTGAAAGACAGACTTATACAAAATAAGTTTATTGTCAATACTAAGTTTCAATTTTCTATTTATAATGGAGTAGAGAATCTTGATGTATTTGTTAATTTTATCTACAGTGACAGAAATATGTTTCTGAAAAGTTAGTTTCTTATCAATCATAACTCCGGGATATCTGCAGTGCTCAGACCAGTCAATATCGATAGAACCCATTTGAAGTTTTACGTTGTTTAGAATAAAACATTTTTTTCGTCTACGTGTAAACCAAACTGCTTTCGTTTTCGAAGCATTTACTTTAATTTTCCATTTGTAAAGGAATTTTTCTAATTTGGAAAGTGCCATTTGCAGCACATTATAGACGTCCGTATAGTATGTACCAGATGCAAATGTTGCTGTATCATCAGCAAACATAGCAATATTCACATCATTGCCAAGATCTGGAATGTCAGACACAAATATGTTGAAAAGTGTTGGGGCGAGTACAGTACCTTGAGGTAATCCATATGTAATATTTTGTAATGCGGATTTAACATTTTGTACTTTTAACTATATATTTTCTTTTTTCTAAAAAACTCTGGGTGATTTTAACAGTTTCCATAGGAAAGTTTAATTTAATAAGTTTGTATACTAGAGCATCATGGCAAACCGTATCAAAAGCTTTTTCAATATCTAATAATACTAATCCAGTGGACTCTTTGGATTGAAATTTATGTTTGACGTGTTTCTTAATCCTAATGATTTGATGGTACGTCTTGTGGGAACGCCGAAACCCAAATTGATAGTCGGGGAGTATATTATTAACAGTTAAGTGATTGTCAATCTTTTCTTTTATTATCTTTTCTAATAGCTTACTTAAACTGCTTAGTAAGCTTATTGGCCTATAACTGTTGACGTCGTCTTTTGGTTTACCAGGCTTGCCAATCGGAATTACCAAAGTTGTTTTCTAACAATCAGGGAAGTAGGTGAGTTTAAGGCATGCATTAAGAATTGCAGTTAAGTACCGTAAGCCTGTGAGAGGAAGGGCCTTTAAAAGCTTATGTTAATACCATCTAAGCCAGGACTTTTTTTAGCTTTAAGGTTTTTGATCAATGATCTTACTTTATTAGTATTAAGTATACTTAAATCCGATAATTCAACATTTGCTTGTGAGAGACTGTCAATGGTGTGAGACACTTCAGTGGAAGTGGCAGGATCACTAGAATGGGCAGTAAAGATGTGATTTTTTGAGAAAGTCTCTGGAAGTAGATTGGCTTTATCGCTTGGAGAAATATAAAGCTGGCTTTGAACCCTTAGAGGTGGAATACTCAAACCTCTTTTTTTAATAATTTTTGAAACTTTCCATAATGGTTTACTATATTTATCAAAGCTATAAAGTAGGTTATTCCAACGCTTATTTTTGAACTCATTAATTTCTTTAGCAATGGCTTTGTTTAACATTTTCGTGCTATAAAGAAAGCAGTCATAGCGATAACGTATCCATTTTCTTCTTTCTGAGTTACTCAGCGGTATTAATAGTAAAATATTACTAGGAAGTGGAATTGCATTACTATCATCAAGCAAAATGGTTCCAATTGGCTGCGGAATATTTATAATATAACGTAGGTCGATTGACTTCAACTAAGAGATTCATATTGATACTGACAGGAAGATGATCTGACCCCAAATTGTCATAAGTGAACGGCATAGAGCAGTGCGTTGAAATATTAGTCATAAAGAAGTCTAGAGTGGAAGGACTTTTAGATTTAGATGTTGGGACGTAGGTAAATTCAGGAGGGTATAGGAAAGAAAAATTTGGGTGCATTTCGTTAATATTACACAATTCGTTACCCCAGCAATTAGCCCGGAGACAATTCCACAATTGATGGCGACAATTTAAATCTCCGCCAAAGATAACTTTACCTCGATATGTAAATATTTTTTGCAAGTCGTTCTTAAAGTGAGACATCTTATCAATATTTCTATTTCCACCCGGAAAATAAACAGAAAAGATACTCTCTTTAGAGTTGCTGCCTATATTAATTTCTATGCCAATTGATTCAATACAGCGCAGTTGTAAGCCTGGGTGTACCGAATGTACAATATTTTTCCGTATGACGACAGCAACGCCACCACCTGTTGTGTTACTCCTGTCGAGACGATAACAATTAAAGTTTGGGTGAGAAAAGGATTTGTTTACATTTAAGTGAGTTTCCGTAACCAAAGCAATATCAACTTTTTTATCAATAATATAATTAAAGAATTCTAATATTTTATTTGATATGCTTCTTGCATTCCAAGTAATAATGTTCAGGGAATTATATACCATAATTATTTGAATGAATGTATTTGATAGCAAGAGATGTGATTACATTGAATTGATCACTTTTTGTTATACAGGTTTGAAGCTTAGCTAATACTTCATTTAAAAGAGAATTTATTTCTTCGAAAGAGAATAATTTGTTGCTCTCATTGTTTACAGATGTATTTGATGTATTCTGATGAGAGGTTTTTCCGCCATGGACCTGCGTGGCAGTTGATGGTAGAGAGCGATCAGCTGGTCGAATTTTGTTTGTTGGCTGAGCTGTTGGTACAGCGGTTGCACGTGTGGGAAGAGGAGGGAAATGTGATAGGGAGTGTGAATCGAAAGGTTTTTGTGGGAGTAATATAGGTGGTGTGCGTTTGCTGTTGTTTGGACGTTGATGAGAGGAGAGTTTTTGACGAATCTCCAGATATTGTTTACCACTAATGCAACTTGGATCAGATGATCTGTGTGGTTCGCTGCAATTGGCGCAACGCATCGCGTCAGATTCTTTGCATTCAGTTGTTTTGTGGCTGCCGGAGCAGTTAGCACAAGAACTTTTAGTATGAAAATGCATGGAGCCGTGTCCATACAGCTGACAATTATGACATTGTGTAATTTTTCCTGGTTTTTGTCTCTTGAAGTCCCAGCGGACTATGGTTCTGAACAAACTGGAATGATTTTTCTTTAGTTCGTTTAATTTTATCGTTCCGCGTTGAATATACACAATGTAAATATAGCTTTTGTAATGGATGTTTGGGTTAACATTGTTTGTGATCATTTTCACGTCGATGCACTTTATTCCAGATGAAATAAGTTCTTCCATTACCAGTTTTTCGCTTGTAAGATCAAGTCCCGATAAAATTACTTTCAAAGGTCGCGTTTCCTTCCGAGAAAATGTGAAGAATTCAATATTTGGTCTGTTTAGTTTACGATTTTATTTTCTCTGAGCTTTCCAAAGATGGAGAAATAATTTTTTGGCCGAGCGATATGGTTTTGATAAGATAATTATCGATTTTTAAATCACTCAATACTATGGAGAGTTTCATCGCCCATTCATCGCCGTGTCCAGCACACCGAAATAATTTGTATTATTCACCATTGTTGAATGTTTAATATTTGCACTTAAAAAAGACTGTTTGCTGGGAGGGCGATTATCGCCTTCACCAGAGACACTACGAATTCGCTTGTTGGAAATTTTACTCTCTGAGCACACACGATGGGAAAAACACTTGCACTCACTTCAACTGCTAACACAAGAGTGAAACAATCTATTGTATTTGGCCACCCATTCATCACAAATGTAAAAACTTTATTTAGCCATTCATCATTCCCATTCATCACCATTCATCACAATAGTATAAAGTTTATTTAGCGTATTATCAGTTTTAGTTGCTTCTGCTATCTGCTATCTTAACTGGAACGTCATCCGATACATTAAACCAATTAATCGTTCCACTTTCGTCATCTACTGTCTCACTTAACGGCAGTCGTGAGGCGTCTTCGTTCGGCATTTTATTGCCTTTCCTATATTCTACCTGGTGCAAGTGGCGTTGTGGGTATGTGCGTCGACTCCTACGCACTTGGACCTACCTGTCTAGGTTCGATTCCTGGTACGACGATTCCTTTACAGCCCCACCTCTTTCGAGTCACTGACAATGCTCAAAGAGTATAACTGTCCAGAAAAAGCTTCTAAAAATTGGCCGTTCGGAGTCGGCATAAGACTGTAGGTCCTTTCCACTCGTGATAGAACAATAGCACGCACAACACGAGTGGTTGCTGAGAAGCTAGGAACTGGTCCCCTACGGGCTGTAGCGGCACCAATATTCTATATTATGTATATTTTACCTCTTAATCGTACATTGACAACTCAATGGCTCATCTTTGCAACCGATTAACTACCACTACCGCGTTTTCTTTGTTACCATTAAGGATTTCCTGTAGTGCCCTATGATCCATTCATTTTAGTTCATTTTTATTGACTTAATTCATAACAAACACTTAAATACTAGACAAAAATGCTTAAAACTAGTTGGACGAACATTGTTACTACTTCTAACTTACTGGCCCTAGGCGGGCACTCTAAGCTAAACTTAATCTTAAACTATGTCTTTCGACTTATTCTAATAATGCATTTGTAAAAGTAAAAAATAAATTTAACTGTAAATTAAAATTAAGGAAATTATAAAAAACTTAATATCCCAATTGATTCTACTAAAACTTATTAACTTAAACTAAACATATATATATGTGTATCTTATAAAATACGCACATATATATGCATATGTCCTTAATATATATACATTTGTATACACATAAGTACACAAGTGTACACCACATGTGTAAACTTTTTTTTTATATACATATGTACAACATAACACTATCCTAAAAAACTACCCTAAGATATGTAGGTCGGCCATAGGTTGCGGCTGATAAAATGCGTTTAATCAGCTACAAGACAAAGACCGATATGCACTGCCCGTTTTTAACCCGGGTTCGATGAGGGAGTATCCTCACTGCACAGCCACTAGAATTTTCGGTGTTGCATTGCAACATCCCGAACATCTCGCCTTGATACCGCCGTACTGAACGGGAGGAGACCCTCCTCAGCTCGTTGGTGCGACGGAACGGTCGTGGTTGAGTCGCCCATCCACAGTCGAACGGGCGATGTGGAAGAGGAGCGGTACCGCATTTTCATTTTGTATCAGACCGTGTTTGTCCAAATGGAGGAATGGTTCTGGGAGAACGAAGCCGTTATGATATACCCTTTCGTGGTACTGAGGATTGGGGTAGTAAGCCCCAGAGATCAGGTTATTGGCCGACTTCATCGCAATGGCAGTATGTCCTCGAATCATCTTCACTATGAAATTGTCCACTCGTATCAGGTTCGCCCTGTTGTATAAAACCTCATTGGAGTAGAATTTTCTGTACTGGGACTCTGGTGTTCTGTAAAGGCGAAGGCAAGTCCTAAGACAAGCCCTCTCAAACACCCGAATCTTTTCCATCAAACTTGCACTCACGTTGAACCACACAAGCCATAGGTGAGCATTGGCCGAATGAGGGCCATGTAGGAGATTACCTTCACCCTCGCATCGAGTTGGCTGTTGTAAAACAGTCTCTTTGTAAGAGCGAAAGAGCCTCGGGCTCGGGCTAGAGCAGCATCTATTTAATTACAAACCTAATACAAATTAATTAAGTTAAATTTAAGTAATATTAGAACAAATAAAAAAGAGCGAATAAGAGAAAGAAGATATGAAATGCAAGCTAACGAGAATGAAATCAATATGCGTACGGTAAAATAGAAGATAAAATAAATGAAATCAAAAAGTTTGAACCAAATGAAGTAGTTAGATATATATATGTTCACACCATCTAACTGACAAAAATCTAAATGGATTCTATGAAGTGGAGCACTTTCCGTCGGCCAGGGATTAAGATCTGAAGATTGGAGTATTCTTTCTGTAATTCTGCACACCACACACTGCCTAACATAATCCTCTGTACCTATCCACCATCTTACACAAGCTGGAAAAATGACTCTTTCACCATAAAACAAACATCCCTAGCGACTCTTTCTTTGAAAAGTTTTTCTTTATAGAAACAATCTATGTTCTCACGTTTTCATTTGTTTATTTATGTAGCAAGACAAATAGTGTTTACATTTGTAAGAATATTTATAATTAGAGGCTTAGGACAACTGTCCTTTACAACTATGATTTAATAAAGAGTGGAGTGAGCGAGATACAACAAAAATATTTAGATATTAATTCAAGGGAAAGCTACAAGAAAAAACCCTTATTCAACTCTTACACTCTAAGATTGCAATGTCTCCTAGTCAAATATTTTTATTTAACTATTTTACATATTCTTGTTAAGCGTTTAATTTGACAATGATATGCATTTGATAAGATCATTATTTGAAATATAACAATTATCATAGAATCTTTGTGTTAAATTTTCTATAAGAAAGTGTAAAAAGTTGATACTGCTTTGGCTGTGAAATCTGCGGGTTGAATAATAACGTGGTAAATTAAGCATAATTTTAATGATTTTATTTTGGCATATTTGAAGTTTAAGTTTGTGAGTTCTAGCGCAGTCGTACCAAACAGGAGCCCCCTACAGTAGAATTGATTGAAAGACAGACTTATACAAAATAAGTTTATTGTCAATACTAAGTTTCAATTTTCTATTTATAATGGAGTAGAGAATCTTGATGTATTTGTTAATTTTATCTACAGTGACAGAAATATGTTTCTGAAAAGTTAGTTTCTTATCAATCATAACTCCGGGATATCTGCAGTGCTCAGACCAGTCAATATCGATAGAACCCATTTGAAGTTTTACGTTGTTTAGAATAAAACATTTTTTTCGTCTACGTGTAAACCAAACTGCTTTCGTTTTCGAAGCATTTACTTTAATTTTCCATTTGTAAAGGAATTTTTCTAATTTGGAAAGTGCCATTTGCAGCACATTATAGACGTCCGTATAGTATGTACCAGATGCAAATGTTGCTGTATCATCAGCAAACATAGCAATATTCACATCATTGCCAAGATCTGGAATGTCAGACACAAATATGTTGAAAAGTGTTGGGGCGAGTACAGTACCTTGAGGTAATCCATATGTACTATTTTGTACTGCGGATTTAACATTTTGTACTTTTAACTATATATTTTCTTTTTTCTAAAAAACTCTGGGTGATTTTAACAGTTTCCATAGGAAAGTTTAATTTAATAAGTTTGTATATTAGAGCATCATGGCAAACCGTATCAAAAGCTTTTTCAATATCTAATAATACTAATCCAGTGGACTCTTTGGATTGAAATTTATGTTTGACATGTTTCTTAATCCTAATGATTTGATGGTACGTCTTGTGGGAACGCCGAAACCCAAATTGATAGTCGGGGAGTATATTATTAACAGTTAAGTGATTGTCAATCTTTTCTTTTATTATCTTTTCTAATAGCTTACTTAAACTGCTTAGTAAGCTTATTGGCCTATAACTGTTGACGTCGTCTTTTGGTTTACCAGGCTTGCCAATCGGAATTACCAAAGTTGTTTTCTAACAATCAGGGAAGTAGGTGAGTTTAAGGCATGCATTAAGAATTGCAGTTAAGTACCGTAAGCCTGTGAGAGGAAGGGCCTTTAAAAGCTTATGTTAATACCATCTAAGCCAGGACTTTTTTTAGCTTTAAGGTTTTTGATCAATGATCTTACTTTATTAGTATTAAGTATACTTAAATCCGATAATTCAACATTTGCTTGTGAGAGACTGTCAATGGTGTGAGACACTTCAGTGGAAGTGGCAGGATCACTAGAATGGGCAGTAAAGATGTGATTTTTTGAGAAAGTCTCTGGAAGTAGATTGGCTTTATCGCTTGGAGAAATATAAAGCTGGCTTTGAACCCTTAGAGGTGGAATACTCAAACCTCTTTTTTTAATAATTTTTGAAACTTTCCATAATGGTTTACTATATTTATCAAAGCTATAAAGTAGGTTATTCCAACGCTTATTTTTTAACTCATTAATTTCTTTAGCAATGGCTTTGTTTAACATTTTCGTGCTATAAAGAAAGCAGTCATAGCGATAACGTATCCATTTTCTTCTTTCTGAGTTACTCAGCGGTATTAATAGTAAAATATTACTAGGAAGTGGAATTGCATTAATATCATCAAGCAAAATGGTTCCAATTGGCTGCGGAATATTTATAATATAACGTAGGTCGATTGACTTCAACTAAGAGATTCATATTGATACTGACAGGAAGATGATCTGACCCCAAATTGTCATAAGTGAACGGCATAGAGCAGTGCGTTGAAATATTAGTCATAAAGAAGTCTAGAGTGGAAGGACTTTTAGATTTAGATGTTGGGACGTAGGTAAATTCAGGAGGGTATAGGAAAGAAACATTTGGGTGCATTTCGTTAATATTACACAATTCGTTACCCCAGCAATTAGCTCGGAGACAATTCCACAATTGATGGCGACAATTTAAATCTCCGCCAAAGATAACTTTACCTCGATATCTAAATATTTTTTGCAAGTCGTTCTTAAAGTGAGACATCTTATCAATATTTGTATTTCCACCCGGGAAATAAACAGAAAAGATACTCTCTTTAGAGTTGCTGCCTATATTAATTTCTATGCCAATTGATTCAATACAGCGCAGTTGTAAGCCTGGGTGTACCGAATGTACAATATTTTTCCGTATGACGACAGCAACGCCACCTCCTGTTGTGTTACTCCTGTCGAGACGGTAACAATTAAAGTTTGGGTGAGAAAAGGATTTGTTTACATTTAAGTGAGTTTCCGTAACCAAAGCAATATCAACTTTTTTATCAATAATATAATTAAAGAATTCTAATATTTTATTTGATATGCTTCTTGCATTCCAAGTAATAATGTGCAGGGAATTATATACCATAATTATTTGAATAAATGTATTTGATAGCAAGAGATGTGATTACATTGAATTGATCACTTTTTGTTATACAGGTTTGAAGCTTAGCTAATACTTCATTTAAAAGAGAATTTATTTCTTCGAAAGAGAATAATTTGTTGCTCTCATTGTTTACAGATGTATTTGATGTATTCTGATGAGAGGTTTTTCCGCCATGGACCTGCGTGGCAGTTGATGGTAGAGAGCGATCAGCTGGTCGAATTTTGTTTGTTGGCTGAGCTGTTGGTACAGCGGTTGCACGTGTGGGAAGAAGAGGGAAATGTGAAAGGGAGTGTGAATCGAAAGGTTTTTGTGGGAGTAATATAGGTGGTGTGCGTTTGCTGTTGTTTGGACGTTGATGAGAGGAGAGTTTTTGACGAATCTCCAGATACTGTTTACGACTAATGCAACTTGGATCAGATGATCTGTGTGGTTCGCTGCAATTGGCGCAACGCATCGCGTCAGATTCTTTGCATTCAGTTGTTTTGTGGCTGCCGGAGCAGTTAGCACAAGAACTTTTAGTATGAAAATGCATGGAGCCGTGTCCATACAGCTGACAATTATGACATTGTGTAATTTTTCCTGGTTTTTGTCTCTTGAAGTCCCAGCGGACTATGGTTCTGAACAAACTGGAATGATTTTTCTTTAGTTCGTTTAATTTTATCGTTCCGCGTTGAATATACACAATGTAAATATAGCTTTTGTAATGGATGTTTGGGTTAACATTGTTTGTGATCATTTTCACGTCGATGCACTTTATTCCAGATGAAATAAGTTCTTCCATTACCAGTTTTTCGCTTGTAAGATCAAGTCCCGATAAAATTACTTTCAAAGGTCGCGTTTCCTTCCGAGAAAATGTGAAGAATTCAATATTTGGTCTGTTTAGTTTACGATTTTATTTTCTCTGAGCTTTCCAAAGATGGAGAAATAATTTTTTGGCCGAGCGATATGGTTTTGATAAGATAATTATCGATTTTTAAATCACTCAATACTATGGAGAGTTTCATCGCCCATTCATCGCCGTGTCCAGCACACCGAAATAATTTGTATTATTCACCATTGTTGAATGTTTAATATTTGCACTTAAAAAAGACTGTTTGCTGGGAGGGCGATTATCGCCTTCACCAGAGACACTACGAATTCGCTTGTTGGAAATTTTACTCTCTGAGCACACACGATGGGAAAAACACTTGCACTCACTTCAACTGCTAACACAAGAGTGAAACAATCTATTGTATTTGGCCACCCATTCATCACAAATGTAAAAACTTTATTTAGCCATTCATCATTCCCATTCATCACCATTCATCACAATAGTATAAAGTTTATTTAGCGTATTATCAGTTTTAGTTGCTTCTGCTATCTGCTATCTTAACTGGAACGTCATCCGATACATTAAACCAATTAATCGTTCCACTTTCGTCATCTACTGTCTCACTTAACGGCAGTCGTGAGGCGTCTTCGTTCGGCATTTTATTGCCTTTCCTATATTCTACCTGGTGCAAGTGGCGTTGTGGGTATGTGCGTCGACTCCTACGCACTTGGACCTACCTGTCTAGGTTCGATTCCTGGTACGACGATTCCTTTACAGCCCCACCTCTTTCGAGTCACTGACAATGCTCAAAGAGTATAACTGTCCAGAAAAAGCTTCTAAAAATTGGCC
This sequence comes from Eristalis pertinax, assembly GCA_907269125.1. Taxonomy (NCBI): domain Eukaryota; kingdom Metazoa; phylum Arthropoda; class Insecta; order Diptera; family Syrphidae; genus Eristalis; species Eristalis pertinax. The sequence continues at coordinate 87,205,638 of OU026145.1, forward strand.
GTTCGGAGTCGGCATAAGACTGTAGGTCCTTTCCACTCGTGATAGAACAATAGCACGCACAACACGAGTGGTTGCTGAGAAGCTAGGAACTGGTCCCCTACGGGCTGTAGCGGCACCAATATTCTATATTATGTATATTTTACCTCTTAATCGTACATTGACAACTCAATGGCTCATCTTTGCAACCGATTAACTACCACTACCGCGTTTTCTTTGTTACCATTAAGGATTTCCTGTAGTGCCCTATGATCCATTCATTTTAGTTCATTTTTATTGACTTAATTCATAACAAACACTTAAATACTAGACAAAAATGCTTAAAACTAGTTGGACGAACATTGTTACTACTTCTAACTTACTGGCCCTAGGCGGGCACTCTAAGCTAAACTTAATCTTAAACTATGTCTTTCGACTTATTCTAATAATGCATTTGTAAAAGTAAAAAATAAATTTAACTGTAAATTAAAATTAAGGAAATTATAAAAAACTTAATATCCCAATTGATTCTACTAAAACTTATTAACTTAAACTAAACATATATATATGTGTATCTTATAAAATACGCACATATATATGCATATATCCTTAATATATATACATTTGTATACACATAAGTACACAAGTGTACACCACATGTGTAAACTTTTTTTTTATATACATATGTACAACATAACACTATCCTAAAAAACTACCCTAAGATATGTAGGTCGGCCATAGGTTGCGGCTGATAAAATGCGTTTAATCAGCTACAAGACAAAGACCGATATGCACTGCCCGTTTTTAACCCGGGTTCGATGAGGGAGTATCCTCACTGCACAGCCACTAGAATCGGTGTTGCATTGCAACATCCCGAACATCTCGCCTTGATACCGCCGTACTGAACGGGAGGAGACCCTCCTCAGCTCGTTGGTGCGACGGAACGGTCGTGGTTGAGTCGCCCATCCACAGTCGAACGGGCGATGTGGAAGAGGAGCGGTACCGCATTTTCATTTTGTATCAGACCGTGTTTGTCCAAATGGAGGAATGGTTCTGGGAGAACGAAGCCGTTATGATATACCCTTTCGTGGTACTGAGGATTGGGGTAGTAAGCCCCAGAGATCAGGTTATTGGCCGACTTCATCGCAATGGCAGTATGTCCTCGAATCATCTTCACTATGAAATTGTCCACTCGTATCAGGTTCGCTCTGTTGTATAAAACCTCATTGGAGTAGAATTTTCTGTACTGGGACTCTGGTGTTCTGTAAAGGCGAAGGCAAGTCCTAAGACAAGCCCTCTCAAACACCCGAATCTTTTCCATCAAGCTTGCACTCACGTTGAACCACACAAGCCATAGATGAGCATTGGCCGAATGAGGGCCATGTAGGAGATTACCTTCACCCTCGCATCGAGTTGGCTGTTGTAAAACAGTCTCTTTGTAAGAGCGAAAGAGCCTCGGGCTCGGGCTAGAGCAGCATCTATTTAATTACAAACCTAATACAAATTAATTAAGTTAAATTTAAGTAATATTAGAACAAATAAAAAAGAGCGAATAAGAGAAAGAAGATATGAAATGCAAGCTAACGAGAATGAAATCAATATGCGTACGGTAAAATAGAAGATAAAATAAATGAAATCAAAAAGTTTGAACCAAATGAAGTAGTTAGATATATATATGTTCACACCATCTAACTGACAAAAATCTAAATGGATTCTATGAAGTGGAGCACTTTCCGTCGGCCAGGGATTAAGATCTGAAGATTGGAGAATTCTTTCTGTAATTCTGCACACCACACACTGCCTAACATAATCCTCTGTACCTATCCACCATCTTACACAAGCTGGAAAAATGACTCTTTCACCATAAAACAAACATCCCTAGCGACTCTTTCTTTGAAAAGTTTTTCTTTATAGAAACAATCTATGTTCTCACGTTTTCATTTGTTTATTTATGTAGCAAGACAAATAGTGTTTACATTTGTAAGAATATTTATAATTAGAGGCTTAGGACAACTGTCCTTTACAACTATGATTTAATAAAGAGTGGAGTGAGCGAGATACAACAAAAATATTTAGATATTAATTCAAGGGAAAGCTACAAGAAAAAACCCTTATTCAACTCTTACACTCTAAGATTGCAATGTCTCCTAGTCAAATATTTTTATTTAACTATTTTACATATTCTTGTTAAGCGTTTAATTTGACAATGATATGCATTTGATAAGATCATTATTTGAAATATAACAATTATCATAGAATCTTTGTGTTAAATTTTCTATAAGAAAGTGTAAAAAGTTGATACTGCTTTGGCTGTGAAATCTGCGGGTTGAATAATAACGTGGTAAATTAAGCATAATTTTAATGATTTTATTTTGGCATATTTGAAGTTTAAGTTTGTGAGTTCTAGCGCAGTCGTACCAAACAGGAGCCCCCTACAGTAGAATTGATTGAAAGACAGACTTATACAAAATAAGTTTATTGTCAATACTAAGTTTCAATTTTCTATTTATAATGGAGTAGAGAATCTTGATGTATTTGTTAATTTTATCTACAGTGACAGAAATATGTTTCTGAAAAGTTAGTTTCTTATCAATCATAACTCCGGGATATCTGCAGTGCTCAGACCAGTCAATATCGATAGAACCCATTTGAAGTTTTACGTTGTTTAGAATAAAACATTTTTTTCGTCTACGTGTAAACCAAACTGCTTTCGTTTTCGAAGCATTTACTTTAATTTTCCATTTGTAAAGGAATTTTTCTAATTTGGAAAGTGCCATTTGCAGCACATTATAGACGTCCGTATAGTATGTACCAGATGCAAATGTTGCTGTATCATCAGCAAACATAGCAATATTCACATCATTGCCAAGATCTGGAATGTCAGACACAAATATGTTGAAAAGTGTTGGGGCGAGTACAGTACCTTGAGGTAATCCATATGTACTATTTTGTACTGCGGATTTAACATTTTGTACTTTTAACTATATATTTTCTTTTTTCTAACAAACTCTGGGTGATTTTAACAGTTTCCATAGGAAAGTTTAATTTAATAAGTTTGTATATTAGAGCATCATGGCAAACCGTATCAAAAGCTTTTTCAATATCTAATAATACTAATCCAGTGGACTCTTTGGATTGAAATTTATGTTTGACATGTTTCTTAATCCTAATGATTTGATGGTACGTCTTGTGGGAACGCCGAAACCCAAATTGATAGTCGGGGAGTATATTATTAACAGTTAAGTGATTGTCAATCTTTTCTTTTATTATCTTTTCTAATAGCTTACTTAAACTGCTTAGTAAGCTTATTGGCCTATAACTGTTGACGTCGTCTTTTGGTTTACCAGGCTTGCCAATCGGAATTACCAAAGTTGTTTTCTAACAATCAGGGAAGTAGGTGAGTTTAAGGCATGCATTAAGAATTGCAGTTAAGTACCGTAAGCCTGTGAGAGGAAGGGCCTTTAAAAGCTTATGTTAATACCATCTAAGCCAGGACTTTTTTTAGCTTTAAGGTTTTTGATCAATGATCTTACTTTATTAGTATTAAGTATACTTAAATCCGATAATTCAACATTTGCTTGTGAGAGACTGTCAATGGTGTGAGACACTTCAGTGGAAGTGGCAGGATCACTAGAATGGGCAGTAAAGATGTGATTTTTTGAGAAAGTCTCTGGAAGTAGATTGGCTTTATCGCTTGGAGAAATATAAAGCTGGCTTTGAACCCTTAGAGGTGGAATACTCAAACCTCTTTTTTTAATAATTTTTGAAACTTTCCATAATGGTTTACTATATTTATCAAAGCTATAAAGTAGGTTATTCCAACGCTTATTTTTTAACTCATTAATTTCTTTAGCAATGGCTTTGTTTAACATTTTCGTGCTATAAAGAAAGCAGTCATAGCGATAACGTATCCATTTTCTTCTTTCTGAGTTACTCAGCGGTATTAATAGTAAAATATTACTAGGAAGTGGAATTGCATTAATATCATCAAGCAAAATGGTTCCAATTGGCTGCGGAATATTTATAATATAACGTAGGTCGATTGACTTCAACTAAGAGATTCATATTGATACTGACAGGAAGATGATCTGACCCCAAATTGTCATAAGTGAACGGCATAGAGCAGTGCGTTGAAATATTAGTCATAAAGAAGTCTAGAGTGGAAGGACTTTTAGATTTAGATGTTGGGACGTAGGTAAATTCAGGAGGGTATAGGAAAGAAACATTTGGGTGCATTTCGTTAATATTACACAATTCGTTACCCCAGCAATTAGCTCGGAGACAATTCCACAATTGATGGCGACAATTTAAATCTCCGCCAAAGATAACTTTACCTCGATATCTAAATATTTTTTGCAAGTCGTTCTTAAAGTGAGACATCTTATCAATATTTGTATTTCCACCCGGGAAATAAACAGAAAAGATACTCTCTTTAGAGTTGCTGCCTATATTAATTTCTATGCCAATTGATTCAATACAGCGCAGTTGTAAGCCTGGGTGTACCGAATGTACAATATTTTTCCGTATGACGACAGCAACGCCACCTCCTGTTGTGTTACTCCTGTCGAGACGGTAACAATTAAAGTTTGGGTGAGAAAAGGATTTGTTTACATTTAAGTGAGTTTCCGTAACCAAAGCAATATCAACTTTTTTATCAATAATATAATTAAAGAATTCTAATATTTTATTTGATATGCTTCTTGCATTCCAAGTAATAATGTGCAGGGAATTATATACCATAATTATTTGAATAAATGTATTTGATAGCAAGAGATGTGATTACATTGAATTGATCACTTTTTGTTATACAGGTTTGAAGCTTAGCTAATACTTCATTTAAAAGAGAATTTATTTCTTCGAAAGAGAATAATTTGTTGCTCTCATTGTTTACAGATGTATTTGATGTATTCTGATGAGAGGTTTTTCCGCCATGGACCTGCGTGGCAGTTGATGGTAGAGAGCGATCAGCTGGTCGAATTTTGTTTGTTGGCTGAGCTGTTGGTACAGCGGTTGCACGTGTGGGAAGAAGAGGGAAATGTGAAAGGGAGTGTGAATCGAAAGGTTTTTGTGGGAGTAATATAGGTGGTGTGCGTTTGCTGTTGTTTGGACGTTGATGAGAGGAGAGTTTTTGACGAATCTCCAGATACTGTTTACGACTAATGCAACTTGGATCAGATGATCTGTGTGGTTCGCTGCAATTGGCGCAACGCATCGCGTCAGATTCTTTGCATTCAGTTGTTTTGTGGCTGCCGGAGCAGTTAGCACAAGAACTTTTAGTATGAAAATGCATGGAGCCGTGTCCATACAGCTGACAATTATGACATTGTGTAATTTTTCCTGGTTTTTGTCTCTTGAAGTCCCAGCGGACTATGGTTCTGAACAAACTGGAATGATTTTTCTTCAGTTCGTTTAATTTTATTGTTCCGCGTTGAATATACACAATGTAAATATAGCTTTTGTAATGGATGTTTGGGTTAACATTGTTTGTGATCACGTCGATGCACTTTATTCCAGATGAAATAAGTTCTTCCTTTACCAGTTTTTCGCTTGTAAGATCAAGTCCCGATAAAATTACTTTCAAAGGTCGCATTTCCTTCCGAGAAAATGTGAAGAATTCAATATTTAGTCTGTTTAGTTCCGATTTTATTTTCTCTGAGCTTTCCAAAGATGGAGAAATAATTTTTTTCCGAGCGATATGTTTTTGATAAGATAATTATCGATTTTTAAATCACTCAATACTATGGAGAGTTTCATCGCCGTGTCCAGCACACCGAAATAATTTGTATTATTCACCATTGTTGAATGTTTAATATTTGCACTTAAAAAAGACTGTTTGCTGGGAGGGCGATTATCGCCTTCACCAGAGACACTACGAATTCGCTTGTTGGAAGTTTTACTCTCTGAGCACACACGATGGGAAAAACACTTGCACTCACTTCAACTGCTAACACAAGAGTGAAACAATCTATTGTATTTGGCCACCCATTCATCACAAATGTATAAACTTTATTTAGCCATTCATCATTCCCATTCATCACCATTCATCACAATAGTATAAAGTTTATTTAGCGTATTATCAGTTTTAGTTGCTTCTGCTATCTGCTATCTTAACTGGAACGTCATCCGATACATTAAACCAATTAATCGTTCCACTTTCGTCATCTACTGTCTCACTTAACGGCAGTCGTGATAAGGCGTCTCGCATCGAGTTGGCTGTTGTAAAACAGTCTCTTTGTAAGAGCGAAAGAGCCTCGGGCTCGGGCTAGAGCAGCATCTATTTAATTACAAACCTAATACAAATTAATTAAGTTAAATTTAAGTAATATTAGAACAAATAAAAAAGAGAGAATAAGAGAAAGAAGATATGAAGTGCAAGCTAACGAGAATGAAATCAATATGCGTACGGTAAAATAGAAGATAAAATAAATGAAATCAAAAAGTTTGAACCAAATGAAGTAGTTAGATATATATATGTTCACACCATCGAACTGACAAAAATCTAAATGGATTCTATGAAGTGGAGCACTTTCCGTCGGCCAGGGATTAAGATCTGAGGATTGGAGTATTCTTTCTGTAATTGTGCACACCACACACTGCCTAACATAATCCTCTGTACCTATCCACCATCTTACACAAGCTGGAAAAATGACTCTTTCACCATAAAACAAACATCCCTAGCGACTCTTTCTTTGAAAAGTGTTTCTTTATAGAAACAATCTATGTTCTCACGTTTTCATTTGTAAGAATATTTATAATTAGAGGCTTAGGACAACTGTCCTTTCCAACTATGATTTAATAAAGAGTGGAGTGAGCGAGATACAACAAAAATATTTAGATATTAATTCAAGGGAAAGCTACAAGAAAAAACCCTTATTCAACTCTTACACTCTAAGATTGCAATGTCTCCTAGTCAAATATTTTTATTTAACTATTTTACATATTTTTGTTAAGCGTTTAATTTGACAATGATATGCATTTGATAAGATCATTATTTGAAATATAACAATTATCATAGAATCTTTGTGTTAAATTTTCTATAAGAAAGTGTAAAAAGTTGATACTGCTTTGGCTGTGAAATTTGCGGGTTGAATAATAACGTGGTAAATTAAGCATAATTTGAATGATTTTATTTTGGCATATTTGAAGTTTAAGTTTGTGAGTTCTAGCGCAGTCGTACCAAACAGGAGCCCCCTGCAGTAGTATTGATTGAAAGACAAACTTATACAAAAAAAGTTTATTGTCAATACTAAGTTTCAATTTTCTATTTATAATGGAGTCGAGAATCTTGATGTATTTGTTAATTTTATCTACAGTGACAGAAATATGTTTCTGAAAAGTTAGTTTCTTATCAATCATAACTGCGAGATATCTGCAGTGCTCAGACAAGTCAATATCGATATAACCCATTTGAAGTTTTACGTTGTTTGGAATAAAACATTCTTTTCGTCTACGTGTAAACCAAACTGCTTTCGTTTTCGAAGCATTTACTTTAATTTTCCATTTGTAAAGGAATTTTTCTAATTTGGAAAGTGCCATTTGCAGCACATTATAGACGTCCGTATAGTATGTACCAGATGCAAATGTTGCTGTATCATCAGCAAACATAGCAATATTCACATCATTGCCAAGATCTGGAATGTCAGACACAAATATGTTGAAAAGTGTTGGGGCGAGTGCAGTACCTTGAGGTAATCCATATGTAATATTTTGTACTGCGGATTTAACATTTTATACTTTTAACTATATATTTTCTTTTTTCTAAAAAACTCTGGGTGATTTTAACAGTTTCCATAGGAAAGCTTAATTTAATAAGTTTGTATATTAGAGCATCATGGCAAACCGTATCAAAAGCTTTTTCAATATCTAATAATACTAATCCAGTGGACTCTTTGGATTGAAATTTATGTTTGACATGTTTCTTAATCCTAATGATTTGATGGTACGTCTTGTGGGAACGCCGAAACCCAAATTGATAGTCGGGCTATAAAGTAGGTTATTCCAACGCTTATTTTTTAACTCATTAATTTCTTTAGCAATGGCTTTGTTTAACATTTTCGTGCTATAAAGAAAGCAGTCATAGTGATAACGTATCCATTTTCTTCTTTCTGAGTTACTCAGCGGTATTAATAGTAAAATATTACTAGGAAGTGGAATTGCATTAATATCATCAAGCAAAATGGTTCCAATTGGCTGCGGAATATTTATAATATAACGTAGGTCGATTGACTTCAACTAAGAGATTCATATTGATACTGACAGGAAGATGATCTGACCCCAAATTGTCATAAGTGAACGGCATAGAGCAGTGCGTTGAAATATTAGTCATAAAGAAGTCTAGAGTGGAAGGACTTTTAGATTTAGATGTTGGGACGTAGGTAAATTCAGGAGGGTATAGGAAAGAAACATTTGGGTGCATTTCGTTAATATTACACAATTCGTTACCCCAGCAATTAGCTCGGAGACAATTCCACAATTGATGGCGACAATTTAAATCTCCGCCAAAGATAACTTTACCTCGATATCTAAATATTTTTTGCAAGTCGTTCTTAAAGTGAGACATCTTATCAATATTTCTATTTCCACCCGGGAAATAAACAGAAAAGATACTCTCTTTAGAGTTGCTGCCTATATTCATTTCTATGCCAATTGATTCAATACAGCGCAGTTGTAAGCCTGGGTGTACCGAATGTACAATATTTTTCCGTATGACGACAGCAACGCCACCTCCTGTTGTGTTACTCCTGTCGAGACGGTAACAATTAAAGTTTGGGTGAGAAAAGGATTTGTTTACATTTAAGTGAGTTTCCGTAACCAAAGCAATATCAACTTTTTTATCAATAATATAATTAAAGAATTCTAATATTTTATTTGATATGCTTCTTGCATTCCAAGTAATAATGTGCAGGGAATTATATACCATAATTATTTGAATAAATGTATTTGATAGCAAGAGATGTGATTACATTGAATTGATCACTTTTTGTTATACAGGTTTGAAGCTTAGCTAATACTTCATTTAAAAGAGAATTTATTTCTTCGAAAGAGAATAATTTGTTGCTCTCATTGTTTAGATGTATTTGATGTATTCTGATGAGAGGTTTTTCCGCCATGGACCTGCGTGGCAGTTGATGGTAGAGAGCGATCAGCTGGTCGAATTTTGTTTGTTGGCTGAGCTGTTGGTACAGCGGTTGCACGTGTGGGAAGAAGAGGGAAATGTGAAAGGGAGTGTGAATCGAAAGGTTTTTGTGGGAGTAATATAGGTGGTGTGCGTTTGCTGTTGTTTGGACGTTGATGAGAGGAGAGTTTTTGACGAATCTCCAGATACTGTTTACGACTAATGCAACTTGGATCAGATGATCTGTGTGGTTCGCTGCAATTGGCGCAACGCATCGCGTCAGGTTCTTTGCATTCAGTTGTTTTGTGGCTACCGGAGCAGTTAGCACAAGAACTTTTAGCATGAAAATGCATGGAGCCGTGTCCATACAGCTGACAATTATGACATTGTGTAATTTTTCCTGGTTTTTGTCTCTTGAAGTCCCAGCGAACTATGGTTCTGAACAAACTGGAATGATTTTTCTTCAGTTCGTTTAATTTTATTGTTCCGCATTGAATATACACAATGCAAATATATCTTTTGTAATGGATGTTTGGGTTAACATTGCTTGTGATCATTTTCACGTCGATGCACTTTATTCCAGATGAAATAAGTTCTTCCTTTACCAGTTTTTCGCTTGTAAGATCAAGTCCCGATAAAATTACTTTCAAAGGTCGCATTTCCTTCCGAGAAAATGTGAAGACTTCAATATTTAGTCAGTTTAGTTCCGATCTTATTTTCTCTGAGCTTTCCAAAGATGGAGAAAAAACTTTTTGGCCGAGCGATATGTTTTTGATAAGATAATTATCGATTTTTAAATCACTATAATACTACTAATACTATGGAGAGTTTCATCGCCCATTCATCGCCGTGTCCAGCACACCGAAATAATTTGTATTATTCACCATTGTTGAATGTTTAATATTTGCACTTAAAAAAGACTGTTTGCTTGGAGGGCGATTATCGCCTTCACCAGAGTCACTACGAATTCGGTGGCAAGTGGCGTTGTGGGTATGTGCGTCGACTCCTACGCACTTGGACCTACCTGTCTAGGTTCGATTCCTGGTACGACGATTCCTTTACGGCCCCACCTCTTTCGAGTCACTGACAATGCTCAAAGAGTATAACTGTCCAGAAAAAGCTTCTAAAAATTGGCCGTTCGGAGTCGGCATAAGACTGTAGGTCCTTTCCACTCGTGATAGAACAATAGCACGCACAACACGAGTGGTTGCTGAGAAGCTAGGAAATGGTCCCCTACGGGCTGTAGCGGCACCAATATTCTATATTATTTATATTTTACCTCTTAATCGTACATTGACAACTCAATGGCTCATCTTTGCAACCGATTAACTACCACTACCGCGTTTTCTTTGTTACCATTAAGGATTTCCTGTAGTGCCCTATGATCCATTCATTTTAGTTCATTTTTATTGACTTAATTCATAACAAACACTTAAATACTAGACAAAAATGCTTAAAACTAGTTGGACGAACATTGTTACTACTTCTAACTTACTGGCCCTAGGCGGGCACTCTAAGCTAAACTTAATCTTAAACTATGTCTTTCGACTTATTCTAATAATGCATTTGTAAAAGTAAAAAATAAATTTAACTGTAAATTAAAATTAAGGAAATTATAAAAAACTTAATATCCCAATTGATTCTACTAAAACTTATTAACTTAAACTAAACATATATATATGTGTATCTTATAAAATACGCACATATATATGCATATGTCCTTAATATATATACATTTGTATACACATAAGTACACAAGTGTACACATGTGTAAACTTTTTTTTTTTTTTTTATATACATATGTACAACTTAACACTATCCTAAAAAAACTACCCTAAGATATGTAGGTCGGCCATAGGTTGCGGCTGATAAAATGCGTTTAATCAGCTACAAGACAAAGACCGATATGCACTGCCCGTTTTTAACCCGGGTTCGATAAGGGAGTACCCTCACTGCACAGCCACTAGAATTTTCGGTGTTGCATTGCAACATCCCGAACATCTCGCCTTGATACCGCCGTACTGAACGGGAGGAGACCCTCCTCAGCTCGTTGTGCGACGGAACGGTCGTGGTTGAGTCGCCCATCCACAGTCGAACGGGCGATGTGGAAGAGGAGCGGTACCGCATTTTCATTTTGTATCAGACCGTGCTTGTCCAAATGGAGGAATGCTTCTGGGAGAACGAAGCCGTTATGATATACCCTTTCGTGGTACTGAGGATTGGGGTAGTAAGCCCCAGAGATCAGGTTATTAGCCGACTTCATCGCAATGGCAGTATGACCTCGAATCATCTTCACTATGAAATTGTCCACTCGTATCAGGTTCGCCCTGTTGTATAAAACCTCAATGGAGTAGAATTTTCTGTACTGGGACTCTGGTGTTCTGTAAAGGCGAAGGCAAGCCCTAAGACAAGCCCTCTCAAACACCCGAATCTTTTCCATCAAGCTTGCACTCACGTTGAACCACACAAGCCATAGGTGAGCATTGGCCGAATGAGGGCCATGTAGCAGATTACCTTCACCCTCGCATCGAGTTGGCTGTTGTAAAACAGTCTCTTTGTAAGAGCGAAAGAGCCTCGGGCTCGGGCTAGAGCAGCATCTACATGTTTGTTAAAATATAGATGTTGATCTAGTTAAATCCCCAGGTATCTCACTACAGTCCATTGCGCCAGTGGTTGCCCGTGACGCCCAACAATTGAGAACTTTCGCCAATTCTTTTTTGTATCCGCCGAAGCCTTATACAACGGAGTCCTGAACAGTATGAAAGTTGAATATCAGCTTTCAGTCATCGCAACTTCTCACGAATGAGTCGAAGTCAATCTGGGCGAGAGTAGTGATGTCCTCGATCTTTATATTGTTAAAAAGGATAGTATAGGCTAGTGTACATATTAACCAAATCTAGGGGGAGATGTCTTAGCACAATGTTCGAGATCCCGTCGATTCCAACTGACTTTTTCTTCTTAAGTGATTCGACGACCGCTTGGAGCTCTGTCTTCGCTATGAACGGGGGATGAACTCCTTCGTCGGCGATGACATTATCTGCCGACAAAGCCGAAGTTCTCAGATAGCCATTGTTGCATGTCTTCTCGAAGTTGCGAGTTGCTAGCTTGTACGCAGTTCTCCAGGTCGTGGTTTGGGCGAACACTCACATTCACCTTATACACTTCCTGAAAGACCGCGCCTAGTACCTCCATTTTTTCTTGCGGGTCTTCGCCACAAAGAAGTTATCGTCGAGTACGGCGTTATCTGGATCAATACCTGCTGTAGTCAGTATTTGTTCGTAGTCCGTCGTTCTGGGGAGCTTAAGACACGGAAGATCGCTAAGGTTACTACGAAATTTTTTGTTTATTTGCGGAAACATGCTCGGGTTGTTGGATCGAATCTTATTGTTCCAATGCAAGTTAACAGAAACTCTGTAATTTTGGACAATTAGTGTTTGAATGTTCTTAATGAGCGACTTCAGTGTCCTTATTTCCTCATCTCGTCTATCAGTAAACCGCCTGTACAAGGTTTTTAATCTTGACAGGAGTCTACTTTTCCGTTAGTAGAGTGCGTCAATTATCGCATTGCGGTACAAGTTTTCGTTGTTTCTTCGTGTATACCGTTGTATCGAACTGTCCATTGTTCGTTTTATTGTCTCGTCCAATTGTATAAGATTCTTTCTCTGATATAGTCGTTCTGGAACTAGGGGGGCCGGAGGAGTAGACCGACACCGCATACAGCTTCTTTCCACTGCGGAGAGAAATGCACACGATGCAGGCCTCCAACTCTTGAAACCGTCAAACTTCACTACTAGACACTACTTTATGTTTAATGTTATTTTTAATGAAGTTCGCAACACCGCCTCCACCATTGGAGTTGGGCCGGTCTGTCCTAATAACATTATAATTACTGTGCTCCAATGTGCCTCTCTGAGTTAGCTTAGTTTCGCTAATCAGAAATAGCTCTGGGCTTTGATCGTCCAACAATCTATAGAGCTCGTTTTTTGTGGGATCCCTATCAATGAATTTGCATTCACTGCAAGGATCTTATAGGTACTCTCCGTCTGCGCAGCCATCATGACTGGTGACGTCCTTGGTTTTGCAGGAGCTCCATAATTTGTGCTACCTGCTCCTCTAACCGATCCATACGCCTTTCAATGGAGGCTTTGGCACTGACGGCTGCTGCACTACCTTCGGTAGCTGCTGCTCTCCCGCGCTCCTCTGGCCAGACGCCATTTGGGCGTGGGTCACTTGAGGAGTGACGGTTATGGCTGCCCCTAGTGGATTTTTCACTGGGGGCTGCTTCTGCAGAACCATCTTTGTTTTCCGCTCTTGAAACTTAGGACAACCCCGATAGTTAGCGGTGTGCCCCGCGTTCCCGCAGAGTACGCACTTGAGCTGACCTTTGTCAGCTGCTCCCTCTTTCCCCAGTGGGCAGTCCTCCGCCTTGTGGTTATTACTGCACTTCACGCATCGGGGCTGTATTCGGCAGTTCGACGCGGCGTGGACAAACCTTTGGCAGCGTACGCATTGGAGAATGCCGTCGCGCCTTCTAATAATTTCCCATACGCAATCATAGTCAGCTAATGTTTTTATATCATTTAGCTTATCTACTTTGCTATTGGGTGACAGCTTCATCGTAGAACGGTAATTTCCGTCCCTCTCTTTTTGCCTTGACTGTGGTGAAGGGCTTGACCCCGACGAACTCGAGACCATCACGCACTTGCTCTTTGAGCAGTTGGAAAGCAGTCTTTAATAGTCTCGACTGAAGTTTTTCTCCTTCTGGTGTGAAGGAAAAGAACTCCATCATCGAACGATTTAGACATGTTTTAAGAGCTTCATGATGCTCTACTGTCTTGCAGCTAATAGAGTACTTTTCAAATCCTCTGTTTTTTTTAATCGTCAAATTACCACTACCTATGGCTCTCCTACATACCTTTACAGTTTGTATCACGTCCGCCTTGTACATGTTAATTGGTGATACTTTTTCTTTCTTCTGTTGCTGTGGCTGTTGCTGGTGTACTGCTGGATGCTCTTGTTGTTGCGTTGCTGCTTGCTGTTGTTGCTGGGATGTCTTCGCCTGATTCGGCTGTTGTTGCTGAGCTGCTGTTTTTTGTTGCTGCTTTTGCTGATGTTGCTGAGCTGCTGACTGTTGGTTTAGCTTCTGTTTTTTTGTTGCTACTTGCCGTTGTTGTTGCTGCACCTGCTTTTGCAGCTGACCCGTTTCGGACAACTTTTGTTTTTGTTGCCCGAGTTGTAGAACAGCTTCCTCTTCCTCCTTCCTTCTCCTTTCGAGAGTTATTCTGCGGAGCTCTCTGATCTCATGAAGTAGTTTGTTAGTCTTCTCTCTCAGATTAGAGACTTCCGATTGCTTGGCGCGGATTATGGCTTCCACTTCTTCTTCTTCTGTATCGGAGGGCATTGATTCAAAGCTGATGCTGCTTATAGCGAATCTCCCCTCCCTACCATTCGACACATATAAAAATGAATCATCGGCTGCTGTCTCATTTGATGACATAGCCTCCGCACTTTCTTCCTCTCTCTGTTTTTCAGCTGACGCGTTAGTGTTGCGTCTTTTCGCAGTTGTGGAGATGCGTTTTTTTCTTCTCCTTTTCGCTGTGCCTTCTTGGGGCACCGTTGGTTGGTGGCGTGCCACTTCTGCCACCGGTTGAAAGTTTCCACCGTCCGCTTCTAAGCGATCGGACTGCCCGTTCGCCTCCATGCCTTGGGTTCACGCTGTTAATCCAGAATTTATATTCTGGAGAAAGAAAAAAGCTTGCCCCCACTGGGTCTCGAACCCAGCCCCCTTCGAGTCGCAGCTGTTTGCTCTACTGCTTTGGCCACGTTCTTGTTGCGAATGGTTATTATTTAAATTTGAATATAACACTGTTGCTATTTTATTTAATTGCTTTTAAGAAGCCGAAACACATGCGCACTGTTCAATGGTTTGTGACCGACTGACAAGAGGAACTATTTAACATTGTATGTGATATTGAAGTAGCGAAAGTTAATATTGTAAGGTCAAACATATTATCAAAGAATGAAATCAATTAATGTCCAAAATGTGGAATACGGGTGTTTTTCCGTACGCAAATGTCCGTACACTAGCTAATGCTCGCTCATGCGCATTATAGTTGAGCCTTAAGTTAATTCAAGAGGAACTATTTAACATTGTATGTGCTATTGAAGTAGCGAAAGTAAGCTCAAACATATTGTCAAAGAATGAAATCAATTTAATGTCCAAAATGTGGAATGCGGGTATTTTTCCGTACGCAACTGTTGAACAAGCATTAAAGTTCGCAGGAATAAAGGTTGCTACCAATTGAAAATCATACTTATTACAATTAATGTACCAAAAACCAAAAATACAAAAAACTGATGTTATTTACAGTTATAATGCAATACGTAAAATTATGTACAAGTATTTAATAAAAAAAATTATGAATGAATTTATGGAATTGTAACTAATTATATCGATGACATATCAATTTGTAATATGTCAATATTAGACTTAAGTTATAATAAGTGTATAAATAGTTAATTAGACAATAAAGAATTATCGTGTAACGCCACAAATAGCCACCATATTCCACAAATAGATGAAATTGCTACAGGACTCATACATTAAGTAATGTAATAGATGAAAGTCAGATCAACCTACCAACGCCATCTCGTAGGTACTCTAGCATTTATAACATCACTTTATAAGAAAAATCACTAGGATGTTTCAATCTAAGGGGGGAGGAGTTACGCCCACATATATGGGAATAAGCCCGGCGGTCGACAAACCATCGTCAACATATGTCACATCTGGTTGTAAATTTTCATTAGTTGTAAATTAGTTCTTAAGTAACTCGATGGAGAAATAAAGGTTAATTTGAAGTAAACCATCTTCAGCTTAATTTATAAATGAAAAACAAACATTCCTCATTCGGG
Source organism: Eristalis pertinax (assembly GCA_907269125.1). Classification (NCBI taxonomy): domain Eukaryota; kingdom Metazoa; phylum Arthropoda; class Insecta; order Diptera; family Syrphidae; genus Eristalis; species Eristalis pertinax. The sequence goes on from OU026145.1 coordinate 87,221,644, forward strand.
ACCTTGATATTCTAAGCGCAGTGTTTTTACCAGAACTAAGTAAACGTTCGAAACGAAGTGTCAGTCGTTTCACAGTGCAGTGATATTTCGCGAGTGTCGACTTTAAACAATTACAAATACGAAAGTCAGAACTGTTGTAAAGTAGCGCAGGTACCACACATTTCTACAAGAAGCATCTGGCCGAATAGGTAGAGTTGATTATCTTGGCTCTCTGGATCTCGAGTTCATACACAAATTATTATTCTTTTTTCCTGTAGTCCACAACTAATTACTCACATAAGTGAGAGAGTACGGACAATGGAAATAAACTAGCAAGAAAAACAGCCAAGAGAAGGAGTAAAATAACTATTCCCAAAAGCTGTTCAAACACTCAAACTGGCATTCAAAAAGTTTCGCGTGGATACGAAAACTAGGTATTTATCCATTCAATGGAAGATTAATAAATTTTCTTTTTCAATACAATACTCCGACTACAACTACGAATAAGTCTCCTGCTGAATTTATATTTAATTACAAACCTAATACATATTAATTAAGTTAAATTTAAGTAATATTAGAACAAATAAAAAAGAGAGAATAAGAGAAAAAAGATATGAAGTGCAAGCTAACGAGAATGAAATCAATATGCGTACGGTAAAATCGAAGACAAAATAAATGAAATCAAAAAGTTTGAACCAAATGAAGTAGTTAGATATATATATGTTCACACCATCTAACTGACAAAAATCTAAATGGATTCTATGAAGTGGAGCACTTTCCGTCGGCCAGGGATTAAGATCAGAAGATTGGAATTTTCTTTCTGTAATTGCGCACACCACACACTGCCTAACATAATTCTCTGTACCTATCCACCATCTTACACAAGCTGGAAAAATGACTCTTTCACCATAAAATAAACATCATAGCGACTCTTTCTTTGAAAAGTGTTTCTTTATAGAAACAATCTATTGTATTTGGCCACCCATTCATCACAAAAGTATAAACTTTATTTAGCCATTCATCACAATAGTATAAAGTTTATTTAGCGTATTATCAGCTTTAGTTGCTTCTGCAATATCTGCTATCTTAACTCGAACATCATCCGATACATTAAACCACTTTCGTCATAAACTGTCTCACTTAACGGCAGTCATGATAAGGCGTTTCCGTTCGGCATTTTATTGCCTTTCCTATATTTTACCTGGTGGCAAATGGCGTTGTGGGTATGTGCGTCGATAATATAATGTAGGTCGATTGACTTCAAAAAAGACATTCAAATTGATACTGACAGGAAGACGATCCGATCCCAAATTGTCATAGGTGAACGGCATGGATCGGTACGTTGAAATATTAGTCATAAAGAAGTCTAGAGTGAAAGGACTTTTAGATTTAGATGTTGGGACGTGAGTCAATTCAGGAGGTTATAGTAAAGAAAAGTTTGGGTGCATTTCGTTAATATTATACAGTTCGTTACCGGAGACAATTCCACAATTGATGCGGACAATTTAAATCTCCGCCTAAGATAACTTTACCTCGATATCTAAATATTTTTTGCAAGTCGTTCTTAAAGTGAGACATCTTATCTATTACCACCCGGGAAATAAACAGAAAAGATACCGAATTTAGAGTTGCTGCATATATTAATTTCTATGCCACTTGATTCAATACAACACAGTTGTAAGGCTGGGTGTACCGAATGTACAATATTTTTCCGTATGACAACATCAACGCCATCCAACAATTAAAGTTTGGGTGAGAAAAGGGTTTGTTTACATTTAAGTGAGTTTCCCTAACCAAAGCAATATCAACATTTTTATCAATAATATAATTAAATAATTCTAATATTTTATTTGATATGCTTCTTGCATTCCAAGTAATAATGTTCAGGGAATTATATACCATTATTATTTGAATAAATGTATTTGATAGCAAGAGATGTGATTGCATTGGCCCTTAGTAATAGAAAATCATAAAGTCGAATTTTGTTTGGTGTAGCTAAGGTACTTTTAAGTTTCCGTAGTAATAAATCAGTTTTAACAAAACTCGAATTTAACGTAATCATTGTGAATAAACCTGACATATTCGGTATTGTGAGCTACCACAGCTGATTTTGACAGAATAACAAACTGCAAATTTGATTTTTGATTTGAAATGGCAAATTCAAATGTGGTAAGTTAATCTTCTCTAGTCTTCTTTTAATGCTTGAGGAATTATAAATTCGTGAATCATATGCACTTCCTCTCCAACGTGCAACAATGTCCAATATTTTTGCATTGGAATCAACTAAAACTAGAACATTTCGCGAATAAAATCCATTCCGACACCGGTGACGTGCCCCTAAGTACACACCTGGATTTTTTATCTTTATCTGAGTGCAGTCTATAGCACTCATGCATTGAGGAAACCCAAATTTATGCATAAATCCTCTTTTAACTTCCTTGATGCCCTCATTTGTTTCCGGAAAATTTATAAAATCTGGTAGTTTTCCAGCTAGTGCAGTGACTACTTTGCGGATTACCGTGCTGGCTTTTTTTTGACTTACTCCGTGCATATCAGCTGTCAAAGGGTTAGTCTGCAATATAATAAAAATAAAATGCCGCAAAGTAATCAATACCATAATAAGAGGTGGAACGGGTGATCTTTTGTTACTGGTAGGTCTAATGTCGTCTTTAATTAAATCTGTTATCCAACGTATGGTTTCCTTGTCAAATCTTATTGAAAGACTTATTTATATGAAGTGTATGCTTCCAAACAAATGACCTTACCTATAGTTTTTCTTAAATTCGACATCACTGTAATACTCTAGTGCATTGAATCGTGTTTTATATATTTTTCGTGTTCTATTATTTTCCGAATCATTAATAATTTCCAAATCTTGCAAAATTCGTTCGAAACACATTTTGAATCATTAAACTATCACTTTTAAATTCGACTTAGATACGACTCGGCCACATCTAAATATTTGTCGATTTTAGAAGTAGGTTGCTCGTTTGTTACTACGGATATCGTTTTAAACTCGAGTTTACGTAAAACTCGAGCTTAAATTCCTTTATTACTAAGGGCCATTGAATTGATCACTTATTGTTATACAGGTTTGAAGCTTAGCTAGTACTTCATTTAAAAGAGAATTTATTTCTTCGAAAGAGAATAATTTGGTGCTCTCATTGTTTACAGATATATTTTTCTGATGAGAGGTTTTTCCGCCATGAAGCTGCGTGGCAGTTAATGATGGAGAATGATCCGCTGGTCGATTTTTTTTTGTTGGCTGAGCTGCTGGTACAGCGGTCGAACGTGTGGGGAGAGGAGGGAAATGTGAAAGGGAGTGTGAATCGATAGGCTTTGTGGAAGTAATTTAGGTGGTGTGCGTTTGCTGTTGTTTGGACGTTGTTGAGAGGAGAGTTTTTGACGAATCTCCAGATATTGTTTACGATTAATGCAAATTGGATCGGATGATCTGCATGGTTCGCTGCAATTGGCGCAACGCATCATTTCAGTTACTTTGCATTCAGTTGTTTTGTAGCTGCCGGAGCAGTTAGCATAAGAACTTTTTGACAATGCATGGAGCCGTGTCCAGCTGACAATTTTGACATTGTGTAATTTTTGCTGTTTTTTGTCTCTTAAAGTCCCAGCGGACTATGGTTCTGAACAAACTGGAATGATTTTTCTTCAGTTCGTTTAGTTTTATTGTTCCGCGTTGAATATACACAATGTAAATATAGTTTTTGCAGTGGTTGTTTGGGTTAACATTGTTTGTGATAATTTTCACGTCGATGCACTTTATTCCGGATGAAATAAGTTCTTGTAAAATCGCTTGTAAAATCAAGTCCCGATAAAATTACTTTCAAAGGTCGCGTTTCCTTCCGAGAAAGTCTGTTTAGTTCCGATTTTATTTTCTCTGAGCTTTCCAAAGATGGAGAAATAATTTTTTGGCCGAGCGATATGTTTTTGATAAGATAATTATCGATTTTTAAATCACTCAATACGCGACGAACACTTTCACCTGTTGATTTTATCACAACTATAGGAGGGACACTATCTTTTATGACGTTTAAACGTTCAATATTAATACTATCCGCATTTTCACCGGAGTTTTCCAGCACACCGTAATAATTTGTATTATTCACCATTGTTGAATACTTTATATTTGCACTTAAATAAGACTGTTTGCTGGGAGGGCGATTATCGCCTTCACCAGAGTCACTACGAATTCGCTTGTTGGAAATTTTACTGTCCAAGAATACACGATGGGAATAAACACTTGCACTCACTTCAAATGCTAACACAAGAGTGAGGCTGCGGTCCAAATTCAAAAAGGCCAGTATCAAGTTATTTTAGATTTAGGGTTACATTTTCATTGTTTTCACATTAGTTTCATTCACAATGGTTAATTCAAACAATTTGAAGAATAATTATACTAATTCAGAGTAATCCATAATCTGTTTCAAATAGTGATAAAAGTATTAACATTAAAATAAGGTACGAACAGAATAGTATTAAGTAAATGTATGAACATTATGCCCGCGTTGAAGAGTCGGACAGAGCGAAAGAGCTATTCAATCATTTGGTAGTGGAGCCAAACGATGTACTGGTCTTCTCAGTATAGTTCGTTGCACGGACGTCTACAACTCGTATCTTTGAATCAGCACCAGGTATAACTCGTTCTATGCCACGCAATAACCATTGTTGTGGAGGCAGGTTGTCATCAGCAGTCAACACTAGAGATCCGACATCAACATTTTCAACTGCAATTTGCCTTTTGGCTCGTCTTTGCAGCTCCAAATCGTATTCTTTGGACCATCTTCCGCAAAAAATGTTGCTTGATTTGTGTAAGCTTCTCAAGCAATGGGACCTCTTGTTGAAGGGCAGGCTCTGGAATGGAGTTTAAGGGTATACCAAATAAAAAATGACATATATAGTTAAAACTCTCTCATTATTAGGATCATAGCTAAGGAGACACAGTGGACGAGAGTTCATAATACTGTCAACTTCCGCTACTACTGTTGAAAATTCTTCATACCTTACTGTCCGATATAAATGTAATTTAGCTGACTTGACTGCCGCCTCACACAAGCCTCCAAAGTGGGGGAGGATCTTGGCTGTATATGCAAAAACTGGACACGTTTAGCAGAGCACTAGGAACGTATTTTATGCTGCGTTTGCTGCCCCAAAAATAACGCACTGAGTTCTTTGACCTCATTTCGAGCTCCATCAAAGGTCGGAAAAATACTTCGAGGTGAGAGGCCTTTGTCGCAAAACAAATGAAGACGGCCACATACGCCTTGTGAGTGGAGTATCCTCGATGTTTTTGTGAAATATAGAATGAGCCCCAATCTACGCCGGAGATGGCGAATGGACCCTGGTTGCTGGCAAATCGTCCATGGTCTTTCTCAACTTCGGCCGGTATTTAAAGCAATGTAGGCATTTGTCGACCACCTTTTTGGGTAGGTATCGAGAGTTGACTATCCAGAAACGCTGTCTAATTATAACGACTAGTTCTTGAGGACCTGCATGGAAATTAGATTTGTGTAGATGGGCAACAACATTTTGAACAAAAACGGAATTTTTTGGGAGAAGGATAGGACATTTGGATCTATATGGAATGCATTCTGCAAACGGCCACCTACTAGAAGGAGTTCCATCTTGTGCTCAGTATCAAGGAATGGATTGAGATTACTGATCACACATTTTCGGCTGACCTTATTTTTATTCTTCAAATCTCTAATTTCCTCCTGGAAATGAATCTGTTGAATGGTCCAGATAATTCGAAGAAACGCATCTTCCAACTCTTCGCATGTGACTGTTAAATTATGACTACCTGAGCCTGTGGGGGAGTTAGATAGCTTGAACTTTCTGACTTTTAGATTGTTGTAGAATCTCACTACGTATCCAAAAATTCTATTGATTTTTTTCAAAACTATTGAATCGCGAAAATAGTATAAAGTTTATTTAGCGTATTATCAGCTTTAGTTGCTTCTGCAATATCTGCTATCTTAACTCGAACATCATCCGATACATTAAACCACTTTCGTCATAAACTGTCTCACTTAACGGCAGTCATGATAAGGCGTTTCCGTTCGGCATTTTATTGCCTTTCCTATATTTTACCTGGTGGCAAATGGCGTTGTGGGTATGTGCGTCGATAATATAATGTTATAATGTTGATACTGACAGGAAGACGATCCGATCCCAAATTGTCATAGGTGAACGGCATGGATCGGTACGTTGAAATATTAGTCATAAAGAAGTCTAGAGTGAAAGGACTTTTAGATTTAGATGTTGGGACGTGAGTCAATTCAGGAGGTTATAGTAAAGAAAAGTTTGGGTGCATTTCGTTAATATTATACAGTTCGTTACCGGAGACAATTCCACAATTGATGCGGACAATTTAAATCTCCGCCTAAGATAACTTTACCTCGATATCTAAATATTTTTTGCAAGTCGTTCTTAAAGTGAGACATCTTATCTATTACCACCCGGGAAATAAACAGAAAAGATACCGAATTTAGAGTTGCTGCATATATTAATTTCTATGCCACTTGATTCAATACAACACAGTTGTAAGGCTGGGTGTACCGAATGTACAATATTTTTCCGTATGACAACATCAACGCCATCCAACAATTAAAGTTTGGGTGAGAAAAGGGTTTGTTTACATTTAAGTGAGTTTCCCTAACCAAAGCAATATCAACATTTTTATCAATAATATAATTAAATAATTCTAATATTTTATTTGATATGCTTCTTGCATTCCAAGTAATAATGTTCAGGGAATTATATACCATTATTATTTGAATAAATGTATTTGATAGCAAGAGATGTGATTGCATTGGCCCTTAGTAATAGAAAATCATAAAGTCGAATTTTGTTTGGTGTAGCTAAGGTACTTTTAAGTTTCCGTAGTAATAAATCAGTTTTAACAAAACTCGAATTTAACGTAATCATTGTGAATAAACCTGACATATTCGCTATTGTGAGCTACCACAGCTGATTTTGACAGAATAACAAACTGCAAATTTGATTTTTGATTTGAAATGGCAAATTCAAATGTGGTAAGTTAATCTTCTCTAGTCTTCTTTTAATGCTTGAGGAATTATAAATTCGTGAATCATATGCACTTCCTCTCCAACGTGCAACAATGTCCAATATTTTTGCATTGGAATCAACTAAAACTAGAACATTTCGCGAATAAAATCCATTCCGACACCGGTGACGTGCCCCTAAGTACACACCTGGATTTTTTATCTTTATCTGAGTGCAGTCTATAGCACTCATGCATTGAGGAAACCCAAATTTATGCATAAATCCTCTTTTAACTTCCTTGATGCCCTCATTTGTTTCCGGAAAATTTATAAAATCTGGTAGTTTTCCAGCTAGTGCAGTGACTACTTTGCGGATTACCGTGCTGGCTTTTTTTTGACTTACTCCGTGCATATCAGCTGTCAAAGGGTTAGTCTGCAATATAATAAAAATAAAATGCCGCAAAGTAATCAATACCATAATAAGAGGTGGAACGGGTGATCTTTTGTTACTGGTAGGTCTAATGTCGTCTTTAATTAAATCTGTTATCCAACGTATGGTTTCCTTGTCAAATCTTATTGAAAGACTTATTTATATGAAGTGTATGCTTCCAAACAAATGACCTTACCTATAGTTTTTCTTAAATTCGACATCACTGTAATACTCTAGTGCATTGAATCGTGTTTTATATATTTTTCGTGTTCTATTATTTTCCGAATCATTAATAATTTCCAAATCTTGCAAAATTCGTTCGAAACACATTTTGAATCATTAAACTATCACTTTTAAATTCGACTTAGATACGACTCGGCCACATCTAAATATTTGTCGATTTTAGAAGTAGGTTGCTCGTTTGTTACTACGGGTATCGTTTTAAACTCGAGTTTACGTAAAACTCGAGCTTAAATTCCTTTATTACTAAGGGCCATTGAATTGATCACTTATTGTTATACAGGTTTGAAGCTTAGCTAGTACTTCATTTAAAAGAGAATTTATTTCTTCGAAAGAGAATAATTTGGTGCTCTCATTGTTTACAGATATATTTTTCTGATGAGAGGTTTTTCCGCCATGAAGCTGCGTGGCAGTTAATGATGGAGAATGATCCGCTGGTCGATTTTTTTTTGTTGGCTGAGCTGCTGGTACAGCGGTCGAACGTGTGGGGAGAGGAGGGAAATGTGAAAGGGAGTGTGAATCGATAGGCTTTGTGGAAGTAATTTAGGTGGTGTGCGTTTGCTGTTGTTTGGACGTTGTTGAGAGGAGAGTTTTTGACGAATCTCCAGATATTGTTTACGATTAATGCAAATTGGATCGGATGATCTGCATGGTTCGCTGCAATTGGCGCAACGCATCATTTCAGTTACTTTGCATTCAGTTGTTTTGTAGCTGCCGGAGCAGTTAGCATAAGAACTTTTTGACAATGCATGGAGCCGTGTCCAGCTGACAATTTTGACATTGTGTAATTTTTGCTGTTTTTTGTCTCTTAAAGTCCCAGCGGACTATGGTTCTGAACAAACTGGAATGATTTTTCTTCAGTTCGTTTAGTTTTATTGTTCCGCGTTGAATATACACAATGTAAATATAGTTTTTGCAGTGGTTGTTTGGGTTAACATTGTTTGTGATAATTTTCACGTCGATGCACTTTATTCCGGATGAAATAAGTTCTTGTAAAATCGCTTGTAAAATCAAGTCCCGATAAAATTACTTTCAAAGGTCGCGTTTCCTTCCGAGAAAGTCTGTTTAGTTCCGATTTTATTTTCTCTGAGCTTTCCAAAGATGGAGAAATAATTTTTTGGCCGAGCGATATGTTTTTGATAAGATAATTATCGATTTTTAAATCACTCAATACGCGACGAACACTTTCACCTGTTGATTTTATCACAACTATAGGAGGGACACTATCGTTTATGACGTTTAAACGTTCAATATTAATACTATCCGCATTTTCACCGGAGTTTTCCAGCACACCGTAATAATTTGTATTATTCACCATTGTTGAATACTTTATATTTGCACTTAAATAAGACTGTTTGCTGGGAGGGCGATTATCGCCTTCACCAGAGTCACTACGAATTCGCTTGTTGGAAATTTTACTGTCCAAGAATACACGATGGGAATAAACACTTGCACTCACTTCAAATGCTAACACAAGAGTGAGGCTGCGGTCCAAATTCAAAAAGGCCAGTATCAAGTTATTTTAGATTTAGGGTTACATTTTCATTGTTTTCACATAAGTTTCATTCACAATGGTTAATTCAAACAATTTGAAGAATAATTATACTAATTCAGAGTAATCCATAATCTGTTTCAAATAGTGATAAAAGTATTAACATTAAAATAAGGTACGAACAGAATAGTATTAAGTAAATGTATGCTGTTGAAGAGTCGGACAGAGCGAAAGAGCTATTCAATCATTTGGTAGTGGAGCCAAACGATGTAATGGTCTTCTCAGTATAGTTCGTTGCACGGACGTCTACAACTCGTATCTTTGAATCAGCACCAGGTATAACTCGTTCTATGCCACGCAATAACCATTGTTGTGGAGGCAGGTTGTCATCAGCAGTCAACACTAGAGATCCGACATCAACATTTTCAACTGCAATTTGCCTTTTGGCTCGTCTTTGCAGCTCCAAATCGTATTCTTTGGACCATCTTCCGCAAAAAATGTTGCTTGATTTGTGTAAGCTTCTCAAGCAATGGGATCTCTTGTTGAAGGGCAGGCTCTGGAATGGAGTTTAAGGGTATACCAAATAAAAAATGACATATATAGTTAAAACTCTCTCATTATTAGGATCATAGCTAAGGAGACACAGTGGACGAGAGTTCATAATACTGTCAACTTCCGCTACTACTGTTGAAAATTCTTCATACCTTACTGTCCGATATAAATGTAATTTAGCTGACTTGACTGCCGCCTCACACAAGCCTCCAAAGTGGGGGAGGATCTTGGCTGTATATGCAAAAACTGGACACGTTTAGCAGAGCACTAGGAACGTATTTTATGCTGCGTTTGCTGCCCCAAAAATAACGCACTGAGTTCTTTGACCTCATTTCGAGCTCCATCAAAGGTCGGAAAAATACTTCGAGGTGAGAGGCCTTTGTCGCAAAACAAATGAAGACGGCCACATACGCCTTGTGAGTGGAGTATCCTCGATGTTTTTGTGAAATATAGAATGAGCCCCAATCTACGCCGGAGATGGCGAATGGACCCTGGTTGCTGGCAAATCGTCCATGGTCTTTCTCAACTTCGGCCGGTATTTAAAGCAATGTAGGCATTTGTCGACCACCTTTTTGGGTAGGTATCGAGAGTTGACTATCCAGAAACGCTGTCTAATTATAACGACTAGTTCTTGAGGACCTGCATGGAAATTAGATTTGTGTAGATGGGCAACAACATTTTGAACAAAAACGGAATTTTTTGGGAGAAGGATAGGACATTTGGATCTATATGGAATGCATTCTGCAAACGGCCACCTACTAGAAGGAGTTCCATCTTGTGCTCAGTATCAAGGAATGGATTGAGATTACTGATCACACATTTTCGGCTGACCTTATTTTTATTCTTCAAATCTCTAATTTCCTCCTGGAAATGAATCTGTTGAATGGTCCAGATAATTCGAAGAAACGCATCTTCCAACTCTTCGCATGTGACTGTTAAATTATGACTACCTGAGCCTGTGGGGGAGTTAGATAGCTTGAACTTTCTGACTTTTAGATTGTTGTAGAATCTCACTACGTATCCAAAAATTCTATTGATTTTTTTCAAAACTATTGAATCGCGAAAATAGTATAAAGTTTATTTAGCGTATTATCAGCTTTAGTTGCTTCTGCAATATCTGCTATCTTAACTCGAACATCATCCGATACATTAAACCACTTTCGTCATCTACTGTCTCACTTAACGGCAGTCGTGATAAGGCGTCTTCTTTCGGCATTTTATTGCCTTTCCTATATTTTACCTGGTGGCAAATGGCGTTGTGGGTATGTGCGTCGATAATATAATGTAGGTCGATTGACTTCAAAAAAGACATTCAAATTGATACTGACAGGAAGACGATCCGATCCCAAATTGTCATAGGTGAACGGCATGGATCGGTACGTTGAAATATTAGTCATAAAGAAGTCTAGAGTGAAAGGACTTTTAGATTTAGATGTTGGGACGTGAGTCAATTCAGGAGGTTATAGTAAAGAAAAGTTTGGGTGCATTTCGTTAATATTATACAGTTCGTTACCGGAGACAATTCCACAATTGATGCGGACAATTTAAATCTCCGCCAAAGATAACTTTACCTCGATATCTAAATATTTTTTGCAAGTCGTTCTTAAAGTGAGACATCTTATCTATTACCACCCGGGAAATAAACAGAAAAGATACCGAATTTAGAGTTGCTGCATATATTAATTTCTATGCCACTTGATTCAATACAACACAGTTGTAAGGCTGGGTGTACCGAATGTACAATATTTTCCGTATGACAACATCAACGCCATCCAACAATTAAAGTTTGGGTGAGAAAAGGGTTTGTTTACATTTAAGTGAGTTTCCCTAACCAAAGCAATATCAACATTTTTATCAATAATATAATTAAATAATTCTAATATTTTATTTGATATGCTTCTTGCATTCCAAGTAATAATGTTCAGGGAATTATATACCATTATAATTGAATAAATGTATTTGATAGCAAGAGATGTGATTGCATTGGCCCTTAGTAATAGAAAATCATAAAGTCGAATTTTGTTTGGTGTAGCTAAGGTACTTTTAAATTTCCGTAGTAATAAATCAGTTTTAACAAAACTCGAATTTAACGTAATCATTGTGAATAAACCTGACATATTCGCTATTGTGAGCTACCACAGCTGATTTTGACAGAATAACAAACTGCAAATTTGATTTTTGATTTGAAATGGCAAATTCAAATGTGGTAAGTTAATCTTCTCTAGTCTTCTTTTAATGCTTGAGGAATTATAAATTCGTGAATCATATGCACTTCCTCTCCAACGTGCAACAATGTCCAATATTTTTGCATTGGAATCAACTAAAACTAGAACATTTCGCGAATAAAATCCATTCCGACACCGGTGACGTGCCCCTAAGTACACACCTGGATTTTTTATCTTTATCTGAGTGCAGTCTATAGCACTCATGCATTGAGGAAACCCAAATTTATGCATAAATCCTCTTTTAACTTCCTTGATGCCCTCATTTGTTTCCGGAAAATTTATAAAATCTGGTAGTTTTCCAGCTAGTGCAGTGACTACTTTGCGGATTACCGTGCTGGCTTTTTTTTGACTTACTCCGTGCATATCAGCTGTCAAAGGGTTAGTCTGCAATATAATAAAAATAAAATGCCGCAAAGTAATCAATACCATAATAAGAGGTGGAACGGGTGATCTTTTGTTACTGGTAGGTCTAATGTCGTCTTTAATTAAATCTGTTATCCAACGTATGGTTTCCTTGTCAAATCTTATTGAAAGACTTATTTATATGAAGTGTATGCTTCCAAACAAATGACCTTACCTATAGTTTTTCTTAAATTCGACATCACTGTAATACTCTAGTGCATTGAATCGTGTTTTATATATTTTTCGTGTTCTATTATTTTCCGAATCATTAATAATTTCCAAATCTTGCAAAATTCGTTCGAAACACATTTTGAATCATTAAACTATCACTTTTAAATTCGACTTAGATACGACTCGGCCACATCTAAATATTTGTCGATTTTAGAAGTAGGTTGCTCGTTTGTTACTACGGATATCGTTTTAAACTCGAGTTTACGTAAAACTCGAGCTTAAATTCCTTTATTACTAAGGGCCATTGAATTGATCACTTATTGTTATACAGGTTTGAAGCTTAGCTAGTACTTCATTTAAAAGAGAATTTATTTCTTCGAAAGAGAATAATTTGGTGCTCTCATTGTTTACAGATATATTTTTCTGATGAGAGGTTTTTCCGCCATGAACCTGCGTGGCAGTTAATGATGGAGAATGATCCGCTGGTCGAATTTTTTTTGTTGGCTGAGCTGCTGGTACAGTGGTCGAACGTGTGGGGAGAGGAGGGAAATGTGAAAGGGAGTGTGAATCGATAGGCTTTGTGGAAGTAATTTAGGTGGTGTGCGTTTGCTGTTGTTTGGACGTTGTTGAGAGGAGAGTTTTTGACGAATCTCCAGATATTGTTTACGATTAATGCAAATTGGATCGGATGATCTGCATGGTTCGCTGCAATTGGCGCAACGCATCACTTCAGTTACTTTGCATTCAGTTGTTTTGTAGCTGCCGGAGCAGTTAGCATAAGAACTTTTTGACAATGCATGGAGCCGTGTCCAGCTGACAATTTTGACATTGTGTAATTTTTGCTGTTTTTTGTCTCTTAAAGTCCCAGCGGACTATGGTTCTGAACAAACTGGAATGATTTTTCTTCAGTTCGTTTAGTTTTATTGTTCCGCGTTGAATATACACAATGTAAATATAGTTTTTGCAGTGGTTGTTTGGGTTAACATTGTTTGTGATAATTTTCACGTCGATGCACTTTATTCCGGATGAAATAAGTTCTTGTAAAATCGCTTGTAAAATCAAGTCCCGATAAAATTACTTTCAAAGGTCGCGTTTCCTTCCGAGAAAGTCTGTTTAGTTCCGATTTTATTTTCTCTGAGCTTTCCAAAGATGGAGAAATAATTTTTTGGCCGAGCGATATGTTTTTGATAAGATAATTATCGATTTTTAAATCACTCAATACGCGACGAACACTTTCACCTGTTGATTTTATCACAACTATAGGAGGGACACTATCGTTTATGACGTTTAAACGTTCAATATTAATACTATCCGCATTTTCACCGGAGTTTTCCAGCACACCGTAATAATTTGTATTATTCACCATTGTTGAATACTTTATATTTGCACTTAAATAAGACTGTTTGCTGGGAGGGCGATTATCGCCTTTACCAGAGTCACTACGAATTCGCTTGTTGGAAATTTTACTGTCCAAGAATACACGATGGGAATAAACACTTGCACTCACTTCAAATGCTAACACAAGAGTGAGGCTGCGGTCCAAATTCAAAAAGGCCAGTATCAAGTTATTTTAGATTTAGGGTTACATTTTCATTGTTTTCACATTAGTTTCATTCACAATGGTTAATTCAAACAATTTGAAGAATAATTATACTAATTCAGAGTAATCCATAATCTGTTTCAAATAGTGATAAAAGTATTAACATTAAAATAAGGTACGAACAGAATAGTATTAAGTAAATGTATGAACATTATGCCCGCGTTGAAGAGTCGGACAGAGCGAAAGAGCTCTTCAATCATTTGGTAGTGGAGCCAAACGATGTACTGGTCTTCTCAGTATAGTTCGTTGCACGGACGTCTACAACTCGTATCTTTGAATCAGCACCAGGTATAACTCTTTCTATGCCACCCAATAACCATTGTTGTGGAGGCAGGTTGTCATCAGCAGTCAACACTAGAGATCCGACATCAACATTTTCAACTGCAATTTGCCTTTTGGCTCGTCTTTGCAGCTCCAAATCGTATTCTTTGGACCATCTTCCGCAAAAAATGTTGCTTGATTTGTGTAAGCTTCTCAAGCAATGGGACCTCTTGTTGAAGGGCAGGCTCTGGAATGGAGTTTAAGGGTATACCAATTAAAAAATGACATATATAGTTAAAACTCTCTCATTATTAGGATCATAGCTAAGGAGACACAGTGGACGAGAGTTCATAATACTGTCAACTTCCGCTATTACTGTTGAAAATTCTTCATACCTTACTGTCCGATATAAATGTAATTTAGCTGACTTGACTGCCGCCTCACACAAGCCTCCAAAGTGGGGGAGGATCTTGGCTGTATATGCAAAAACTGGACACGTTTAGCAGAGCACTAGGAACGTATTTTATGCTGCGTTTGCTGCCCCAAAAATAACGCACTGAGTTCTTTGACCTCATTTCGAGCTCCATCAAAGGTCGGAAAAATACTTCGAGGTGAGAGGCCTTTGTCGCAAAACAAATGAAGACGGCCACATACGCCTTGTGAGTGGAGTATCCTCGATGTTTTTGTGAAATATAGAATGAGCCCCAATCTACGCCGGAGATGGCGAATGGACCCTGGTTGCTGGCAAATCGTCCATGGTCTTTCTCAACTTCGGCCGGTATTTAAAGCAATGTAGGCATTTGGCGACCACCTTTTTGGGTAGGTATCGAGAGTTGACTATCCAGAAACGCTGTCTAATTATAACGACTAGTGCTTGAGGACCTGCATGGAAATTAGATTTGTGTAGATGGGCAACAACATTTTGAACAAAAACGGAATTTTTTGGGAGAAGGATAGGACATTTGGATCTATATGGAATGCATTCTGCAAACGGCCACCTACTAGAAGGAGTTCCATCTTGTGCTCAGTATCAAGGAATGGATTGAGATTACTGATCACACATTTTCGGCTGACCTTATTTTTATTCTTCAAATCTCTAATTTCCTCCTGGAAATGAATCTGTTGAATGGTCCAGATAATTCGAAGAAACGCATCTTCCAACTCTTCGCATGTGACTGTTAAATTATGACTACCTGAGCCTGTGGGGGAGTTAGATAGCTTGAACTTTCTGACTTTTAGATTGTTGTAGAATCTCACTACGTATCCAAAAATTCTATTGATTTTTTTCAAAACTATTGAATCGCGAAAATTTCTCAGCGAATTCAACAATTTCATCGGACTTCGACAGCAAGGCAATAGGGTGATTATCTTCATTTGTACGGAGTGCAATGTTTCGCTTTTGCTTTGGTCATTTCTCTACACTCTTGTACAAAAATGCAAATTGCGGTCCACTAAACCGTATACTATTTATAATATCTTGAATCGCGGAAGCTTCTTAATGACCGGCAGAACGGTTTCCATAGCAACAGTTCCACTGGTCATCTGATAGCTCATCTCACCGAAAAGTGGAACACATCTTTGCATAATGCAGGCTAAAACAAGATTGCTGCACTTGATATTTCTAAGGCATTTGGCATCAAGCTCTTTTGTCGAAAATGCGTGCATATGTTATCGATGAATCTCTTCTTCTATGGATTAGAAATTACCTTTCGAAACGTTCAATTCAAGTTGTTTTGGATGGGTTCAAGTCTGATATTCACCTAATAAATGCTGGTGTACCTCAAGGCTCTGTTCTGTCTCCGACACTCTTTCTCATTTTTATTAATGATCTCCTGTCTGCTACTTCTAATCCAATCCATTCCTTCGCTGATGACAGCACCCTCAGCTTTTCATATTCGTGTCGAGACTCACGACCCTGCCCTTTGGTCGTAGAATTGGAACGACAGCGTATGTTAAGCACATTGAATGCCGATCTTGACAGCATAATTAACTGGGGAAACAAGAACAGAGTGGAATTCAATGCTTCAAAAACTAAATGCTGTCACTCAAGCTAACCCTTGTTAATCCATGAATGGCGCTTGTGTCGATGAAACCGGAAAGCTTTCCATCCTTGGTATGTGTATCAACACAACACTTAGTTGGAACGATCACATATTTGAGGTCGCCAAAAATGCAGCGAAATGTTTAGGTTTCCTCAATCGATGCAAGAAATATTTCACCCCCTCTGATTTGGCTTTCATTGATAAGGCGTATATCCGCCCCAAGCTTGAGTACAACGCTCATATCTGGTCTGGTGCCCCAAAGACCACCCTGCACCTACTAGATAGAATCCAAAAGCGAGCGATAAAACTTATAGGAGACAACAATGTCGCAAAGTCATTAGACTCGCTCGAACATAGACGTAACGTTTCTTCTTTGTCCGTATTTTATCGCTATTTCAACAAACGATGCTCAAGTGAGCTAGCCAACTGCATTCCTCCTCTCCATGAATTCACCCGCAATACTCGTCTCGCCAGGAATGGTCTTCAGTTTACCCTCAAGCCTACTTTCGGACGCACATTTAAATTTAGAGACTCGTTCTTCAGCCGTACTACGCGAATTTGGAATGCTCTTGCCAGCCCTATATTTCCCACAGACTACAACGCGCAGATATTTAAGGCCAATGTGCAAATGATAAAAAAAAAGAAAAAGTTCCGAGTAAAATGCTCCACGGATCACGATATCAGCTGAATTGGCTTTGGTGTTAACATGTCTCCAAGGGATTTGTTTTGATCGGGGCTATCTTGGATTTTGCACTAAGTAGCGCACATCTAATATCCCCGAAAAATCGATGGTCCTCACGTAAAGACAGCAACCATAAGCCTTTAAGGATGCATCGGAGAAGCCATGTATCTCAACCTTACTACTGTCATAAGATGAAATGTATCTTGGAATTCTAATGTGATCGATGCTAGTAATCTTTCGTTTTACCGCTATTGTATTGATGAGACCTAAAGGGTCAAAAAATTGTCGTAACTCTGATAGAACCGTTTTCTTTGTCATCGATTTTGACCCGTTGTTCTTTGGTTTTGTGTATTGAAATTCATCAGTCTCCGGATTCCAAGTAATATTTAAGTTTTTGTTGACGTTGGTATCATTTATCGTCAGAGGCGAACCTCTCTTCTTTCTTTTTTCCGAGATAGTCTTCATGATCTCGGTAATATTGCTGCACCATTTCCTGAGGTCGAAGCCAGCACTTAACAATATTGTCTGAACCTCAGAATATATGTTAGTTATAGTCTCTAACGAATCTCCTCCGGTGTTCATATCGTCCATGTAAAAATCCTCGCTTATCACCTTTGGGTATGTGCAACTATTCTGGTCCGCCAACAACTTCAGACATCTTGTTGCAATATATGGAGCGGAGGTAGTACCGTACGTCACGGTGCGCAATCGATATACGTATATTTCCTGCTGCACTGCGTATCTCCACAAAATGCATTGGATATTTCGGTCATTGTCACCTGCCTATACATTTTTGCAATATCCGCTGTAACAACGAATTTATACGTACGGAAACGAAGGATTATATCGTACAGATCATCCTGAAAGAAAACTTTTTCAAGCATGACTAAAAGAATCACCCAAGCTACCACCATTGGGTTTTAACAATAGATTCATCAAAAATCTTCCACCATGCTGGCGCCACACGCCTATCAAGAATTCTTCTTCGCACTCTTCTCTTGACAAAAATCGCTGTCGAGTAACCGCCTCCATTTCCCAAAACTTGTTTACTGTCTCATTAAGCGAATCATCACTAAAATCGGAGCAGGAAACCAGGCTACATGCTGCAGGCTTGAGGATTTGAAGACAGCTTGTACTTATCGGACATGATCCACCCAAATAAGGTCTTTTGGAGGATTCGTAGTTGAGAGCTCAATTTTATTTGGCCAACATATAACAGCTGATAAAAACTCTCAGCTCCTGTGAGCAAATCTATGTGGCTTGGGTAATGAAAATTGGGAACCGCAAGTGAAATATTTTTGGGTATCTTCTAACTTGATACAGGCAATTTTTTTGCAGGAAGGATGTTGCTAATATTCTTTAAAACAAGAGGATCGAGATCTATTTTAAATTCAGAAATTCGAGATCTACAGCTTGCTTCTGCTTTAAAGTTTATAGTAGCATTCGATTTCCCAATACCAGAAACAATTGATTTGGTTTGAGTTATCTTCAACTTCAACTTTTCTGCCATGTCCTCCGTGATAAAATGAAGTTGCGATGCGGAGTCAAGAAGAGCACGAGCAGGGTACAATCGACCATAGAAGTTCCGAATATACACTACAGCACTAGCTAATATTACCTGAGAAGGGACTTTCTCAAATTTATTTTTATTATTTGTATACTACCAGAAGTACATGGTAACGAATGCTTACTAGCCTAGCTAGTTTCGCCGGAAGGTTGACTTTTGGTAAACCTGTGCAACAGTCGATTGCGATTTTCGTCGTAGATGCCGATTTAAGCATTTTTGTTGAACTTGAATTGGGTCGATCGACATCCGTTGTATTGCTGACTGGTGTTGCTGCGGTTGTTTGCACTGACATAACGCGTACGCGTTCTGCCACCGGTGGTCCGGTTGTGACAATATAGTGGCGTACATTGTGGTTGGATGGTTGATCAAGGCTGGATAATTATTTAACAGCTGGTGATGTCAGCATTACTCCGCTATCGTTTGGATGCTGCCATCGGCGTACATTTATGTTGCTGTTCGGGCTGCCATTTACGTTGTTCCGTCTGTTAGTCGCTTATGTTTGAAATAGACTAGTAGGTTCAGTTGAGATACATCAGCAATCAGAAAATGCCATTTAAACTGCCGGCGTAGTCCGAGGTCGAGGCACAACAATTTGTCTCCGTATGTACGAATTGGTGTGCTATTCGTTGCGAATTGCATTTGGGTGCTTTTGTGCCGAATTTGGTATGGTAGAAGCAAAGAGCTTCACCACTCGTATCTGTTGTCGTTGTTGAATTTCTCGGATGGCTGCGGCTTGGTTTACGATTGCTGCTGCGAGTTGTTTCCAAATTGGCTAATCGCTTCTCGATGGATAGAAGCAACGCTATGGTTCGCCTTCCAAAACTGTTAATTTTTTGGCTGAGGTTGAAGCAGCCAACGCCATAATGGAGTTGGATGACGGCTCCGTCACTTCAACGATTTTGTCGTCATCTTTGCACAACTTTGTTAGTTCGCTGATAGCGATTGTAACCAACACAGCTCGCACCGGTGCACTCAGTCGTTGCAAATACAGGATCCGTAGGAATTCATCCTGCACACTGTTACCTGCGTTCGCATACTACGCAGTATTTGCTATGGTTTCTGGTCGCCGATTGCTGGATCAAACAGCAACTTATCCGTCCTTTGAAGGTCGACTCTGTGAAAATGTTTATTATTCTTTCTTTAAGAGTTTGATACCTGTTCAGTATGGGAGGGTCTTCTACTATGTTCACTGACCAATTTTATACATTTCGATGCGTAACTGTTCACTCTGTTAATCTGGAAAACTGACTTGATGTGTGCGAACCATAGTGTGGGACGATCTTTCCATAGTAGGGGAATACGCTTTTGAGAAATATACTCGATGTTCGATGCAGATGATGAAGTGCATTGGGACGCAGTTTGTGGTGCAGTTCTTGCGACACCACGAATTTGTCCTTTTTCGTTTCACGTCCGGGTCACCAATGTGGGAGTCCTTCCACTCAACGTTTATACTCTATTGTCATAAACACTGTAGGAATTGCGAGTGAGAGTAAGAGAAATTGAAGAACCAGCGTTGGATTGAATGAAACAATAGAATTGATATTTTAAATTAAAACTGATAGATTTTATTGCGATGAAATGTATAGGACGAAACTTCGGGAATGTGAGTTATGGGATTCTTATGCTGGCATTGTATCGCTTTGTTGATTATTATATTATAAATTGAGAATATGCAGGACATTCATGTTACCAAAGAAGTTGATATTGTTAGCAAGGAGTTGCCTGAACTCTAACAGATACCACTGATTTCGGCACTGTCGGCAGAATATAACATGTTCGTGCATGAAACCGACGTATCATCTGCGTACCTGAAAGGGAATCTTTAAGAGGAAGTTTTCGTATACCAATCTAAGTGTTCTGAAAATTAATAAAATAGAACTAAAGTGTCAAATTGAGGAATGCATTATATGGCCTGAATCAGTCAGGGAGGAACTGTAACGAGGATCTGAATAGTTTATTTTGAAAAGCCTTAAGTTCGAGAGATCTCATGGAGAGGCGTATACGTACGTACATGAGCTTAGACCAAGTGAGACGATTATAGTCGCAGTTTACATGGATGACAATCTCCTTCGTGCTTGGATTCCAATGCACTTCAAGTTGTGAATCACGAAATTAGTTGTAGAGGGACCCAATTACCATGGAATTCAAATTTCACAACAACAGTTGATTCTAAACTTAATTGAGGATTTCGCAATGCAGAATTTCAGAAGCTGCACATTTTATCACATTTATAAATCTGTTGACTGCAATAAATGCAAGTGAATGGGCGTATTTGAGTTATTGCTATAGGCCGGGCATAATGTACTCTGTCAATACAATTACAAATACAACTACTAATACAGATCCGTTTTATAGGAGCACTTAAATACCATCAAGAATTCACCCGTGTGTTAGGGTTCAAGCCGTAAACTAAATTAAGGAATGTCAGTTTTTAGGGAAGGATTGGTAACTTTTTTATGTATGAATGTAAATACATTATCAGCATATGATTTAATATAACTAATAACTAATAGTACTACATTGTAAATAATAAGTAAGAATGGAATTTGCAAAGAGTTTTGGTATTATAGTAATCTTTATTTGTTTTTAAGATTAGTTTAATACCAAAACAATCTTTGTGTCGAAGCTGGGGAATTGATCGTATGCCCATTCTATGAGATCATAGAAGTCTTGCTGTTCTCTTATTTGTCCTCTGTCGGGACGTCGGCACAAATCAGGCGAGTGTTCCTGAACTTAGCCTTGATGCGGATTACTGTGAGGCGTTCGCTTTTACAAACATAGCTTAAGAATATCTTCCTATTCGTTGAGACTGTCGCATCCTCGTCTTTTTCAACTATTGGTCCATCACCCTCTTCGGCTCCGTTCCAAACGTAAAAGATGACTTTAAAAACAACTTCTGAGACATGTAAGAAAAACATAATCACGCCGATGACGAAAGTCGTGTCACTTGAACGACACAAGGCAATTTGACAGATCAATTCGATAAATGGGGTAGTTTTCATAAATTCTACGGGAATACACATTTTTAAATTGTTGTTTTAAGGTGTTTGCTTAATTAATTTATTCGTGGAATTTAATGTAAATTGGACATCATTCCTATGGTTACTTATTGGATTAGTGAAAAGAACGACGATCAAGAATTGCAAGAAGTCTCGACTTCTTTCCATCCAGTTTTCTTTGCATCCATTTGAAGAAAACCTCATTTGAAATTTGTTGATAAATTCATATTTTCGTCCATCAGAAATGTTAATTCTTAAGATATAAACAATTAACACCAAATACACTTTACACCATTCCAGTTAAAACACAAAGAAAACTCACGTTTGTACTTGATTTTCCATTAGAGTCGTTCACAAAATTCAAACCGCTTTCTTTTGTCGTGTTACTCGTCATTTTGGTGTAGTAAATCACTTTTGGAAAACCGATACACGACAAGTGTCACACAAAAAATACGTTCCACATAAGCTTATCGCCAGAAGTGGTTTTATGGCGGGTGAATATAATATAATACACAATAGAATATATCACGTTCTGATTTGTTTCTTTTCCTTTAAATTGTACAGTATTCGTTATATTGAATCGTAAAATGTTGATTCGTTGTCGTAATACATTCGTTATACTAGAAGTCCAGTGCATTAACAACGCAAGTCCTTCCTAACAGAAGTAAAAATGCAAGTAGGGGAAATCACTTAATTTACTATTGAAAAGAATCTTATATTACCTAAGATGCCTATTATCAAAAGTATATATCATTTTTATTCTCTCATTTCATTTTGGCAGAAATAAGACGTATTAATTACTATTGATAAATTGAATAATAGCTGCATTTATCAGTTATTATATTATAGCCTTGTACACTTATTTTTCTTATTTTTTACGATTGTAATTCAGTACTTATATTCACAAAATATTGTATTGTATATTTCCTTTTATTTTCAGAGTATAGTAAGAACCCTTTTAACGCTCTAGGAAAATTAAAAAAATCGACATGTATAAAGCCAATTGCAAGTGAAGATCAGATATATGAAGGACTTAAAGAAGCATTAAAAGAGGAGCAAACAGAATTTCAAATTAAGAATTCTAATAAAATATCGAATTCATTCAATCAAGATTTTTCTTCAGCAGGCATCTTAAATAAGCTAGATCATGGGCATAAAAACAAAAAGAAGACCAAAAAAAATAATCTGACATCTTCTCTAAAACCCGTTTCTGGTAAGGAACACAGAAAACTAAATGAATGCGACGATAATACCGAACAAACAAATTTCGACTACCGCAACACTAAAGAAAATTATTGCATAGAAATTATAACTTCCCAAAGCAACGTTGAAACGAATTCGAGTATACTACACCACGATGGCTGCTCAACATATTTCCATTCTGATGCTATACGAGAAAAAACTGATAAGGTAAGCCA